>CM046892.1:2022676-2037125 GCA_025688845.1 Cucumis hystrix | reverse complement strand
GTAAATATTTACATAAATAACCATAATATTGTAAAATAAAGAAGAAGTAATAATATGAAGAAATTAATAATAGGAAGAGGAGATGAATAAATCGCAAAGAAGAAGAAAAGGAAGTGAAAAATCATCAGCATTATTCAAGGGCAAACTTGGAATTTATGAAAATATTATGGGCTTTTTTATTTTATTACACGGGTCATAAATATTTTGGTGTTTTGTTATATTTATTAAAATTAACCATGTATGTATATAATGAATGAATGAATTAATTAATTAAATTGTGGAAAGGTTCAGAATAATTATATTATTGGTAAAAATATAATTATTAAGGATAATATAATTATATTTTGGGAAGAGAAAAGTGATGTGATGGAAGATAAATAAAAGTGATTGATTGAGTGTTAACAAAGACAGTGATGAAGTTTTATTTGACCTATTTTGAAAGGAAAAGGAAGAGAAAAGATAAAATATTAAATAGTAGTAGTAGTAGTAATAATAAGATTAATTTTCATAAATATAACACACAGTCAAAATATTTACGGTCCGTGTAACAAAATGAAAAAGTCCATGAAACTGGATATTTTTTTTAAATAAGGTCTTTAACTCAGATAGCCTAAAACTGTATACTATATTACAAGATTGACCTAAATTTCCCAAATTTTTCATAAATGTCCAAAATTGACTAATATTTTACACAAATATAAGACCCAAATGAATAATTTACCCATATTTATTGTTAATAATATATTAAAAAATAGAAAAAAAAAAGAAAAAGGAAAATGGACCATGATTAATATTTGTATTTATTAGATATTTTATTTAAATATGATAAGTGAATAATTCTATTATAGTAATATTATAATAAAATTTTCCCTTAATTAATTTTATTTTGGTTATTTTGTTCAAAAAATCTTCGCTCTTGATCTCTCTCTCACTTTCTAATCTCTCACTCTGTTCATTCTTTCATTCATTTTGCATTGTTTTTCATATATTCCACTAAGTATAGTATATATTGAATAATACGGTGTATATTTTATAAATGAAAGGTTCTTATATCAATTTGTTTATAGAATGTGGATCGACAAGGAGAGAAATCAGAGATGTGGGTTACGGTTTAGAATTTCTTTTAAAAAAAGGTAAAAGTTTTATTCTTCGAATACGTTGAATATTAATTCTATTTTTTTCACAAAAGACGCCGAATAATAGAAGATTAGGAAAAGTATAAACGGGGAAGAAGAAGAACATCGGTGGCTGACTGATATAGTGATCTTTCGAAAAAATTTGCCAAAAATTTAAGATTAGTAAGAATTTATATTTCGTATTCGAAATACATTAGGGTATATTGAGTATATTGAAGATAACATCATTTATGTATTATTGAATATATGAAGTAGTATATATGTAACAAATCACATAAAATATATGTATTATGCAGTAGTATATATGTAAGAGTTAAAAAAAAAAAATACTGATCGGATACATAATCTATATATACAGTGGTATATAAATGCAGTAAGAAAAAATCATAAAGCATGAAAAAAAATATGTGTATGTATTATTGAATATAAGGAATAGTATATATGTAAAAAATCACAAAACATAAATGAATTTTTCAGTAGCAGATATGTAAGAAATAAAAAAAATACTCACTAGATATATAATATGTGTATATATTGATATATATATACGCAATAAAAAAAAATCACATAACATAAAAAATAATATGTGTATGTATTATTGAATATATGCAGTAGTATATATGTGACAAATCACGAAAGAAAGGATGAAGAACTCCTTGCCAACGCTGGAAGAAATTTCTAAGATTCTTAATATGGTGATGAAAATAATTATATAAGTTTATATTTAATTATTACATTATTCCATATTAGAAAAGATTTCATTTTATATTAAAAATCAACTATTTCCATAATGAAACTATACATTAATTAGTAGCATAAATAAGAAAGTTATCATTTACATAATAAATTTATGTTTAACATGAATAAGGAATCATATATACTAAATAATAAAAATAAGGTTAAAATTGTCCTAAAAATATAGGAAATCTTAGTCAAGAAAATAAATTTTAGTTTAAGACATTTGTAAAAATTCGTATTAAATTTAAGTCTTTTTTCTAAATCTTTCTAACAAGAACGGATGGAAAACTTCGATATTGTAATGGGCTCCAAACTTTGGTAGCTCATTTCAACCAAATTTCGAAAAAAAAACTTTCTTTTTTTGGGTAGGAATTAATTAGCTATACTAGTTGAGAAGAATGTGTCATGCACTTGGTCAAAAATTTTTTGAAACATTATTTTTTAGGATGAAATTTGAATAGTAAATATTTAACATGATTTTACAAAATAATGAAAGAAATAGGTGAAATTTGAATACAAAAATGACATATAGTTTGCACCTTCAAAGCCATAAGTTTAAAAGAAGGATATGAGTGAACTAAGGTCACATCTAAATGATAGAGATTTTGAGAACTTGAAAGTATAGTTAAGAAAAACTTGACCGAATTGAGAATTATTACCTATACCAACAAATGTGCACATTTCTTTTCAATGGCTCAATTATAAAAACTTCAAAGTTAGTGTGTTTAGCTTGAAGTAATCTTATATAAAAAGACTTCTTGAGAATTTTTCAAAGATGTTTGTGAATAAAGATAAAACATGCTAAAAATGATTCATGTTTGTCTGTGAAAACAATGATACTTTTGGTTATTTTCAAGATATCATACTACAAAATATAGCAGATTTTTCTCTCAATTGATAAGAAATGGGAATGAGGGGTTTTAGTTAATCTTTCTAACATTGAAAGAGCCACAAATTGCAATTAACATCAATCCATAACGAATTAGTTAAAAAAAACTAATTAACCTCAATCAATTAACGAAATTTTAATCAAATTAATTCATACTAAACATAAGAAATGTATTTTCATCTTAGCAACTTTTATGCATTCATTAAGTTTGCTTTGAAGGTCTTTGTGACTTTCAAAAGCAACGCAAGCCTCTATCTTAAAATGATTTATCTAATTGAATTCAACTGGATCATATCAGAAAGGATTAAAAGGAAAAGATGCTTAAAATCAATTCAAGAATCACCAATTTATAATCTTGATTCAAAGATTATGCTTAGCGCCATTAGAAATTAAACAAAAATTTATGCTTTCATCATTGATCAAATCATTCAAACAAGAATATCATACAAAATAAAAATTGGAATTCGATTAAAAATTGAAATTAATTAATAATTACCAGAAACATGGATTCTCAAGATTGATTAAACTGCAAACTACAAACATGGATTCTCAAGAAAATCATTCTCAAGAAGTACCTTTTAGTTTCTCATAACTCTTGTAGTAACTTCAAGAAGAAGGGTATCCAGAAAAGGTTGAGATAAATTTTATTGAGAATTTTGGATAGAATTAATGTGCCCTAATTAACACTAGTACAAAATTGATCTTTTGTTAGTTTAAAACTAGCATTTTATATATCGATTTATAACTAACATTGATGATCATAATATAAAAGGTTTATAATGTCGGATATCTTTAATGTTGGTTTACAATTGATATTATAGATTAAAAAAATTCCATAATTACGATCATATTCAATGTCGTTTCTTAACCAGACATTGTACACCATTTTCTATGTTCATTTTCTATGTCAGTTTTTTACCCATTTTTTTCAATAATTGTGTGAACTTTCTTGTGCCACATTTTAAAAATATCCAATCCATTTTGAATGTTGGTAAAAAAGTTAAAAACCACAACTCAACTTTAATATTTCAATGTAATATGATTAAAGTAGTATGATATTTCTATGTTGTAAAGTTAATAAAAAAAATATGTTTTGCTATCTTGCATTGTGATTCTTATCGCCTAGTAGTTTAAGGTTTCAAGTTCAAGTTAAGTGTCAAGAGTAAGGGTTCAAAGGTTAAGCAGAGTGTCTAGCGTTTCCCTTAGAGATGTCAGAAATGCTCAAGTCACGTTCGTGTCTTGCAATGTGAGGGTCAAGATGCATTGCAGAGCGAGATGTCACATTAATTCACAAGTAAACTTGCTTTTAGACAGTAGATTATAGGAAATTCGGGCACATGCAACACATTGTGTAAAGTCAATCCTTTAAAAGGAAAAATCAGACCCTTCCTAGAAATGTGAGCCATGGAACCATCTCCTATCTGTATCTACTCATTACCAGAACATGGAATCTGAGACAAATAATGTTATGAGGATCCTATCAAATGATTAGTGGCACTAGAGTTCAGAATCCAGGGACTTTTCCCATGAGAGGTATACCTGCTGATTGAGTAATAGCTCCTAGTGTAATCGGAGTGGGATCCCCAGGAAGCTAAGAAGGGCTGGCAGAATCACTCGTATAAGCTTGCCTTGTGTTTTGTTTGTCGTTGGAAGGGCGTTTCTTACTTCCTAGAGGATGACCATGTAGTTTCCAATACTACTTCTTGGTATGCGACTGTTGCTCACAGTGTTCAAAGACAAAGATTGGTTTTCCATATTTGTGATTCTCACTGTCATAACTAATGGACCTCACACTTACGACAGCGAAATCAATGGCGGGGTTCGTCAGACTACTCATAGCATTGGTATAATCTTCCTCAAAGCGAACCTTAGAACAAACCTCCATTAAAGAGGGTATAGGTCTCTGGCCTAATATACGTCCGCGAACAATATCTAACTTAGGGTTGAGACCTGCAACAAAAACATATATTCTGTTAACCATGTCAATCCTGGAGTATTGTATGCCATCGGTAGGATAATTTCAGACAATCTATATAGGTCTATTTCCTACCATATAAGGGAAAGTCTGTTAATGAAGGATGTCACATCCATTGTCCTCTATTTGCATTCATCAACTTATTTTTGCAGAGTGCATAAACGAGAGGCATTTTGACGCTTGGAATACAACTGCTGAGGCTCATCCTAATTGTCCTTAGCGGTTTCAGCATATAGTAAGAGATTGCAAATTTGTGGTTTCATACTGTTGATTAATGTGGACCAAATAAGAGAGTCATTCCCTTTCCAATATCGTTCTTGAAGGTCTCTCAGTGTAGGACAAGGTATCTCCCCTATTAAGAAACCAAACTTGTGGTGCTTTTCACAGATCATTTTAAGAGACTCGTGATAGATATATGTCCTAAAACTTGTAGTTTGTAGTTTAAAATTGTATTCTATTCAATAAAGTGGTTATTGAGAACTTATTTGTGAAAATTAAATACTATAATCTTGAATTTAATAAACTAAGGTCCCGAAACTATCTAGTGTAGACTTAAATTTTATGTAGAGACATAAATATGGATCAAGTTCGAGTATATAATCTAAACGGTCTATAGTATATGAATAAGATTGGGGGCCTTATTATGGGGACACTATGGTTACAGTTCGCTTTGTAGTTAGTACAAACAATATGATCCTAAATTCTTCATGTTGTGACATGGAAGTGGGGGTATCCAATGTAAAGAGTTTACATAAGATTGGAACCATGAAATAGTCACTTTTATTTTGTAACACTGTTGACTGTTTAAAACAGACTATTTCAATTACTGATGACCTTGGTAACTTAATCTTAATCTTAAACTAACTATGAACTTCTGTTCAAATGGAATTATCCTTAGATTTGCATAGGTGAGGGCACCTCAACAACGCTGGCACAATAAGCTACCCATTTCAGAGGTGAGACTGGCTGGATGGCTGGGGACATAGGGTGCAAGATGAAATTCACTCATACCTGCTTTAGGGTTAATAGATAGGTTGTTTCCTTAAGTACTGAATTCAAGTCTTGAACAAGGAGTCCCACCCTTTCATTGGCCTGAAAGGGATTTGGTTTATAGGTTGGACCTTAAACCAATTGTTCAATTGTGGATTAGAGAGACTTAAGGAGCAAGATGTAGTCTCAGGAGTAAAACTATATTTTGACCCAGCTGAGGTTACGAGCAACCTATAAATGATTAACTTATTGGTTGTTCATAAGTTAATCCTTTACTTAAGTTAATCCTTAAGGATGAACAATTGTTCTTCTTCATTTGTGAAGGCCCAAGTTTAGTTTTAGAAAACGATTCTCTCATAAACTCTTTCTCTTTGGTAGCAACATTTGCTTCCACTTCCTTTCCATTACCCATGGTAAGGTTCTGGAATCGCTAGAGCTCATTCAGAAGGATAGTCAAAGTGAATTGTATCTTATTCAGAGTCACACTCGTTTGATATGGTATAAAACTCTTCGAAAGAGATTGCAAAATAAAGCTTACCTGATTTGCCTCATCGATGGGACCGTCATTTACTTCAGCGATATTGAAGTGCATCATCATGTCCAGGACATGTTCTCTAACAGAGGTCCTTTCCTTCATTCGCTTGGTGTAAATGTGTTTAATTTCTTCGTGTCTGAGGGACCATGAAGGCTGACCAAACATGGCCCTCAATGAATCCATAATTTCTTTAGTTGTAGCTAAGGATTCATGTTTCATTGCCAAAACATCAGACATGTTGGCAAGAATATAAACACGAGCCTTTTGATTGGCCTTAACCCATTGATTATACGCTTCTCAAACAATTTGGTTAGCATTTAAGGCTCGAGCTTAAGGACGTTTCTCAGTTAAGACAAATCTTAAATCATCTACGACTAGTATTGTATTTATGTTTAATTTTCAAGTCGCATAATTGTCACTGTTGAGTTTCTCGAAAGCTAAGAGTTGTACTATTGAGTTATTCATGCTGAAAAATAAAACATGTTCTATTTAGTGAAAAACTATAATCCTTTAAGAAACAATTTAGTTTAGCAAATATTCGTAACGTACCCATCATTATTATGTTTTGCAACAATATTTCAAAGGTTCAGAATAACATCTAACGAGGAGTAGTCAATTACTCCTCCTTTGAGCTAAGACAATCTTGACCAGATGTTAACTTCTAAATATCTCATATTTCCATAGCATTTAGTTAACACTACTTCGATCGAGAATATACTAACTCCTTAGTAATTCTTGTAAGTGTAACCCGCCATTTTCGGATCTTAGAGATAAGAATCGTTATGCTCCTGAAAGTGAAAAGTCAATATGAAAACCAATCAAAGAGACCCTATCCATATATGGAGTTTGCAGTGTTCCGAATCCTATAATACAACCCTCTGATTGGTAAGGTCGCTCCATGGCAGACATCAGATGCATTATAGGAATCTCACAGTGCGACCTAATGGAAGAGACCATGAGATGTGTTATCACATATCCCTCACCCACTTACTATGAACTACTTTCCCTATTCATTTTATCAAAGCTCCATGCAAACACTCTCCGACTTGAGTCCGCTCCTATGCATGGCCCAAAGCCCTGCATGGAACTCACAATGTGGACTCTTAGGGACGCTAGAGCTAAAAGTACGCTACTTTTCTCTAGCTAAAGTGTTCTAAGATAGTTTTAAAAGGTACTCATAAATTTAAGATCATATTTAGGCTAACTTAAACATATTCTAAGACTAGGTGACACATCCAACATAACCATTATACCAAATTTTAACCTACGATGTCTAGGTTATAAACTACTTTTATAACCTTACATCTCACACATGCTCATAAAACTAGGTTAACTAGACTCAAGAATTTATTACGATCTCCAGGTAGCACGTGTTCCATAAACCGTCAACTTAAGAACATCTTAACCTTAGTCATTTTATCTGACTTGTTGACGAGATCAAATTAGGTGAGCCTCTTGTAATTAGTTTTTCAAGATATCGACCTAATTCTATGAAAATTTGGTTGATATGATTTTAACCTAGGTGAGCATGCAACTTTTCTTTGTTATAGATTTTAAAAGTCTAATTCATTTTACAACACTAGAAAAGAACTAGGCAATATTATAACATGCATTCAAAAATTCATTATATATCCATTATATAAAGAAATCAATTAATATGGATTTTAATTATTTAAATTTTAATTAAATCATATTTAATTAAACTAAATAAATCAATAATTAACTAATTAGTTTCATAAAATTATATTTAATCAAAATTAATTTACTTAATTAAATAATTAATTAATCATATTAATTAATTTCCATATTAATTAATTAACATGACTTTCGAATTTGTTAACTTATAGTAGGATTTTAAATTTATATGGCATACTTTATGCACATATAATTTTAGTTTTAATTAAAACATACATCACATGTATAATTAACTCAAACATCCTAAAATGGAATGGTTCTAGCTGCTAAATTAAGCTAAAAACTAAATTATTACAATAATAATTTGGTGTAGTACATTAGAGCTTCCGAACCACTCGAACCGATTGGAAAAACACCTAAAAACTGCTAGAACCGACCAAAAAAAAGTTGAATCGACCTAAGACCCAACCATTGGCATTGAACTGGCCCAAAATCAACAGAGAACACCAGAAGGGTGCATGTCAAATGCAGGGCACAGAGCCGGTTGGGTTCGGACGCACGGGCGCAAGCAAACGTGGAGGTCAGGTAGAGGCGCACGGGCACGGGTTGGACTGGATCAATGAGCAAATGAGTCGTGCTGGGCGGCTGGGTTGCAAACCAAGTCGAAAACTGGATTTGGGTTAATCCATTGGGTCTTGGCAGTCCATTTCAGGTCTGTCCTTTATTTTTTTCCAATTTTCACATTTTTTCTTGCCTGGTTGATGCAATTACAACCTATTTTTAACTCTAATGATACTTAAAAAAAATTATAGACCTTTAAAAATTATTACGACCACAAAACTTGGGCCAATTACAATAATTATTACAGAAATTTATCTAATAAATCGATACCCACCATATGCAATTGAGTAAAATTAGCATTCGCTGATTTCACTTGATGGAACACGAGACACAAGCAGTGGAATTATTGATGGAACATGAGACACGAGCAGTGGAGTTACTAATGGAACATGCAACATGCGCAGTGGAAAAAAGATTGAATTTTACTCTAATTACAACTAAACTAATTAGTAATTAACATGCAAAACTACCCTAATTAAATGTAATTAGGCTTTAAAAAAAGATCATACCTTTGAAGTTTCTCGTTCCTCATAATCGTCTCACGAACTTGACCTTGAGACTACCACTTGTGTTGACTCGCTCTTCTCCGAACATAAAACCTGTTGTGGGACTCAATAAATGAATGAAGTAAGGAAGAGATGGATGAAATTTGAGGAGGAATTTTGGTTTGAGATTTGGGAGAGAAAATTAGGTTGAAATTATTTTGAAATTCGTTAAAACAAAATTTTGCCAAAAGTTCTCCAAAAGTTGAAAAATGCCCTTTAAATAAGCTAATTACATGCAAAATTAGTTTCTTAAATCTCAACACCTAATAATCCACTAACCATCAGTGAACCTTAGTGGGCTAGGTGTTTACATCTCATGTAGCCACCTATCCCACTAAATGTTTGTTAGATTATCAAACAAAATGTTGGATTTTCCCACTCACTTCAGTCCAAGAGTAATATGGTGATTTGACAATTCAAGTCAAAGTCAAACACTGACCTTTTCAAGCTAAAAGTCAACATTTTGAATTTTTACCATTTTGTTCATCTTGACTAATTTTGACCTTTCGAGCATGAATATGCATTCATTTTTCCGAAATTCAAATCACATTTGAATATAAAGTTGGTCAAAGTTTGACTTTTCAAAGTAAAAAATCAACATTTTGACTTTTTTCAACTTTGACCATTTGCATCATTTTCGAGCTTTCGAATATGAATCTACATTCATATTTTTAATATTTAAATTATATTTATACAAAAAACTCTATCTCAAACTTACAACTGATGACTATATCAAATATGTTTGTCATTTTCTCATCGTGGTTAATTATATGGTTATATATGTGTGTATATATATATATAGGGGCATTTTTAAAAATAGTAAAATAAATTAAAAGATTTACAGGCTATAGCAAAATTTTTGGATTCTACCAATGAATCCACAATTTTGCTATAACTTATAAATATTTTAATTTATTTTGCTATTTTAAAAAAATACTTCTTATTATTATGCCTAAGATTTTGTGCATTTAAGGAATTGATTGAGAAGGGAATAAAAATATATTGGTATTATATGAAATGAAAAGAAAAATGAAATAATAATGATAAATATTATTATTATTTGGGTTTATAAATAGCATTGAAATGCTTAAATTGAAAAAATAAAAGGAAAAAGAAAAGCTTTTTTATCTTCTTCACTAAGATAACCCTGGGTCGCTGCCTCACCAATTTTGGTTAAGATTTGTGACTTAGGTGAGTGTTTTGGATATTTATTGTGAAATTTTAATACTCATTAAAGGTTAATTAATTGAAACTCTAAATTAAGTTATTATTAGAATTGAGTTTGGTTGCATGCCTTTGGAAGATCCCTTTGGAAAATCTTGATGTTTTTAATGATGAATTTTTCTCATCAAAGTTGAACCTCAATTTTGAGATGGAATTAGTTGGAGAGTTTTTACTATCAGCTAGGGAGTATTTTTTTTGGCTAATCTCTTGGGTAAGAGATTTTACTACTGAACCTTCGAACATGAATTTAAGAGCTTGCATGTATTTGCTGTTATGCATTAATGGTAGCTAAAATACATAATATGATGATGTTAATGGTGACTGATATGCTTATGTTGATGATTATGCATGATATATTAATCACGTGATTAAGAACGTTATGATTGATATTCATGCCATGTTTATGATGTTTATGATGTTGCTACATGCTATGGACTATGGTGTTCTGTTAACTTTGTCTATTAGGGTTATACTTACATGGATGTCCCTCACGATCACTACCTTTTACAGATTTTTGACTGTGTGCATTCGACAGGACCACCAATCTGTCATGAATATGATTATGAGTAGTTCGATGGGTTCACTTATAGCTCGGCATCATAGGTGTTCCTTGGGGTTCATCGGCACATGAGAGTGTTCCTAAGAGTTCATTAGATTACGTGTGTTTGAGAGCACGATAGTTTTGGGTACCTCCTCACAGGATTCTAATGAAAAGTCAACAGACACCTAGCGAGACTAGTAGTGATCTCTTACTGAGTATATGTTTATACTCACAATTTTCTATGTTTAATATTTCAGGCAAAGGTAAGGGTAAAAGAAAGCTGGCGAGCGACAGAAAATGCACGTGAGTACATGCCATATGTGGACTCAGTTTTGCTTCCGCTTTTCATTGTTCGCTTTCAGTGTCTTTAAAATTTGTAAAACCAGCTGCAACATGATTTCATGATATTTTTAATGAAATTTTAGTTTACTCTTTTCAACAAACTTATATTGAGTTCATCTTTTTCAGTAGAATTTATACATTAACCCTATTATTTACATTGACTTGTTTGTAGGTAGGATTTTTCAGTGGTATCGAGAGTGAGGAAAATTTATGCAACGTTTTGAAACTTTTTTAGGAAATTTTGAGAGTCTAAGTGTTACTTAGTCACTATTATGATGGTTTTCAAAGTCAAAGTAGTGTGTTGCTTTCTTGGCATCCATATAGTTCGCGAGTTACAAGTTTCCTTTTATTGACTTCTTTGTTTTAGTATAGTTATTGAGTTCCCCCTTCTGCACCCCACCTTTGAGAATGCTCTTAAGTTCTTGAGTTGTATATTTTTCAACTTATTGGCATTCTTGATTTTTTTTTTCTTCCAAATCCATCCATCTCAAGCCAACTAATTTGATAAAATTCTTTGGTTAGAGTGAAAGGAACTTGAATTACTGAAGATTCAAGTAAAAAGGGAAGCATGACATCAATCTATTTCAAGCAATTTCTTCAACTTTGAGAAAGTAATTTTGCTTGTATGTATGTTTTTTATCATTGCATGGTTCAGAGTTGCCATTTAATTTCATTCTTTGTGTAGAAATTATTAAAGTCAATAATTTTTAGGCTGGCATTTGTTGAATAAGAAATTTTTTGACCAATCACAAATTGCCACATCATTTAAATTAATGATGAAAAGTGCAAATATTTAAATTTGGGACTAATTAAAATTGACATGTGCCCCAAATTAAAGAATTGAATTGGCCAATTCTAATAATGCCACATGTTTTCATCTTAACCGTTGGATTAAGTTAATCATTTTGGTTCAATTAAATATTATTTACTTGGACTAAGTTCAATTAAGCTAAGAAAAAATATGCTTAATTGAGCCCAAAGACTAAATATAACCTAAATCCACGTGGTTGAGCCCATGGGTCTGCTCCATGGACCAACCAGGCTCAAGTCCATAAAGCCCACTAGTGAACTCTATAAATAGAGGAGTTCTCTTCATTTGAAGGGGTTGGAAATTTTTGACTCCAGGTCTAGAGAGAATTCTCCCAAGAGCTAGAAGACTCCCTAATTTCTGAAGTCGACCATCCTCAAAGATTGAAGCTCCTTTGAAGATACAAACTTTCTTCCAAGACTCCAATTTGAAGAACATCACGTGCTCTGCTTCCTCAAATCAAGCGTAGGCATTCAACCAACTTAAAGAACATCGCGTGCTCCGCTTCCCTAAATCAAGCATAGAAGTTCAACAAAATTGAAGAACATCACGTGCTCCGCTTCTTCCAAATCAAGCGTAAGCATCTAGTCTAGAGACAATCAGAGGATCAAATTCTAGTTATTGAACCGTATCGCAACAAAATCAACAAAGATTCAACATCAACTCAAGTTCAATTCACCACGAATCAAATTTATCTGGAAATCTCGTGCGAACAGTCTGCTTTTATGATTCTAAGTTATTTTCTTGTCTTCAGTTCACTTGTATTAAGATTTGCCTCAATACGAAAGGTTTCCTTCGTTGTCTGTTTTGCTAGAGTTTCCATTTTGTTAGTCTATGAACACTTAAGTTAGTTCTATATGTTTGGTACATCATATATGTCTTTCTTCTATTAATCCAATAGCATTGTTAATAGAATATTATTATTATTATTATTATTATTATTATTATTATTATTATTATTATTATTATTAATAAAAAAAAAAAAAAAAAAAAAATCCCCCCCTCTCTCTCCCCCCCGCATGCACCAGCCCCCCCCCCTCCTCCACTTTCTTTTTCTTCTTCTCCTTCTCCTTACCCTAGCCGCCGGCCGCCCCACCTAACCCCTCCTCTTTTCCGTCCGTCCGGCGAAGCCCAGGTAGCCGCAGCCTCACCGTCGTGCATCTGCAGCCGCAATCGTGCGTTCGCAGCCGCAGCTGTTCGTCCCAGCGGCAGCCGTCCACCCAGATCCCATTGGTTCCGACGTCCGACGAACCCAGCCGCGTCTCCCCTTCTCCGTTCACCTGAAGCCCAAGCCCAAGCCGCCACCGTGACGCTCCGTCCGCCAGCCAAAACCAGCCGAAACCCCCCCCTCAGATCTGTTCTCCTTGCGCCGCCCTTCCTCTTTTCTTCTTTCCATCCGACCAAGCCGCCTCAAGGACCGAGCCGACGCGTCCCTCTTCTCACCGACAAAAATCGTTGCCGCACACGTCTGTGAAGCCGCGCGGATCTCCATCTTCAAGCCGTCGCCGCGCTGTCTTTACGCAAGATCCGAGCCGCGCACGCCTCCCTTAGCCGACCGCCGACCGACCCACACGTGGGGTTTCCGTGAACCGGCAGCCGTGCGTCGTGGAGTGCAGCTGCCTCTGTTTTACGGTAAAATCGTCGAAGTGGTTTTGTTGGTAACAAATTTAATATGGGTTGGAATTTGTTTCAAAGTTGTTCAAGCGATATGGTTGGAAGAATTTGGCTAAGTTGTTAACTTATTTTTGAAGGTGTTGAAAGTAACGCTCAATTTCCTTGGGTTCACAACGAACAATTGTTTTAATTGGAGCTTGTTTCGTGAATTTGAGTAAGTTGAGAAACATCGCCTTTGGGTTGATTTTAAATGAATGATGCATTAAAGAAAGATATTGAGTATGTACCCTAATGTTTAGGTTCGTCTTCACAGACTTTTGCACGGTTAAGGAGCTTACCTAACGCCAAGGTAAGGGACTTTCTACTGGACTCAATAACAAGAATTAAGATGTATTGACTATATGGACTGAAATGTTATGTCTGGACTGAGTAGTGATGACGGTTATGCTGTGTGTTTGGGTGTGGACTGAAAGTTTAATGTATATTGTGCTTGACTGAATGAAATTTATATATGTATGTATGGATTGACGTGGACTTGTTGTCTAGCGTATGTTGTGACAGCTGGGCTATTTATGTGGCTGACTGATGTAGTGATATGTTTCGACTGTCCTTGAGTGAAATTTGGATAATATGGTTGTTTGAGGTTAAAGGGGGAGCTTATGTGATAAGGAAATTTGACATTATTGAGAATGATTTTTAAGATGTTTAGAATGGACTGAGGGGATAAATTATTAGTTTCCTAGTGGATAGTTACCCTGCGGGTGTCCTTCGGGATCATCCCCTTTATGTGCATCCTTCGGAAGCACTAGACTGATATGTGCATCCTTCGGGAGCACTAGACTGATATGTGCATCCT
>CM046892.1:2012473-2022666 GCA_025688845.1 Cucumis hystrix | reverse complement strand
GGGAGCACTAGACTGATATGTGCATCCTTCGGGAGCACTAGACTGATATGTGCATCCTACGGGAACACAAGACTGTGATTGTGCAGGGTACACCATAGGATGCTAATAATTTATTTTTCCCTAACGGGACCAGTAGTGGGTCTCTTACTGAGTATATTAATACTCACCCTTTTTATGTTTAACTTTTTCAGGCAAAGGTAACACCAAGGGCAGACCGACGAGGGACAAGAAAGACTCGTGAATTGCCATAGGGGACTGTCTTTAAACTGCTTCCGCTGACAGTTTGAAAATATTTTGATTTAACTAAGTCTACAAATAGTTTAATTTTTTGTAAACAGCATTTGAAATTTTGTATTTTGAAAATAGGGCCCGATAAATTTTTCCTTCGTTTTCTTACGGTTTCAACTGAATCTTGCTATGTCTTTTGTCAACAAACAGTTTTGAGTAAACGTAACGACTTAGACAAGGTCGAAAAGTCTGGGTCGTCACAGTTGGTATCAGAGCCTAAGTTTTAGGTTCTGTAGACTGACTTATGATTTAAGTCCATGTTTTTCTGTCCCTATGGCTAACACGATCCTTCGTCACTCGTCAGGTATGCTTTTATGTTTAATAAGTACAGTATTAATAACATGACCTTGCCTAAGTTAAACTAGACTGACTGAGGTGCTTTGATGTTTAAGACTAAAAGGAAATTTTTTTGTGGATGTTAGGAAACCATGCCGCCAATGAGAGGTGCACGTAGGGGTGGTTTTAGAGGCCGAGGTAGAGGAGCAGGGTGTAGTCAGCCTGCTGTGGGCCAAGCTGACCCGCGTGTCCCTGCTGCACCTGTTACTCAAATGGATTTGGCAGCCTTGTCTGCTCACCTGGAGCAGAGAATCACAGAGCTTATTACGGCTGCTATGGCTCAGAACCAGTCTGCGCCAGTGGGTTCCCCTGTACCAGCAGCTCCACCTGCGTGTGTAGACCCCCCTGTGCAGGGATCGGTCGTACAGCAGCCACAGATGTTACCAAATCAGCTTTCTGCAGAGGCGAAACACTTGAGGGACTTTAGGAAATACTACCCTTAGACTTTTGATGGATCACTGGAGGATCCTACCAAGGCGGAGTTGTGGTTGTCTTCTGTGGAGACCATTTTTAGTTATATGAGATGCCCAGAAGAGCACAAGGTTCAGTGTGCTGTCTTTCTCCTTAGGGATAGAGGTATTATCTGGTGGACGTCCACACTGCGTATGTTGGGTGGAAAGTTGGACCAGATCACGTGGGACCAGTTCAGAGATTGCTTCTATACCAAGTTTTTCTCGGCTAACCTTAGAGATGCTAAAAGCCAGGAATTCTTGGAATTGAAGCAAGGACACATGACAGTTGAGGAGTACGATCAGGAGTTCGACATGCTGTCACGCTTCGCCCCTGAGCTTGTTGGTAATGAGCAGGCCAGAGCTGAGAGGTATGTTAGAGGATTGAGAGATGAGATCAGAGGCTTTGTGCGAGCACTAAAGCCCTCCACTCAGGCTGAAGCACTGCGTCTGGCAGTGGATGTGAGTATTGGAAAGGACGAGGTTTAGCCAAGGAGTGTTGAAGTTCCTCAGAGGAACATGAGGTCAGGTGGTAATTTCCGCCGTTTCCAGCAGAGTCCTTTTGGGGCAGGTGAAACTGCCAGAGAGAAACCGTTATGTAACACTTGTGGGAAGCGCCATCTGGGTCGCTGTTTATTTGGGACAAGGATTTGCTTCAAGTGTAGGCAAGAGGGGCATACAGCTGATCGTTGTCCTTTGAAGCCTACTGAGTTTGGGCAGAGCAGTCAGGGAGCGAGAGCACCACAGCAGGGCAAAGTTTTTGCTACTAATAGATCCGAGGCTGAAAGGGCTGGCACAGTTGTTACAGATGCGCTACCCTAAACCCTAAACCCATGCATGCTTAGAAGTGGAGCCCCTAGATTATGTTTTATCAGTGTCTACACCATCTGGGGAAATTATGTTGTCAAAGGAAAAGATTAAAGCATGCCAAATTGAGTTAGCTGGTTGTGTGATGGATGTAACCTTGTTGGTATTGGATATGCATGATTTCAACGTAATTTTAGGCATGGATTGGTTGGCTGCCAATCATGCCAGTATTGATTGTTCTTGTAAGGAGGTAGTGTTTAGTCCTCCTACCGAGCCTATTTTTAAGTTTAAAGGGGTAGGGACCGTGGTCATACCTAAAGTAATTTCGGCTATGAAGGCTAGTAAGTTACTCAACCAGGGTACCTGGAGTATCTTGGCCAGTGTGGTGGATACTAGGGAAGTTGAGATTTCTTTGACCTCAGAACCGGTAGTAAGAGAATATCCTGATGTATTTCCAGAAGAGCTTCCAGGACTTTCGCCTCACAGGGAGATTGATTTTGCTATTGAACTGGAGCCGGGTACCGCTCCCATCTCTAGAGCCCCTTACAGGATGGCTCCTGCTGAATTGAAAGAATTGAAGGTAGAGTTACAGGAATTGTTTGACAAAGGTTTTATTCGACCTAGCGTATCGCCTTGGGGTGCACCCGTACTGTTTGTGAAGAAGAAGGATGGATCGATGCGTCTCTGTATAGTTTTCTGTCTTCTCCTCTTTCTTTCTCAATAGTAATGAAGGTTTTATTCATCCAAGCAAAATGAAGATTTTGCTGCTCTGGAACAAGTACTTCTATATTTTTTCTAGTCATTAAGTGTAGAATTTGTTTATCTAATATGTAAAGTCAACATAATGACCTATATGTCAGGAAAGATTATGTAAATGTTCATTTCAAATTTTTTTTTGAGTCAGTTCATCAAAAACTAAAAGATAATTTACTGTGTACTTGTAGTTGCAATCATAATGGAAATAGGTTTTGTCTGAACCCTTTCTACAGCTTTTGCATTTGGAAAAGTTGATGAGTTGAGAAAATTATGCAGTTGTACTTCACATTTAAATATTTAATGGACTATAATTCTCAGACTACTAAGTTTTTCTCATTGTTTTCCTGTTAGAACCAATTATTTTTAATGTTTATGTAAAATTGAGTACTCTCTCTTAAACCATATTATTATTATTATTACAAAAAGAGAGTGAAACTTGTTCTAAGTGAGTTACATAAACTTGAAAATTTAAAGTTTGAGTTATTATGTACCTTCACTCAGGGAGCAAATAATCTCATTTCCTTCACTCTATTACTATTTCATGTTATTCTAGGAGGGTCATCTTGCACGTCTAGTCATATTATTGTCCTACTGGAAGTTTGATTGATTTTGAAAATTACGTTCCAAGAAAATTATTTGTTGTTGAGTTTTTCCATGGACTTTGTATAATATATAGCACCATTTATATTGTTTAGCTTTAGCCCTACATAAAAAGGAAAACATGATTAATTTGAAATCTCCAAAAGCTTATTGAAGAGCTCTTACTTGAAATATTGCATAATAGATTATCTCAGGTGTATGTTATTGTTGCAATTTATTTGACTCCGTGATCTACAAAGACTGGAGATTTTGGCAAGAGTTGATGTTGTTTGAATGAATGATGAATTGCATACCTTTTTGTGCTTTTTGGGAAATGTTTTTCCCATTGTCTAATTTTTATCATTACCACATTGAGAAAATGACATGTTGACAATGTGCCCTTGGATTGCATTTTGTTTTTCTTGTCTTGAAGATTATATTCCATTGAAGTCTTCAATTTTCTTCTTCTTCAGGATATTGAAGACTTGACGCAAGAGAAATTTTCGTTACCAAGAGCTTTGGAGGCTTCAAGTATTTTAGTAGAGTCCTTAGCCGCTGAAAATTCATCTCTTACTGATAGTTAAAATAAACCAGTTGTTTTATAGATTATGCATGTGTATTATATAATGCTATCACCTTTATGATGATTGACCATGGCGTAGTATTTTTTATTTTCCTGGTCTTTAGACATGACAAAAACTATATGGCTTGTATCACTAAAACATTATAGTTTCATTAAATGTGACTATTTTGCTAACATGTATTCTCTGTATGCAACTCCTTATTTTTCTTTCCATTGTCTTCTTGTTTATTGTCTTCTATTCTTTTATTACTCTTGGCCTATTTGTGAACATCTTTGAATATTAATATATTTTCACAGTGTGCTGCCTCTATTTCTATCCTTGTTGGGTTTTACCGAGTTTCAGGTGGAAAATCCTAACATAGCCTTAAGTAAAGTGAGGCATTGAACTTAGACAAAGCCAGACCTCTACCATAATGAGAATGATGTTTTTTTGTTTTAATATATACATATTTATACACATTTTAGAAGGAGTGCTTTACACGCACACACACAAGAGACAATGAGTGCCTAGGCAAGTTCTACTCTCCTTGACTATTCTTTTGACTATTTCATGTTCAAGTCAATTTTGTTAATTAGTTCTAAAGAGATATTGATAGTACATTTGAAGAGTTTTATAGGTTTTAGAAGTACATCTTTACTAGTTGCAAATGCAATTCGAGAACACTCTTAGTGACAAGTTGTAAGAAGCCAAACATTTATACATAGTGTTTCTAGAAAGAATGTTCAATAAAGAGCCGTACATCTGAACTGGTACAACAGCGTAATAATTTATTAGAATACCAATAATAAGAAGTAGTTTTCCATTTTTAAATGATGAACATTTGGATCTTTTTGTGGAGCCACAAACGAGTACATGAAAGGAGCATGAGAGTTTATAGAGAAAGTAAAGAAGGATGCAACGAATGTGGATTTGATAATGTTACCTTGCAAGGATTGTAGAAACATGAGTCATCAATCCTTTGAGGTTGTTTACGAGCATGTAGTAATTAAGAGAATGAACCCAACATATAAGATTTGGTACCATCATGGGGAGGAAGTTTGTATACGGGAAGAAATTGAGGATGTAGATATGTTTGATGTATTTAACATGTATCAATCTACATATGAAAGAGAAGAAGTAAATGTTGAGCCTACTTTTTCAAGTACTGATAATGAACTTCATCAAAAAAAATGAAAAATGCAAAGGCCCCCTTATATCTTGATTGTACAAAATTCACAAAGATGTCAGAAACGGTGGCCTTATACTTAAAGCTTTGAGTGGTTGGTCTAATAAAAGTTTGAGTGACTTATTGGAATTATTGCATGATATGCTACCTTCAAACGATGTTATTTCATGATCTCTTTATGATGTTAGAAAATTTTTCAAAGCATTTAATTTGGGATATCAAAAGATTTATGCATATGTCAATGATTGTTGTTTATCTAGAAAGGAAAATGAGAACTTAGAAACATGTTCGCATTGTGGTTCAACTAGGTGGTTGATGGATGCTCGTACTAAACAAAATAGACAAGGTGTGCCTGCTAAAGTCTTAAGATACTTTCCTATCATATATAGGTTAAAACTCATGATTAATACCTATGATGCTAAGAATTTAACATGACATTCACAACATAAAAGCAATGATGATAAAATGCAACATCCTATTGATTTAGTAGCATGAGAATTAATCAACAAGAAATGACCAAATTTCTCTATGGACCCACGTAATTTAAGATTTGGTCTTGCCACGAATGGTTTTAACCCGTTTTCTAGTTTAAGTAGTAGGTAAAGTTGTTGGCCAGTAATGCTTGTTACATATAATTTGCCATCATGGTTATGCATGAAGAAGGAGAACATAATGCTGACATTGCTAATTCCTGGTCCTAAACACCTTGGTAACGACATTGACATCTATTTGCAACCACTTATTGAAGATTTAGAAGAATTGTCAAAAGGAATGTCATGTTATGATATAGTTAGCAAAATGACTTTTAATTTAAGAGAAATTTTCATGTGGACCATAAATGATTTTTCACCATATGGAAATCTTGCTGGGTGCATCACGAAAGGAAAAATTGCATGTCCAACTTGTGGAGATGATAAAGATGCAGTTTGGTTGAAAAATAGTAAAAAAATTTCTTACATGAGTCATAGAAGATTTTTACCCTATTCTCATTCATATAGAAAGAAGAAATCTTGCTTTGACGAAAAGTAGAAAACAGATTGCCGCCCAAGTTGGTGAATGGAATTCAGATTTATCTACTTCCTAGAAAGTTCAAAAATCATTGGAAAAAGTGTAATAAGAGGAAGCGGAGTACACAAATGAAAGAAATGTGAAAAAAACTATCCATCTTCTTCAATTTACCATATTGGAAGGTAACTTTTTATCTTAATCTTTTATTCGCCTTACATTATTCCTTTCATTTTCACAGAGGAGCTAGTGTTACGCCATAATATTAATGTCATGCATGTTGAAAAGAACAATTGTGAAAGTATTGTTGGAACTTTATTAGGAATTGAAAGCAAATCTAAGGATGGAGTTAATGCTAGAAAAGATTTAGAATTAATGGGCATATATAAAAACTGATTTACACTCACAAGAAAGAGGAAAACAAAATATACCTTCCTGCAGCACCACATACGCTATCTAAATTAGAGAAACAATCTTTTTGTAAGAGATTATACAACTTAAAGTTGTCAGATGGATATTGCTCTATCATTTGAAATTGCGTATCTTTGGATGATTGCAAAATTTTGAGGTTAAAGTCACATGATTGCCATGTATTAATTCAACAACTTTTAACCATGTCTTTGAGAGGATTACCAATTAAAGGTCCAAGAATTACAATAATGAGATTGTGTTCAATGTTCAATACACTTTGTCAACGAGTGATTGATAGAGATTGGACACAAAATTGTTGAAACACAATGCCTTCTTAAGAGGTTTTTTCCTCCTTCGTTCTTTGATATTATGGTACATCTAGTTGTTCACTTGGGACGTGAAGTTCGATTATGCATATTGGTTCAATTTCGTTGGATGTATCCATTTGAAAGGTACCACATTTATTCTTTTATATACAGGACTTTGAAGTAACTTCGGTTCTAATTATGATATATTTATTGACATAGATACATGAAGGTACTCAAAGCATATGTTAGGAATCGAGCAAGAGCATAAGGGTGTTAGCTGAAGGTTATTTAATAGATGAATGTGTAAACTTTTTCAGTGGACTTTTTTAATGAGCTACCAGAATTCTTTCGTAAAGAATGTCGTAATGAAGAATTGGAGAAGAATGTCATTCTCGAAGATCATCCAATATCACCAGCGATGCACTTAAAGAATGCATATAGATATGTGTTGTTCAACACTACAGAGATTGAACCATTTGTTGAGTATGTATTTAAAGTTGAAGCCTAAAATTTTTACTTTTTCTTATTGTATAATACACATGTAACCCAATAATTTTATAGGATGCATATGAATGAGCTACATACGTCGAACCGAAGACTTGTTAGAGGTAGTAGCTTGTTGTGTAAAACACCCTTTAATGGGTTTCCATCATGGTTGAAATTAAAGGTAGATAATTATTTCTTTTATGCCTTAGTTGATAAGCTAAAAAATAATAAGCTACTAAAAGCAACAAAATCATGTATTTGGATTTGACAGATTGAAATGGATTCATCTAACAATAATGAATCGAAGTTAGTAAAGTGACTTACAAATAGACCTAGAAAATCTGAAGTATCTTTCACTGATTTTATTGCTAATGGTTGAAGATTCCATGTCAAGAGTATTGAAAGATCGACAAAAAACAGTGGTCTATCTCTTCAAGCAAAAACACTATGTTGATCGAGTTCTAGAGATGAAGCTGAAGTTGTTGATATGGTTTTTTTATTATGGTGTGCTAACTCGGATTATTTGTTAGACTATTATGTACATCAAATTCCTCCGTTTTAGATGTGATTGGGTAAATGCCTCAAATGGACTAAGAGTTGACGATGGTTTTACGCTTGTTAATTTATATCAAAGCCAACATCAATTTAGGAAGGAGCCATTTATACTTGCATCACAAGCTAAGCAAGTATTTTACTCAAGAGAGAATGAGACATCCAATTGGTATGTTGTATTGAAGGTGCCACCTAGAAGATTTCATGATTTGGAGATTGATGATGGAGAGTATAATGCATTTATTAGTAAAAGTAATTCTACTTCATTCAAGAACGTTGTTGAATATAATGAAGAATGCAGTCATGCGAGAGATGATTGTGAAGGACTCTTGATTTGAAATTTACATATTTGAACTTCCACTAAATTTTGGGTTGTACTTTTGTGTTGGCTATAAAAGCTTTCATTTCTATCATTTGTAAATTGTAGACATTTTATGCATGCACAATACTTTATATCTTTTGCAGTAATTTTTGTTCATCCACGTCTACTCAAATGGTAAGAAACTGAAAAGTTCTTATTTAATGTTCCCTAATGATTTCTCTATCTAAATTTGTTTGATAATCCTACACTAACTTACATTAATAATTTTTTTTACAGAGAATGGAGAAGGAAGAAAGTGATGTGGTTGCCAAAAGATATCTTCATTTTGATTTGAAAGCACAAAAAAAGTGGTGCTCTAAGAAGGGATTAAAATCTCTTTCAAGAGGGTTACATATGAGTGAGAATGACAACAATAGTAAAGCGAATGACAAAGAAGGAGCTACCCTCACAACACCTGGAACTGAGCCACCAAAGGATGGAGATAATCTTGATAGTATCCACGCTACTCCGAGTTCACCTGTACCATTTGATTCACTAGCATCTCGTACAAGAGGAGCACTTCAAAAGTTAGCTTCTAGGGGTCAAGTTTCACCTATTTTAGATGAATCACAAGAAGTAGGTGAGTATTCAAACCAAGATGAACCAACTAAGCAACAACTCCCAAAAAAACATAGAGGTCCTACAAAGATGAAAACAATTGCAATTGAGGAGTGCAATAAAGTGAATATAACATTAAACCAGTTTTGACAACCAATTGGTGAAGCTTCAGTTGGATTGTCTTCATTTCTAGGTCCACTTGTGAGAGAGGTAGTGCCTATGATTTTAAATGATTGGAGAAAATTGTCAACAAGATACAAGAAAATCTTATGGACATCAATTCGAGTAAGCACTATATTTTTTTCATTTTGCATAATTTGATTGATTATAGTATGTTTTATGAATCATACACACTTATAATTATTTGAAATATTGTAGTTAAAATACAATGTGAAAGAAGATTGGCAAAAAATATTTTTTTTTTTTCAAAAGATGGGTAGATCGTGGTGAGCAGGAAAATCAATGAGTGATGAAATAAATTCAATCAACTTGCAACAATGAAGAGTTCTGTAAAATAAAGTCATCCAATATACAGTCTATTCAAGGTCGGATGGACTTTGTGAAAGAAAAGAAGAGTGCAAGGTTCAAGGTAAGTCAATGCTATTTGTTTTAAAGTCAATGCTATTTGTTTTAAAAGACACATACAAGTACAATTAATGCTTTTGATGATTAATCCATTTATGTTTGATTAGGCTGAAAGTGCAAAGTTCAAATCAATGAAGAAGAGGCAACTTCCACATACATGTAGCTTTAAGGGTTATGCTCAACTGGCAGAAGATATAGTATTGATTATTCTAAATTAAAAATACAATGATGTTCTTAAATCTAGTACTCTAACTACATTGCATTTTTTGAAGAAAAAATTGTTCAAACTCGTCCTCAATGACAAGGGTCACACTATGGACTAGAGCACATAAGAAGAAAGATGGAACTCCAATTAACTCAGAAGTTGCAAAAACATTAGTAAAGTTGCAAAAATTCTTTTATTCAATAAACATTTGTTGAGTTGTTGTTGTTGGCTTTAGAAATATATGAGTTGGAGGAATATTAAATACTTGACTTATTGAGTTGTGGAGTTCTACTATTGATGTTCTTTTTTGAATGACTAAAACCATTTGTTGGGTATGTGTTGCATTATGATTTTTTTTGGGTGGGGGGAGGGGTTGTGGAAAATGATGTTTAAAGATGTTTTCATTAGTTGTTGTTGGCTTTAGAAATGTATGAGTTGGGGAAATATCAAATACTTGACTTATTGAGTTGTGGAGTTCTACTAATGATGTTCTTTGAATGATTAAAACCATTTGTTTAGTATATGTTGCTTTATAATTTTTTTTTTTTTTGGGGGGGGGGGGGGGGGGGGGGGGGTTTGGGTTGTGGAAAAGGGATGTTTAATGATGTTTTCATTAGTTATTATTAACTTTTAGAAGTATATGTGTGACGACCCGGACTTTTCGGACTGACCAACACGGTCCAACGAAACGAGGACTCAACTTCCCTTTCCTTTCAAAACGCATAACACCCTTCATAGGTGCTACCTTCAAGAACACC
>CM046892.1:1943870-1987576 GCA_025688845.1 Cucumis hystrix | reverse complement strand
AAATGCCGAAACGTCACACCCAAGCTTTATGACTTCAAATGAAAAGCAAATGCCTAAACTAAATATTGTGCTTAAAGATAAGATAAATGGGAGCTAATCGGAGCATATAACCAAAGGTAAACACACTTTGGAAAAATATGTCCGTGACACCTAGCAAGCCTTCCTTGAGTGGACAGCCTCTCATGGACAACCTCAAATGCCAAGATAACCTCTTTGGTGGTTATCTCTCCAAGCCTTGCCTCAACTTCAATCGCATGGTCGTCTTTGTGTTTATCTTGTCGTCCAACAACAAGTCTCAAATGCCCAGCCTTAAACGCAAGCTAATCTCTTTAGAGGTTCTTTCCCTTCCCTTGGCTGCCCAACAAACATCATTTAGAGGTTATATGGCCCATTTGACCGCCCACACTAACCTCTAAATGGCCACTGTGCCATTCTTTAACACTTAGCCAATTTTTTCAACTTTTCTCTTATTCTCAATTCCAAACCCAAATTCCAAGTATTTTTACTTTCTTTTTCCATAAATTTCATTTTCTCCTATCATTGACTAAGCTTACAAATTCTAAAAGTTTAAGAAATTTTTAGGTCTTACTGTAGTTCCTCTGTTTGCCAGACATATAACTTTATTGCTCATTATTAAGTTATTCAGCATAAGAAAATTATTCATGCTTCTGCATTAAACAAAATAATTACAATAAAAAAACACGTAGAATATATATAAAAATGAGAGATAAAAGAACAACATTAATTATTAATTCATGAATAAAGCACTTGCTATTTTATCAAATATGATAATCTCTTTAGGAGATTCAAAACTTTACCGCATCCAAATTTGTTATACTGGATGAGCCAAATATATTATTAGTTTGATATGTAAAATTTGCTTCCACGTTTTCTTCTTTTTCTCGTGGAGTTTTTCTTTTTATGATCATCATTTCATGTGTGGTTCTTTTTAGATTGGGATGATTCGACCATCCACGAAAAATAATTACCTCTTATAACAATCGCCAAATTCATAACATTCACTTTAGGGAATGTGATTGTTCCAGTTGGTCAAGATTGATTATTTTCATCCACCGGTATTTAAATTTTACAACATTCACTTTAGAGAAATGTTATTTCTTTAGTCGAGTGATGTTTATGATTTTTCAATCAATAACTCGTTATCTCATTCAACCACGAGAAGAAATTAAGATAATATTCTTCAAAATATTTCCCTCGATATTGCTACTGTAGGTGCATATACAAAATGTAGAATAATTGCTTTTTGATGATCATATTCTTAATGACATTTCAATGTATCAAAATTTCATGATAAAAAAATTATTACTATTAGAATCAAATAATACAAATTTAATATATATCAAACATGCAAAATAATATTTATTTTATTAATTATAACTAGTAGGAGAAAACCAACATACCGTTGGACGACCAGAGGAGACGACCTACCTTAACGGGGAGACGACTGGAGCTCGTGCTCATAATGTGTTGTGAAAAAAAGACAACCAAAATACGAAAACCAAGAAAATATAATACTAAAATAATATAATATATAATATAAATAAAGAAATATGGAAATTAAGAAAAACAATAAAATAATTAAGTAATTAGAAATTTCAAATTTCTCCACTTTCTCGGATTTCTTTGGATTTTTCTCCAATGTTGTCCATTACTCACAAACCTACAAAATGCTACTATTTATAGGCAATTTGGCAAGTAAGAGGTGCATTACATGGCCACTAAATGTGAATTTCTTATAGACACATGGAATGAGTGTTAGATGGTTGATCGAAAGACTATATAGTCACTAAGCACGCTAATGAGCATTTATATTATTATATTAATATTTATAATAGTTTCAATTTTATTTCTAGGCTTCAAGATTTAATTATAAATATTTGAATTATTTAAAATTTAATTAATATACATTATTATTAAAATCCATTAAATAAGAAATTAAAATTAAAAAGTGTAAATTGATCCAAATTTATGTACCAAGTTGAAACAAAAAATAAAATTGAAGTATTTTAATATAGATGAAACAAAATTTAAAGGTACAAATCCAGTAACTTTTTCAAATAAAAACTATACTAAAAATTCTCAAAATAAAAATGTATTTTTCCTTTTTCTTATTCAGTAAGCTGAAAACATTTGAAATGGGTGTAGAAACCAGAGCAGATTGGCAATAAAATATTAAAAACAACAGATGAATAATCCAATTAAAAAAAAAATGTCTATCTCCAGCCAATCAAAGATATATCCCTCCATTATTATATCTATTTCCCCGCATGCACGTCCATTCCAACCAATACCGCGTTGAACTTTTCTAAACCACAAACCAAAACACACCAACACTAAAATAGGCAATTTCCCCCAGCAACATTCCACAAACCTCCCATAAAGATTAAAACAAAAAAGCCTTCCTGGTCGCTGCGTCACCATTGCTGTCGTCCTCGGAGAATGAAGCTATGGCGAAAGGCTGTCGGAGCAATCAAAGACCGAAATAGCATTTGGCTGGCCAGCCTTTCCCGCCGCACGCAGTATCGCCATCCCGATCTTGAGACAGCAATTATCCGAGCCACGAGCCATGACGGTGCTAAAATCGACTACACCAACGCCCGCCGTGTCTTCGAATGGATACGTACCTCCCCGGTCTACCTCAAGCCTCTCGCATGGGGCCTCTCGTCTCGAATGGAAAAAACTCGAAGTTGGGTAGTTGCCCTAAAGGGGCTTATGCTCATCCATGGAGTTTTTTGTTGTCAAATACCATCGGTGCAGCGGATTGGACGGCTGCCATTCGATCTCTCGGGTTTCAAAGATGGTCATTCGAGTCCATCAAAGACTTGGGGTTATGATGCATTTGTGAGAAGCTATTATGCATATTTAGATCAGAAGTCAGCGTTTATATCTTCTGAGGCTAAGAATTTGAAGAAAGCATTGAAGCCAACTTTGTTGGAAGAGTTGATTAAGCTTCAAAGTTGGCAGTCTATGTTGGATATGTTGCTTCAAGTTCGACCATTGGATGAGAACATGAAGGTGTGTTAACCTATATACCTCTCTAGCTCGTCTCGGTTTGAATTGCTGATTTCAACAATTTACTTCATATTATCTTTGTTAAATTACATAAATCATTCTAAACCCGAGAAGTCTTATGAAAAGCAAATAGAGTTAACATATCGTTTTAACTTTGTACTTGTTCTATAAACCTAAGTCGGTTCAATTTTAGTATTTTGTACTAAATTTTCAACTTTAATTTATATACTTTTGAATGTAACTTAAACTTAGTCTGTAATGGTTTATTTATGTTTTTTTTTTAAAAAAAATAAATTGCTATTTATATATATATATTAGCATTTTTACATTAAATTTTGAAATAATATTCACATATATTATATATTTTTTAAGAAAATTACAATTATTCTTTATTCAATTTTTTATAAAAATCTAAATTAATTTTAGGAACTAAATTTAAGATTTCTAACCTATAAAGAAATTTGATATCTTAAAAGTAGTGAAACGAAAATTGAGCAAAACCAAAATGGTATATTAACCCAGAAAATATTAGATGATTTCTTACTAAGGAAAAACGCCAATCGTTCAAATGCATTACCTTTCTTTTTTAGTAATTAAATTAACAAGTTTAAAGTTTTTTTTATAGCTCTAATATTGAACTTAAGGTCAAGTAAGTCGGACTAAATTAAAACTTTTAAATTAGATACTAGTGGTAAACTCAACAATTATTAATATGAACACTTTTGTTCTGATATCATGTTCTACCAACCAAATTATGAGAACAGTGGCTTTAATATCTTATGGTTCATATTCCAACAGGTTGGTTTAGTTTTGGAAGCCATGAACAATCTCATCGTAGAAGTCTTCGACGTTTACAGCCGAATTTGCAACGGAATAGCTCAAGCTCTGTTGAAAATTTATGCATCACCAGCGAAAACCGAAGCGTCGATGGCACTTCGTGTTGTCCAAAAAGCAGCAACCCAAGTTGAAGATTTGTCTCAATATCTTGAGGTATGTAGAGAAATGGGTGTTTTGAATGCATCTCAATGCCCAAAATTGGAGAACATCCCAAAAGAAGATATTAAAGAGCTTGAGCAAATCATCAATGGAAGTGCTAATAATAATGATGATGATGATTATGGGAAAAGAGAAAATTGTGAGGATTTTGGAGAAGAGAAAAATAATGAAGAAATAATAATGAGTGAAATTAGAAAGTCAAATAATAAAAGGGTTTTGAGGACTGTGATTACAGACAAATGGGAGATATTTGATGGAGATTGTTCATCAAAAACTACTTTACAAAATCAACACCATTTTCCAAATTGTTATTCTTCACATTTGAGTGTTGTTTCCTTACCAAATCATAAACAAGATTTACCTGATTTGATCACTTTCTAGGGATTGTTCAATATATATATATATATCAGGTATTTGATTAAATTCATTTTATTGTGAGTACATACATTGATTTTTTTTTTCTTCTTATTTTTTTAGATACCCAGAAAAGAAGGAACTAAGTTAATTATTTGTGTGCTTGCTCTCTTTCTTTAATCCATATTTATATTAATCTTCCAATATGTTGAATGAATATCATTTTTTTTGTATGGTTTATTAGTTTTGCTTCATGAATGAGAATTAAGTGCAGGAAGAGATAAGTATGGCTATGGGGATATATATATACAAACTTTATTATAATTTTTGTCTTTTGAGTACTATGAGATGATGATCTACTTAGTATAATTCACTTGTTAATATGATTAAATGAATAATTTAGGTGTGGAACTTAACACATGATTAATGAATGAGAAGTCTCCATCATATTTGAAAATTTAACCCAAAATTTAGATTTGTGAAATGTGATATGAGTTAATTCAATCAAATTGTCTTATCTCATCGAGAAAGAAGGTCTTTCCTGCCATTGTTGTGTTACATTGGGTAGAGGGAGGCTTTATATCAAACTTTGTCTTACATCTTGTCAAGAGAGGTATATTTTAGATATACAAGATGAAGAATCTCCCCCAACGTTGATCTTAATTTGTCGTTATAGAAAACTTTTCTATCAGTGCCAACTTAAACCACATCGAGAAAAAGTATTATATATCCATATTTTAACATAAATGATCTACCAAACAACATCTACATGTATATGTGGTCCACAAAGAGTACTTATTTTGCTTCACATTATAGATGGTGTCGGTAGATATATAATTGTTTATTTCAATGCTAAAAAATATGCGTCGGGGACAATGGCGTTGAGGGGAAACATTTTTTTCCCGTACATCATATTACCTATTGTGATGGCATAAGTTGGGGTAATCAGATGCATGTAATTCATTCAGAAAAATGATTGAAAGCCAAGAAATGGCCTACAAGGCTGAAGAAGATCAGAAAAATCTAAAGGGCTAAAGAAGATAAAAAAGCCGAATAAGGCCAAAATGTTGGGCTTGTTTCTAATTTGATTTTAGGCCCAATCTCAAGTGGTAGACAGCTTGATGGGTAAAGCTTACGTCTCTTGTGATGGCAGCCGTACACGTGTATGAAGGTAAGGATTTCCCTTTATTCCTACACGTTAAGAAAGAAAAGAAAAACAACAAAAGAAAGGAAAAATGAAATGAATTTACCTTTTCTTTCCTCTTCGTTTTCTTTGTTCTCTGCCCTTATTAACCCTACAGTTTTCTTTATGGTGTGGTTTGGTTTTAATCAAGTAGGTCACACGCACCACAAATGAAGATGGAGGAGAAGAAGAAGGAGACTACAAAATTTATGTGGTTCGAGCAAAGGAAGCCTACATCCACGAGAAGGATCTCTTTCCTTGATGTTTGAAGATAGGTACAATCGTTTTGCTTTCCTTTTTCTTTTTTCTATATCTACTTGTAAAAGTGAGTGTATGTAAAAACTTGATTAAATTTTTAATACACCTTTATATTTATAGGTGTTTACAGAGACAATAAAACTAGCAGAAAACTAAAAACTAATGTTGTTGGAATTAAGTTTCTACAAATCTCCACATTGAGTCCAACTTGTAATAGTTTCAGAGATCCTTCTAGTCGTCTGACATGTTTTCTTCATCCTTTTTCTGGAGCTTCAACTTTGAAACGGGCTTGGTGAGCATGTCAGCAGCTTTTTCAAAGGTATGAACCTTTAGAACTTTTCTTTCTCCTGCTTCGGTTTTTTCTCGAATGAAATGGAATTTTATATCTATGTGTTTTGTTCTGCTGTGGTATTGTGGATTTTTGGATAGGTGAATGGTACTTTGGTTGTCACAACAGATTTTTACAATTGACTATTTGATTCAAAAGTCCTTCATCAGTCCTGTAAACCACAATCCTTCTTTTACTGCTTCATATAGAGTTATGGATTCTGCTTCTGTGGTTGAGAGAAAAACAATAGATTGTAGGTTTGCTTCCAAACTGATTAGATTAGGACCATAGAGAAAAATATATCCAGTTAGGCTTCTTCTCTTGTCACTGTCACCAACAAAGTCAGAATCCACATAACTAATCAATTCTAAGTCTGATTTTGTGGCCTTTTGGTAGATTAATTAGGCACACTTAGACCAAATTAGATATCTTAATATCCATTTAGTTGCTTTCCAATGTCTTTTTCCAGAATTAGCCATGTATCTACTAACTAGGCTTACTGAATAGGATAAGTCAGATCTTGTAGAGATCATTAAGTACATTAGACTTTCCACTGCTTGGCAGTAAGGCACATTCTCCATTTGTTGTTTGTGTTCAATGTCCGTATCACTAGGAGAGTTTGCAGCTGATCGTTTAAAGTATTGTGCAATAGGGATAGTTACTGGTCTAGCATTAGTGAGGTTAAACCTCCTGATTACCTTCTCACACTAGGTTGATTCACTGATGCTAAATATAGATTGGTCTCTATCTCTAGTGATGTCAATCCCTAGGATCTTCCTTGATTCCCTTGAGTCTTTCATATCAAATTCTTTACTTAAAAGATTTTTGACATGAACTAAATCTTCTTTAGAGCTTTCGAAAATGAGCATATCATCAACATAGAGTAACAAATAAACCTTTTCCTTATAGGTTGTTGAGTTTATATAGCCACACATATCATATGAACTTCTTTGAAAACTCAAACTAGCTATAAAATCATCAAATCTTCTATCCCAACACCTAGGTGATTGCTTCAACCCACAGATTGACTTCTTTAGCAAGCAATAGAGATCTTCCTTACCTTGAACCTCAAAACCTTTGGGTTGAACCATGTAAATAGTTTGATCTAGATATCCATGAAGGAAGGCTGTCTTGACATCAAGTTAGTCCAACGCAAGGTATTTTTTAGCAACTAAGGATAGAACAAGTCTAATAGAAGTCTGTTTAACAACAAGATAGAAAATTTCAAAATAGTCTATACCTTCTCTTTGAGTGAAACCCTTTGCTACCAGCCTTGCCTTGTACCTAGGTTGTGAGCTTTTTGTAACTCCTTCTTTGAGTTTATAAATCCACTTAGATGTTATTGGTTTGCATCCTTTAGGTAAAGGAGCTAGAGTCTACGTATCAATCACATTTAGTGAATCTATTTCTTCATCCATAACTAAAATCCACTGTCTAGCATCACTACCATTTACAGCTTCCTCAAAGGAACTTGGTTCATGATCATTAGGAGCTACAATAGCATTTAGAACAAAATCCATATAGTTAGTTTCAGCATACTTGGCTGGAAGAACAATTACTCTTTTTTGTCTATCTCTTGTTAGGGACTATTGACTCAAGTCAGATTGTTCTTCAACTATTTTAGTTAGTTCTCCACTTGTGTGTTCTCTGCTAGTTTTTCTTCAGTAGCAGTAGTTCCCTCAGTAGATTGAGCATTATTTCTAATATTCTCCACCTAAAACTGAGTAAGATTTTTGGCATTAGGATTTTCTTGTTTTTGTGGCATTAGGATTTTCTTCAAGATTACCTTTTCCTTGCATAAACATATCATTTTCTCTGAAATGAACATCCATAATGATTATAAACTTCTTGTCAGTGGGGTGTCACATCTTGAAACCCTTTACCCCTTCTGTAAAGCCAACAAATATGCATTTAATAGCTCTTGCCTTTAGTTTCCCTTGGTTTTGTTGGACATACCCTACACATCGAAACACCTTAAGATCATTTAGATTTGGAGTCTGTTTGGACCATTTCTCCTCAGGTGTTAAGAACCCTAAAGAGGTATGAGGGCTTCTGTTTAGTGTGTACATTGCATAAGCAGCAGCTTCATCCCAAATTTTTTCTTCTAGGATAACATCTGACAATATGCATCTTACTCTATCCATGATTGTTCTGTTGAGTCTTTCTGCCACCTCATTTTGTTGAGGTGTGTATCTCACTGTTATATGTCTTGTGATACCATTTTTCCTACAAAAAACTATTGAAAACCTCTCCACAAAACTCCAAACCATTGTCAGTTCCAAGGTACTTAATTTCTTTATCAGTTTGTTTTTCTATCATCAGTTTCCATTCTTTAAATTTTTTAAAAACATGATCTTTTGTTTTTAGAAAATAAATCCAACTTTTTCTAGAAAAATCATTAGTAAAGGATAAGATGTACCTTGAGCCACTTAGGCTTGGAGTTTAGGCTGGACCCCATAGATCTAAATGGATGTAGTCTAGGATTCCTTTAATTGTGCTTTGGTGAAGCTTTGTTTTCTTGCTTTGCCTAGCACACAGTGTTCACAGAAAGACAACTTACTACTTATTTCTTGAGGTAGAATGCCTTGTTTGGATAAAAAGCCTCAAGCCCCTTTTGGCTGATGTGAGATAGTCTTTTGTGCCAAAGTTCAACCTCATTTAGATTTAGAGCAGAAACAACATTAGCTTCCTTTGACATTTCAACCCCTTTAATTATAAAAAAAACATTTACCTTTTCTCCAACCAATACTACTCTAGAGTCCATGAAAACTGAAAAACTCCACGTTTTCCTTTGTATTCCCACCCTAAAGAGTCTAGCATTCCTAGGGAAATTAGATTTCTTTTAAGGTGGGGAACATGTATAACATTTCTAAGAAGCATCACAGTCTCTTTTAATTTCACGGTGACTGATCCAATTCCAGCAATGTTACAGGCCTCATTATTCCTCAATAAAAATAGACTCTCCGTTGATTTCTTTATATGTGTTGAACCAAACTCTAAAAGATGTCATATGGTAGGTGCATCCGGAATCTATAACCCAATCATGTTTACCAAAAGGGGTAACATGATTGGTTTGGTCTTGAATAGATGCCAAAACATCAGTATAGGTATATGAACTTTCTACTATAGAGGCTTCAGGTTGCTTTCCGTTTGAATCTTTTTAGTTCTCTTGATTCTTTTCCTTAATGAAAAAACAATCTTGGATTAGATGCCCCTTCTTCTTGCAATACTTACATTTATTTTTCTGTTTTGCTTTCTTTTCCTCATTTGAAAAAGATTTGCTGCCGTTTTTCCACTGGTTAGCTTGACATTTGCCTTTGACAAATAAACCGTCTCCATTGTGTTGCTCTTTTTGTGATGACTGGATTTCTAATTTCTCTAGTTCTGAGGGCTTAAATAATAGCATCTGTTTTAAGTGAGTCTTTGCCATATTTAACTGCATTTTTTACCTCTTTGTAAGCTTCGGGTAGAGAATTTAGGAGAACATAGGCCTCATTTTGAGTTTGTCTTCAAGACTTTTAAAATCTAAAACTATTTTTCTTGAACTCATCTATATTGTCAGTCAAGGTTTTTTAAGGATCCATCTTGTATGTGAAGAATTTCTCCCTTAGATATATTTTATTAGGGAGATCTTTAGTGGCATATAAACTTTCTTCTTCTAATACTTGCCTGATAACACTGTCACTAAGATTTAGTTGTGATGCTATGAGAGTTGTTGGAAGTTCTGAAGGATCTAAAAGGGCTTTATGAGCCTTTTGCTGACCTAGCAAACCTTGATGTTTTCCTTCCATAAGGCAAAATCTCCCTTTCCATCGAACTTCTCGATTTCTACCCTTGTCACTGCCATTTTTCATGTTTGCTTTGTTTTTAATCCTCTAAGATTTAGTTTCTTGAAAATCAAGATTTGTTCTGATTCCAATTTTATTGGGCTTGTTTCTAATTTGATTTTAGGCCCAATCTCAATTGTTAGAAAGCTTGTTGTGTAAAGCTTGGAGGAGAAGATGCCACGTCTCTTGTGATGGCAGCTGTAAACGTGTATGGAGGTAAGGATTTCCCTTTATTGGTACATGTTAAGAAAGAAAACAAAAACAGGAAAGAAAGGAAAAATGAAATGAATTTACCTTTTCTATCCTCTTCGTTTTCTTTGTTCTCTGTCTTTACAAACCCTAAAGTTTTCTTTATGGTGTGGTTTGGTTTTATTGGAGTAGATCATACGCACCACGAATGAAGATGAAGGAGAAGAAGAAGGAGACTACAAAATTTACGTGGTTCTGTCAAAGAAAGCCTACATCCACAAAAAGGATCTCTTTCTTTGATGTTTGAAGATAAGTACAATAGTTTTGCTTTTCTTTTTCTTTTATCTATATCTACTTGTAAAAGTGAGTGTATGTAAAAACTTGATTAAATTTTTAATACACCTTTATATTTATAGGTGTTACACAAACAAGAAAATTAACAGAAAAATGAAAACTAATGTTGTTGGAATTAAGTTTCTACAAATCTCCACATTGAATCCAACTTGTAATAGTTTTAGAGATCCTTCCAGGCGTCTGACCTTTTTTCCGGTATCTGTCTTTCGTTATTCCCTTTCTGAATGAGTAACTCATCAATGGTTGTCGCTCTGTAAGATCCTTAGTCAATTTGTACTCCAGTTAAAGTTCTCTCTTTCATTCTCTCTTTTCAAGGGGAAGTTATGTTTTAGTGAGTAAAGTGGAACTACCAAAACTCTGTCTTATTCGGTTGGGACTCCTCATCTCTTTCGTCTCTATCTCAACAATCGAAATGAGACACAAAAACCAAACTCAAGGGGATGAACCACTCCCAGTTCAATTGTCTGTGAAAACGAGTCAAAAGTTTCCATTGGGAATGAGCAAAGTAAGCAGCTATCCATAGGCTAGAATTAGGGTTAAATAGTAGCTTTTATGCTTACGACATAAGAGCCAAATTTCATTGATTTGGAAGGTTGTGGTTAAATTTCATTTAAGAACCAATAAAGGAGCCTTTGATACAATTTTTTCGAGAAAAGGGTAGCAAAGATTTGTCACCGTACAAACCTTGTTTTCCATTATCACTTAATTATCTGTCAAATAGCTTGAAGACTTAATTAACATTGTGAAACTTGGTCCACAATTAAAAAACAAAGGGCTATTAACTAATATAGCCTAAATATAAATCTCTATTTACAAGTCGACCAAATATTACAATATTTTTCATAAAAGTCCTAATAGGCTACAAATTGACATAAATATTGAACCCGAATGTCAAAACTACCCTCTTTAAAGACAATAAAAAAAGTAAACAAACGCGCATATAAAGAATTTACCCAAATATTGAACGGTTTTATTTTCAAATTTGACCGAAAAATTTTCTTCTTCAAGCAACTTCCGAAAACTAATCTTCTTTCTTTGAAAAGTAACCGACAACCATCTTGTTTCGTCTTCTGTGTAAGAAAACTTGGGCTTTGGCGAAGAGGAGGCTTAGATAAGAAAAGTTCCGACCATCGCACACCGTTTTGGTAAGTAATGTGTGATTATATTAAATACTTGTTAGGGTTAGGGTATATTCTGCATATTTCAGCTAGTGTGTGCAAAAATTAGGATTTTGACGAAATTCTTCAAAAATTAGGGTTTATTCTTGCGAGCTTTCTTTCATTCGAAATTCTTTCCAAACTTCAATTAGTGTGTGCAAAAATTAGGGTTTCGTCGCAAGTGGCCGAGTGCAAATTTCATATTTCAGTCGTGGAATATCGTTTCAATAACTGTATATTCTGCATATTTCACAAAAATTATTGTAAAACTTATTTCGAACTTTTTCCCAAACTTCAGTTGGTCTGTGCAGAAATTAGGGTTTCACCTCAAGCGAATGAGAACAAATTTCATATTTCGACTGTCGAATACGTTTTAGTAAGAAATGTGTGATTGTTGTTCACTAAAATAGTTAGGGTACATTAAGTATATTAAAGTATATTATGTATTTTAAATAATCATTTTTTAGCTTCTAGTGGAATTAACATGCATGTGGTTTTGATATATAACTTGTAGAAATACAAGTTATTATGGCCTTTTAGGTACAAGAATGAGACTAAAATGCATAGAAAGTGTATCAAAACGCGTCACTTTTGTCGTAAATGCATAAATATTTAGAAATACACTTTACATAAGCATCCATGCCTATTTCACCCTGTTTTTAGTGTCTTAACGCAAGCTCAAGAACAAAAGAATAAGTTAGCGAATCGCAGAGGAACTCACGCGAAGACTAGGAGAGAAGACCACATCAAAAAGTGAAAAGAGGTTTGCTAGAAGACTAAAATGGTAGATGGAGTTGATGTGACTTAACAATAGAGGCAACTTTTGGTGCTGACATGCTTAGAAGATTAGATTTTCCACTTAAATCGCCTCTAAAAAGGAACTTCATCCTTACAAAGAAGGAAGTGACGTCTGAATGGATCGCCATCCATACATGTGAAGAGGTAGGTAGAGTCCTAAAGAGTTGGTGGCAAGGAATAGACTTTCCACCATCTGTAAAGCAGTTCTTCATCTACTTCGGTCAGTCTGTAGAGTGAAAGCTTGTAGTCTGAGTGAAGAAGATCTCATCCCCCATCTCCCCCTAACTTGTAATTTCATCTGTATTCTTTCCATTTTTGTATTTCTTTACATTGTATTTGTTCATATTGTACAGTGGCCAAAGGCCTACATTCTTTGATACAATGTATTCTTACACCTTTTTTATCCATCCATGTCTTTACCGTTCACCTATCCTTGTGTTATTTGTGGTTTAGGATCTATGATAGATTCTTGATAGGAAGCTCTGCTTATAATTCTTATTGTGTTAATTGAGCTATTTTATCATCACTTGGCTAGTGTATATCACTAACTACCATAGAGGGCAAGTAGCAAGGATATGGTTAACGTGCACAAGGACGAGTTTCGAGAAAAACTCTACCTTGGAGAGATAACTTTCATCATTTATGTCCTGATAGGAGAACAAGTGTGGGCATTAGGCGTCGAAAGGTTGTTGACCTTAAACGCGAAGCTCTATAACTCTTATAAGTAAACTCTTCTAGATATACCTTGTTTAGCTTGGCTTAGTCATTTGAATCTTGAAAGGAGACCAAATGTGGCATTTAAAGACTCCGAGAGGAGCTCGCCATAATCATAAGCTAGTTAAGTAAGTCATATTTAATTAAGGCTTTCATCTACCTTATTTGCCTAGTAGCACTAGACATTCCTTCACCCCCTTCATTAATACAAGTTAGTTCATTCTTACACTCCTTTCTCACAACCACCTTCATTAAATTATCTTTACAACGTTCTCTAGTGTACATAGTAGATATAGGTTAAACTTACGCCCTTCCATTATGTATAGTTACTCTTTTATACCACCTGATGGATAAGTAGACGCTAAAACTAAGCTTTGATATCAATTTTTTGTGTTCGACACTGGATCATCCAGAAAAACCTATTGTTTCACCTACACTTGGACAAGTAGTAGAAAAATTTGTACACAACGAGGACTTAGAAGTACATGATGAAGAGATCTTTACCGAGCATTTTGAATGCATGATCTTGATCAATGACGCATCATGTAGAATGAGACATCAACATAGGGAACAACACTATTTCCTAAGTCTCTAAATCTTTGTTGTTTAGAAGTAGATGTGCATGTGCGACATTACATTTTACCTCCTCTCTAAGTTCACGGAGTTAACTAACCAACTGTTGAGTGGGATTGACTTCATAACAGTAGTGACATATCAAACAACAAGCAAGTTCCCTCTATGTTTCAACAGATATGCTATGCTATATTTCTGATATGTAATGTTAGTGTTAACAAGGGATTATATTTATGTATTCCTGACACTACAATAAATCCGCTCTTCCCTGACGCACAGAAACGTCGCCACAAACACAAACAACGTTGCGAAAAGCTATCGCAACGCCACACAGGACGTCGGCAGCAACGTCGCTAAAAGTCCATCGGGGATACTTTTCGCGACGGCGCTCGCTGCCACGCCGCAAAATAAGTCGTGGACGGCTTTTGCGACGCTGATGTCGCTGAAGGTTCTTGCGATGCAGACGTCGCGGAAGGCTTCGGCGATGCAGACGTCGCGGTAGGCTTATGTGAAGCAGGCGTTGCGAAAAGCTTTTACGACGCCGGCGTCGCATAAGCCTTCAGCGACGTCTGCGTCACAAAAGGTTTTTTATTTTTTATTTTATTTTTTTATTTTTAATTTTATTATTATTATTATATATTCATTGGTTTACTCGAAGTAATAAAATTTGTAGTAAACTGATATAAATAAAAGTATTATTCATTACGAAATCAAATGATAAATTAAATATGTTCGATACAATAAATTAATTACATAATTCAAAACATTACATAAAATAAAAACTTAAGATCTAATGCTCTCGTGCAGTGGACGCCAAACCTACAAATAACATGAAAGTATTGTTAGAATATCACATATGGAAAGTTAAACAAATTAAATATTGAAAAGTGCGTACCCAAGTGATCATGGGCCTCTCTGTGCATGACTCATCTCCTCGAGCATCTTCTTCATCTCTTCCATTTGCGTGCTTGGTCCGTAATTTGTCGATCTCGCTCCTCCTCCCTCAGGCGTTGTTCTTCAAGCATTCGGTTAGTGTTGTCAAGTCTCGCTTTGAGGTCACTAACCTCTGCTATGTGTGTCTGGTAGTCATACATACTGGAGGAAGAAGATGAAGCGGCAGTCCTAGACCTGGGTTTTGGGCCCCAACCAAGACCTTTTGAGGAGCCCGGTCGTCTACCCAAAACTATCTCCTATATCTCGTCCTGAGTTAGTGGTTCAGAACCCTCTGGGACAGGCTGAGACTGAAGATCCACCATCTGATTCTGCACAACAGAAGCTTGTAAGTTTGAGAGATTATTAGACTTAAAAACATAGAATAATTAAAGTATAACCAAACATAAAATTTTCTAAAACTTACTAAAGCATCCTCTGCAGCTGTTGAAATGAACTCACCACTACTACTGGCATGAGTTTCTTTGAATAACTCGACACGATCTACAGGATGACCGTGCAGTTCAGTGAGCTCTACTTGTCTCTGAAGAAACGACTTTGTGTCGCTTCTATGGTTGTAAGGCTGTCGCGCCATGACAGCCTTACACATACTTGATTGCTCCTATACATTTCAAAAATGATGATGATCAAAACGTTATACTTTTAAATAAATGAAATATTGTAACATGAAAAATAATTACCTGAAACTGTCGAGCGATGTAGTGATCACATAGAAAGTGCCAATCTTCCACCCGATTGACCAATCTCGAGGGTGGGTTTGCTCGTGCTTGTTCAGGGTCACTAAATTTCTTAAAATGGCGATGATTACTTGACCTGAATTCCTTCCACGCAGTGAGCATTTGATGCTCAACAAATCTATTCAGTGTTGGATCGTTACGATCAAACACGAAAAATTGCTACAAAAGAAATATATTTCAAGTCAGTAGAGCTTTAATAAGGAAATAGAAACATACATAAATGTTTATGAATTTACAGCCTTACCGTTAGGCAGCCCTTGACGACCTCCATACATCTGGTGGCACATCTGCCCATTTTAGGGCCTGAATAGGAAACGTGTCTCATGTCAGCACACCGATCATGCAACTAAAACGAGAGGCATGTGGTGAGACAGACCTGTCCCCTCCGGGGAGGATGGAAATGGGAATTCTCCCATTCTGCTGTACGTATCGTTCGATATCTATGTTTCTAGAATGTCGTCATACTCTCCTCGCAGTGAGAGTCGAATGAGAGGGTCTACTGAAAACGATATTGTGATTATATACAACAAGAATAACTTAAAGACATGATCATATGAGAGAGAAATTGTATTAAATATGCTGATATTATTACGAACCTGAAGTGTCGCCTACTGGCGACGAACCACCTGCGTTATCCAACACGTCAAGATTAAGTAAATAATCTTCCTCAAGCATACTACTCGGAAAGTTAGACTCCATATCTACTACATAAAAATCAACAAAACATTAAATAAACGTGAGTATCACAACGTAATTAATGTATAGAAAAATGATTAAATGTGTGTATACGTCAAAAAAAACAATGTTATTCATCATTTCACGACTCGCTTTGATGTGATGATTGTTCATCATCTTCATCGTTTATGAAATTTTCCACCACATGACAAACATTTGGTCTTTCCTCTATTGTAGGATCAACTTCAGTCCTACACAGAGTGTCATCCTCAATGATGTGTTCGTCCACTCGATGTCCAACGACGATTTCCATTACATTAAGTTGATCATTCTCGATATCTTCCACTTCTGGCACGTCCCACACACGTTTATTTTGCACCACTTGAAAAATTTTCCAATTGATACCATTTTTAAGATCCTCAAGGTAGAACACCTGATGTGCTTAGGTTGCGAGAATCACGGGTTCCTCAGTGAACCAAAAACGGGACGTGTTTATTGATTTGTAGCCTAGTTCTTCGTGCGTTCTATGATTTTTATTTTTGTCTGTGTCAAACCATCAACACTTGAATAACCAAGCACGTAGTCCAAATGGATATTGAACGTGCAACACTTCGTCCAAAACACCGTAATTATTGTTCACACTGCCTCCACTCCCTTTTCCGATTACCATGACTCCACTGTTTTGTGTTGACCATTGGGAATCACTCTCCAACATGTGAAATCGTACGCCACTGACAATGCATCCACTGTAAGAGCGGGTGAAAATAAATCATCAGAAATCTTTGAATTGTCACACATTTCTGCCATAACCTAAAATTTGGTTTAGCCTAAAAGTACTTAGATATGTATAAAATATGAATAAAGTAGAAATGCTCAAAGTCATTCACTCGAAATACCTGAGCTTTGAACCAATCGACAAATGCTCGTTGGTGTCTTTTAAACAGTTCAGAAAAGCTTGACGACGTATCAGAAACAGGTGTTTCCTAAAGTACACAATTATGAGTTTGTGTGTCGGCGAAGTATAAAACCCTAAAATATGTATAGAAATTTGTACCTCCGTTATTCGGCTATTTCATCTACATTGCTGAGGATGTACCAATGAAAGAGTCGTTTCTCTTCTTGCAATAAACTTCGTAAACGTGACGCTCCCAATGGTCGTAGTTTCTGAACGAATACTTCATACTCACAAATGACCTCATCTTCTTCAATGCTATCATCATTTCGATCATCTCTAGTGAATTGGGTCCCAATCCCTTTCAGAAAGCGTGAACAAAAAGTACTTGATTAGTTCATAAGATATCCTTCTGCAATAGACCCCTCAGGACGTGCTTTGTTACGAACATATTGTTTTAGTGTGCGGAGACTTCTTTCAATGGGATACATCCAACTGTAAGAAACCGGACCAGTAACTTTCGTCTCATATGGCAAGTGAACTGTAAAATGTACCACGACGCTGAAAAAGTTAGTGGAAATATTCTTTCCAATTTGCACAATATAATTATAATATCTGACTGCAATCTATCCAAATCACTTATTCTTATCGTCCTGGCGCACAAATCACAGAAAAAACTGCACGGTTCAGTAATTGCAGTGTACACATTTTTTGGTAAGAATGCCTTAACACCGATGGGAAGCAGTCGGTGCAGCAGTACATGACAATCGTGCGTTTTGAGACCTGATATTTTTCCATTGTTTGCATTCACACATCGTGAAATATTAGAAACTAATCCATCAGGAAACTTAACTGCTTTTAAGAACTTACAGAACTCAATCTGCTCGCTGTTAGTCAATGTATAGCTCGCATGTGGTTTCACCAATCGGTTACCCACTTCTACCAAATGTAAATTCTTTCTTATTTTCAAATCTTGTAAATCTAATCTGCCATTCGTGGTATCATTTGTTTTTCATTCAATATTCAACAACGTACCGACCAAATTGTCACAAACATTCTTTTCAATGTGCATTACATCAAGTTTGTGACGAATAAGTAGTCTTGGCCAATAAGGAAGATCGAAAAAAATACTTTTCTTAGTCCAATTAAGAACTCTTTTTCTTTTTCTATCTTTTAACGAAGGATGCTTACTCATTATTGGAAACTTCAAAGAATCTAGTTGTTCCAATATTTCTTGGCCATTCATTACAACTGGAGATGATTTACGCTCTAACTTTCCATCATGAAGTCTACTTCTACGCCAAACATGATTGTCTGGAAGATACCGTCGATGTCCCATGAATGTTATCTTTCCGCGTATTCCAAACGATGATCTATCCCCCATGCAAACGGGACATGCCTGATATTCTTTTGTACTCCAACTGGATAAATCACCATATGCTGGAAAGTCATTAATTGTCTACAACAAGGCTGCATACAACTGATTGATCCGTTAGACAATCATACGTACGCACACCAAACGTCTATAGAATTTTTAACTTTTCAAGTATGGCTGTAGGTACACATCAATTTCTCTGTCGGGAGATTTAGGACCGGGAATGAGCAATGACATGAAAAAGTTTGACTCTTTCATGCATTTCCATGGTGACAAATTGTATGAAATTAACACCACAGGCCACATACTATACGAGGTACTCATATGACCGAACGAATTGAATCCATCTGAAGCTAACCCCAAGTGAACATTATGTGGCTCCAATGCAAAATCAGGAAATTCAGAATCAAAGTGCTTCCATCCCTCTCCATCGGCTGGATGTCTCAACACATCATCCGTTTCCACTCTTTTATCCTTATGCCATCGCATGTCTATCGAACTTTCTTGCGATACAAACAATCGTTGTAATCTTGGCACCAACGGAAAGTAACGCAACACCTTTTGTGAAATTTTGTTTCCTGGTCTGTTGGAATTAATCTTATATCGAGACTCACCACAAGTCGGACAATGTTGCAAGTCCTTGAACTCCTTCCAGAACAATACACAGTCATACTTACAAGCATGGATATTCTCGTACCTTAAGCCCAAATCACGTAATTTTCGTTTGGCTTCATAGAATGAACTAGGGATACCATACATTGGAAATGAACGTTTTATTAACTCCAACATCATATCGAAGGACTTGTTGCTCCAACCATTGAGCATCTTGACGTGGATCATTTTAACCAAAAAATTTAGTGACGAAAATTTAGAACACCCGTGGTATAGCTCACAACTTGCTTGATTTAGTAACTCCTTAAATACGTTATTTGTTTTGTCTTCTTCTAACTCTAAACCTTCCTCCCTCTCTTCTACTTCTTCAATACCAGCTTGTAAGTCATGCAACATATTCAACATTTCATTTTCTTCAGTAACCGGGTTACTGCTGGTTCCTTCATCAACTATTGGGTTACTGCTAGTTCCTTCATCAACTATTGGGTTACTGCTAGTCCCTTCATCAACTATTGGATAACTACTACTCGTTCCTTCATTAAATGTTTGTATACCTATGTTCAATGTCAAAAGCTCTCCATGATACACCCAGTTGATATAGGAGGAGGCTATTCCAGTGGTTAATAGATGTTGCCTCACACCCTCTAAGGAGTCCTAGTTTGAATTCATACATTTCTTGCATGGACACCTTAATTTTCCATAATTATTTGTGTGATGTTTTGCGACCTCTAAAAACTGAAAAATTCCTTCTCTGTACTCAACATAAAACTTATTCCTAATTTTCATCCAACTCTTGTCTATCTCGTTGAAAGGCCTAATAAATAAATATGTTATATTAGTTTTATACATGCTCCATTTTAGTTATGTTAATTAACAATTTTAAAAATTCAAATTGCATTTGAAATTCAAATTCAAATGCAATTTCAATATGAAATTCATATTGAATATCAAATTCAATATTGAAATTCAAATGCAATTTCAATATGAAATTCAAATTCAATTTCAATACGAAATTCATATTGAATATCAAATTCAATATTGAAATTCATATTTACAACCCTAAACATATTCAAATTTCATCTAAATTCATACATTATTTAAAGTTTTATTAATTTTCTTATTGCAATAAAAAATATATACATACATATACATATGCACTAAACTATACATGCATATACATTACACATTACACTTTAAATATACATATAACACATAAAATTAAACTTATATATACATATACATACACCCTAAACATATACACATAACACATACAAAATAAACATATACCTAAATATAAATATACATACACATTAAATATACACATAACACATACACACACATAAAATTATACTAACACAAAAACAATAAATATACATACACATTAAATATACACATAACACATACACACATAAAATTATACTAACACATAAATAATAAACATATACATAAACCCTAAACCGTAAACATAAATGCAAAAAAAAAAAAAAAAGACCTCAAGACGGCGGTTGGCAAGGATGACGACGACAGTGGCGGTGCGGCGACGACGACCGGCAACTACAACGGCGACAGTGGGCGGCAACGGCAACGGCTCTCTCACTTTCTCTCTCGATTTCTCCCTTTCTTTCTCACTTACCTTCTCTTCCAAATGAAATTTGGGTTGAAATAGCCTGGACTTTCCGCGACGTCTTCGAAAACGTCGTGGAAAGCACGTTTCCGTGACATGGAAGTTGTTGACGTCGTGGAAAGTGGAAAAACAAATTTATTACGTTTCCACTTTCCGCGACGTGTGTCATAGATGCGTCGCGGAAAGTGGAAACGTAATAAATTTTGTTTCATTTTTCGCAACGTGCCACTGACACACGTCACAGAAACGTGAAACATTATGTTTCTTTGTTAACTTTCAACGACGTTCAAGGACAACCACGTCGCCAAAAGTGGAAAAAAAATTATTATGAAATTAATACATTCGACTATCCGTGACGTGCATCACCGTGGCATCGCGGAAAGGTGAATCATTCGATGACGTTTCGCCCTACGACGACGTCGAAGGACACTGCATCGCGGAAGGTCGAGCAACGAAATTAATTCGTTGGCCCTTCCGCGACGTACTTTAGAAGTGCGTCGCGGAAAGTCGAATCGTTTCGTTGATGTTTCGACTTTCGGCGACGTACAAGGACAGAACGTTGCAGAAAGGTTTAAAATTTCAAATGTTCATTTCTCTTTCCGCGACGTCATTCAAAAGCGCGTCGCCGAAAGGTTATCATACGAAATTAGGGTTTGACGTACCACGACGTGCAGGCGACGTGCATCGCAAAAAATCTTGACCAAAACGAATCGTTCGGCTTTCCGCGACGTGTCCAAGACGGACGTTGCGGAAAAGTGAAACAATAAATTAATTAGTACACTTTCCGCGACGTGGAGGCGACGTGCGTCTTGGTAACTCTTGACCAAAACAAATCGTTGGACTTTCCGCAATGTGTCTGAGACAGACGTCGCGGAAAAGGGAAACAATAAATTAATGAGTACACTTTCGCGACGTTCGTTTTCCAGACGTCGCGAAAAGTGGTATTTAGCAACGCATTACCACGGACGTCGTGAAAAGTCCAGCAACGCCGACGTTGCTTTCAGCGATGTCGTTTCTGGCATCGCGAAAGCTCTGTTTTCTTGTAGTGTGGTTTCAAAGTTCATGTACTTATATACCAAAAATCAGTTTCGATATTGGTACTATACATTAAGCATTGGTTATTTAATGATAAGGATATGTTTATATGCAGTTGTAGGTATGGTTTTTAGAAGCGAAAGAGTACTTGGATCAAGTTCTAGGCCAAGAAAGTCAAACAAAGATGATCCTATTTTGATAGATGATGCAGAGGTGAAATATATAGGTTGTTATATGCATCATTAAAACTTGATAAACGTATATACTATGTATTATATGACATTCTCTGATACACTAATGGTATATATTATATAGAATGAACACGATATAAAGGAAGAGTATTACAACTCAAATTTTGAAGAGGATATTGATGAGTGCCCCAATAACTACTCTTCTCTAGCCGTCGTGTTTCCAGGAGATGAAGATTATAACAAACAGAACCACACGGAACATAAATTGTGCTTTACGAAGAAAAAAATGAGGTAAAACATATTAACAACTATTCTAATTTATACATTATTTAAGATGTTTAGTTTAATCAATTGTAGTTTTATATTGAGAAAGAAGATCAAATTATCACAATAAACTAGACATTGTGATGGAAATACTAGAACAAAAAAAATGCCAAGAAATGAAGAAGAGGTATTTAAATGTAAATGTATTTATAATATTAAACGTGGTATATATGCTAATTATAATTCTATATCAACTTATTTTGAATATCAATGAACGACTAACAATAATTGAGGGACATAATGATGGGACCTAATAATTGAAGTTATGGGACCTTTTGTTTAATGACATTGACCTTTGGCGATGATGCATCAACTGGTTTTTTATCTTGATCTCCTGAAGATCAAACAAACACAATGTTTGAACATTCTTGGTTTGATCCTTGTTTAGAGAACCCCAATCCCTTCTCGTTAACTTCTATCTTTCCAGCTTTCAAAATATTATCCAGATCTTGTGTGTTAGCACTAAGCATCCTGACCGACTTGGTTAAAGCCTCAAAGTCAAAGCGTACTTCTTTCAATTCCATTTTCATAGTATAAATCATTGGTAACAGGCGATGATTATCTTCAAATAAGACATGAATCCAATTCTTCTGTTGTTTCAGTACAACCTGATCTTCTTCCCATTTCATGAATATCTTGTCAATATTCATGTTAAAGGATTCCTACTTCACCCCATTAGTACTATTAATATTACTCTCTTGAGAGTTCAGGCTCCCTTCAGTCATATTCACTTCTTCCACAGTGCACCCAAGCAGAGCCCTGCTATCTTCCTCTCTATCACTGTCAACAGTCGACTCATCATTTGATAAAGTTACTGTTAGGCTCTTCTTCTTCCTTTTTAGGAAATTAGGACACTCGGTTTAGTAATGCGCAAAACCCTCACACTCTCGACACTTAAAACTCTGGTCAATTCTTGGAGATCAATTACTATTAATATTTTTGTCATTATCTCTTTGTTTGTTTGAAGCATAAGATGCAAAGGAGAAAGAGCTTGCAATGCTACGATCTCAATTATATTGTCCTCCAAAGTTACCTGAACGTTTATTAAACAGAACAAACAACATTTGAAACATGTTTGGTTAAAAGAGCTTTGGAGTTAGCTAAAATGTCATAATTGAGACGCTCTTTGTTATGTTGAATGTTTTCATCACCCACAAAGTGCAAGGCCATTTTCTTACCTCTTTTACTGTCATTGTCGTTGGGTAAGTTCAAATGTTCTTAAAGAATCGAACAATTCATCTAATTTCAAAGAAGCAATATTATTTGCCTCTTCAATGGTTGTAACTTTCATATTAAAACGTGGTGGGGTAGGGACCGCAACATCTTCTCAACCCGTTTTATTTCAGAAATCTTCTCTCCAGATGCAAACGATTCATTTGCACCATTCAAAACTCGTACATTGCACTCTATTATAGTTTCATTCTCTATCATTTCAAGAGATTCGAACTTGGATGTTAAAATTTGAAGACGTGACATCTTTACCTTAGACATTCTCTCATAGGCAATAACTTTCAAAATACCCTAGGCCTCATTAGCTGAGGTACATGTATTAATCAATTTGAAGACGTTATGGTCTACAACATTGAAAAATGCGTTTAGTGCACGAGAATTTCTCAAAGAGACTTCGTTCTCTACACTTGACCAAGATAGCACTGGTTTAGACTAGACCTTTCTGTCAGCATTAGTTACTGTGGAATAGATGCTCCCATCCAGTACCACTGCCTTTCAGGTTTTACTATCATCGGTAGATTTTAGAAAGACAATCATTCTAGCCTTCCAATAAGCGTAATTTGATCCATCGAGAACTGGATGCCTAGTAGTAGAGCTACCCTTAACGAATAATATCCATAACTTAACACACGAAACCACACTCTAATACTAAATGAAAGAAAAACACACAATTAACCAGGTGTCTTATGATGTTAATGCAACAAAATTAAGTCCTTAGAGACAATATTAAATCTAAATTTTCAAATTCAAAGAAATTGTAGTAAGGGAGGTACTTACCGTTTAGCTTCAACTAAAAAGAATTTATAGCTAAATTTCCCTTACTTTTTGTTTACCGTAGTAATGTGAAAGTAAATGGTCGAATCTTAGGGAATCGAGGAAGTAGAAATTCAAATTGAAATCTAAAAAGACAAATCTGAAGAAGGTGGTTAGAAGACAAAAGAAAGCATTAAAAATAATGTGCAAGAATGTAAAGAGAGCTTTTGGTGGTAAGAAACAAGAGGTAGAGAGAAGGCAAATTTCATTCAATTCTTACTTCAAATCTAAAAAGACAATGAATTAACTCTCAAGAGAAATAATGAGGCTTAGGGCATTGGGAATTTATTGCAACTTTTTTCATTGAAGTACAAGAGAAAAGAAAATGCTCCATTCTTAGACTCTTAATTAAGTCACCTTTAGAAATCAACTTGTTTGATTTTTTATTTTTTTTTTATTAGACTAAGATCCAAGAATTTGGAGTAGTTGCAATTCATTCTAAATTGAAGGAACAATCAAGAGATCAAACAAGATTTGCTCTCTATTTGAAACCTAAATCCTTCAAACAACAAGATGACATTACAATTTATAAGAAAACTCCACAATGGCAATATTCACATTTGAACCAAAGAAAATCCATGCTAGAATTCATCTTTTATTTTCCTCGAGAAACTAGTATTTTGCATACCTAGAATTAGCTTAAATTGAACTCAATTTTCTTAGTCATGACCATGTAGAAATTATGAATTAAATTCAATTTTTTTTAAAAATAAAAAAGACACTAGTAAGTTTGATCAAGAACAACATTCAACTTAAGATTAACATGCTTCAATTAAATTCAAGAGAAATCAAGAACTCAAGAACTCAACTTTAATTTTCAAACAAGAACTTAGTGCCTTGCACATTAGAATACTTGCATGCTCATACCTTCAAGAAAACAAGATTATTTTTGCAAACTAAAAATTTAATTAAAATCATGCTTTCTTGAAGAAAATTAAAGAACTAATGCATACTAAACTTGATAATAGGAAATTTCTAAAATGAAGCAAACCCCATAAGCCCTATACCTCAAAGTAGGTTTACCCCTCCATGGATGATGGAAATCATGCTGGAATTGAAGAATTGCATAATCAATTGAGAAAACAAAATGGACAGAATTTTATTGAGAGAAAATTCTACTAGGGCTTTTTTACGAGTAATGAACTGATGAATTGTGTGAATTATTGAAGAATTGGCGAGAAATTAGGGTATTTATAGGAAAAAATAAAAAACAATTGAGGCAGAAATTTTCGGACTTTTCCAAATTTACAAGTTTTCCATCCGTTTAATGTAAGAAAAAATATATTGCAGGATCTAAGGCTTGAACTACGGACGTCATTGGCACGTGCGGATCACCCGATGATGAAACGTGGCGGAGATGGCGGGAGAGGGCCTTGTGATCTAGAGGTAATGCACGCGGTTCCGAGGCTGACGCGTGTCACGCATACTTCACTTTATTTACGTAAATACCATTCCGAAAATGCTTAAGGAAATATTTTGCGTTGTTACCGGTTCGAACTGGTGACGTTGCGATTGAAAATATTGAAAAATAACGCGCGGCTGGGATTTGATCTTGTAACCTTCAAGTCCATTGCATGCGTGGAATTTCTATATCTTTTTGGTTATTTATCAATTTGCTCCTGACCTTAAATTTCCCGTTTTTCTTCGTTCAGTCTCTGTTTTTGTTGATTTTTGCTGTGTTAGCTTCGTAACAGAGTCTAGATTCTAATTCTGTATAAAAATATAAGAAAATAGAACATATGCATGCTATGGTAGAAAAATTGAGCATATAAAGTTGGATCAAGTTTGGCCCAAACACCAGTTTTATTTCAGAAATCTTCTCTCCAAGTTCTAACGATTCATTTGCAACATCCAAAAATCACACACTGCACTCTACTATCGTTTCATTCTCTATCATTGTAAGAGATTCAAACTTAGATGTTAAAATTTGAAGACGTGAAATCTTTACCTTAGACATTCTATCATAGGCAACTTCCAAATTACCTTAGATCTCCTTTGGTTGAAGTACATGTATTAATCAATTTGAAGAGATTCTAGTCTACACCATTGAAAATTTCATTTAGTTCATGAGAACTTCTCAAAGAGGCTTCATCCTCTTCACTTGACTAGGATAGCTCTAATTTAGTCGAGACCTTTCTGTCAGCATCAAGTTACTGTGGGATAGATGCTCCAATCTAGTACCATTACCTTCCAAGTTTTACTATCAATAAACTTTAGAAAGGCAATCATTCTAGCCTTCCAATAAACGTAATTTGATCCATCGAAAACTAAAGACCTAGTACTAGAGCTACCTCCACGAATAATATCAATAGCTTAACACATGAAACCACACTCATATACTAAATGAAAAGAAAAACACACAATTAACCTGGCGTATTATGCTAGCATTAAGACTAATAGCTAGAGTAACTAAATTCAAAAATAAAAATAACACAAGAGAATTGGTGACCCAGTTTTGATGCCACAACATCTACATCTGAGGGGTCTCTGACCCATGGGAAGAGATCATCTAATATCTTATGAAATAGTCATGAGTACAAGACTATTGTCCATTATATAAACATCAACATGATATAGAATAATCCTATACACAGTCAATCTAAGATCTACAAATACACTTGTCTTGGATTGTTCTGCACTGAACCCGTCTCATGTATACCCGAGCATGTTCCCTTGAATGAGATATCACAAGGCAACCTCAAATGTCAAGCATTCCCTTGACTTTGTACGATCTCTCCGCTTTTACTTTTTTCACCTCCAACTATCACAATAGTAAGATATCACGTACGATGAACTCACCAAGATCAACGATATAGTTGCTAAGTTTCAATAGCAATTCCACCTCATCAAAATCACAATTTCTAAAAAAAAAAAAAATTATCACAGATCTCAAACATAGTCCGGCATAAAAAAACCCACAAGAAAACGCGAGAAACAGCCTAAGAAAATCCGGTCGAATCTAAATAGCCCTAAACTACTAATCTTCCAATTAGTTTGGATATAAACTGACTAATCAAATAATCAAATAATCAAATAAATAAATAAATTAAAGAAATTGGAGTAACCAAAGATAACATAGTATAATCATATGAACACAAACTTTTTTATTCTTTATGATTTAGCCCCTAACTATGAGCTCAAATAGAGATGATTGAAATGTCATTTTGTTGATAAGTGACCTTTCGCTATATTTAAAAATATTTGCAGCAACTTTGCCATTTAAAGTAATCATCAAAAAATCTGTAGCTAAATCACAAAAAGGTGCATTATTGTTTGACTAAGATAACATAATCCATGAACCCAAAAGAGGAATTTGATTCAAAGTTATCTCTTAGCGTAAAGATGATGAATATCAATCGTCTCTTCTTTTAATTCACATGTAATAATGTATCTAATTGCAAGATTCCATTCTATCAAATTAGACAACTTTAACTTTGCAAGAGCGTTGAATCACAACTATAAATACCAAACTCTGAAATAAAAACCCTACTAATATCTTCTCTAATTAACCATATCAAACGGTCCAAATATCATGAGTTGTGTACAAGTACCTCCAAATACTTATCACCTGATTGAGGATGTCCATAGCCCAAACGTGGTAGAAGCTGGAAAGATAGCAGTGGAAGAACATAACAAGAAAGAAAATGACAATTTAGTTTTCATTCGTGCAGTGAGTGGTTTAGCACCCCGTGTTCTTATTGGGACTATAATATGGTCATATATTCTTGTGATAGAAGCTAAAACTTGCGATGGATATCCTGTGGCATATGTGGCTAAAATAGTTAAGTATCTTACAATTCCACACAATACCTATGAACTTGTCAGCTTTGAAGCTGTACTCGGGTATAAGTAGTATTAGATTGCTCTCCTTGTCTTCAGAATAATATGTCCCTTAGATATATATATATATATATAAGGGGCACTATTGTGTTTAATTACCTATATGAAAATGGTATAGCCATATATATACTGGAATAATCAATGATACTTATCTAATAATAAAGTACATGTGTCCTAATTTTCTCTCTCTCTCGTCTTTTTAATTTCTCTCCATGTTTGTCAACTCAATTCATAATTTTAAATTAAGGGACTTAACAAATACACAAATTTTCTCGGCTCCAATCTATCAACTTATATTTCATTTTTTATATAATAAAGTATCTTACGATATGAAAATTTAACAACATTCATGCTCTTGCGTCCTGTTACAAAATATAATTAGCGCAAATGATTGTCTTTTAGCAAAATAGTTTTCTAACATAAAATTAAGTCATACTCGTAACGCTAAGGTATATTGTATTAAAGAAAATTGTCAAAAACAACAAATTTGAAAAAATATTTACAACATTTAGCAAAATTTTCAGATTATATCACTGTAGCCGTATATTGTATTAACAAAATATATGTAAATTATGGTTTTATATTTTCAAGACAAATTATGAAAAATTATTTTAATTCACACAACTTAAATATATATATATATATATACTAATTAAAATATCACAATCTAACTATGATAGATTAAGATAGACTATTATGTATCTATCATGTAACACAATTTGAGTGTCTATCATAAGACAAGTTGAATGTGATAAACACATATATAGTGGTCTATCTTCATCTATCATTGTCCAACATAAATAGTTAGACTTTAATATTTTATTATTTATTTTGTAAATATTTTAATTAATCGAAAATAGTTCAAATAATATAACATAATACCTACCCAAATCATTTATTGCATGTAAGTTGAACATGTTCACATTGTTTGATACATTTGTTTTCAAATCTTTATTATAAGATCATTTGTGAAAGACGTGGTAATTTTCAATATAATTGAAATAAAAATAATTAGAAAAATCTCTCTCCCCTTTTTTACCATAGAACTCCACAAAGCCTTGTTTTATAAAAATTACAATGACTAAAACAAATATTAAAAAAAAGTTACACATTACAGCGCAAGATGAATGGGAGAAATATAACCCTATCATGTTTTTATATATTTCACAACCAGAACTCTTTTGGAAGACGATGTAGCACAAACGAATGTGTCAAATATCAAAGGACCGATTTAATTTAACTATTCTAGAATTGTTTCGACTTTTGGAAGTTGTGACAAATTGATTGCTAAATTAGTTGTAGGTTTTAGTACTGAATTCAAATTTGAAGTGTTGTTAGGATTTAAAGTTGAAGTTTAGTTTGAATTTGAGATTGAAGTTGAGTTTGAATTCCAATTTGAGGAATTATATTGAATTCAAGGAGGGGTTATATTGAATGGGGGGTTATATATTGTGGATTGTAGATGACATTGCCGTAAATAATTTGTATGTGGATGAATGTTGTTAGTGAATGTTATTGTTGTGTACATTTTAATTAAATTTTGGTTGAAAAGTGTTGCTTTTATAATTTATAGTTAGTTAGTGGTTGAAAAGGGAAAAACTCTCTCTTTCTTCTTGGATGGTGCATTCTCTCTTTTTCCATCAATTCCTTCACATCTTTCTTTACCACTTAATTGTGGACCCCACCTAAACCACACAAACAATCTATATTACTATTTACTTTTTTTTTTATTTCAAATAAATGTTTGATTAATAACAAATAATTAATTAAGATTATTTTTATTTTTTTAATTTTAGTTCTCAAAATTAAACTATACTACTTTCACTTCTATTTTAAAATGTTTTTTTTTAAATTATTATTATAGTTTGTGCATGACAAGTTAAATAAATTAAAGATTGAAATAATGTGAATTGGTTTGATTCAAAAAATCAACCTTATAAAAATTTGTTTATAATTTTATATATTAAATATATTTTTTTTAATCAAAGTAGTTAGTGGAATTTATTGTTGTTGGTTACAATTATTAAATAAAATAGGTCCAATTAAACGTATAACAATCTTTCAAATTGTTCAGTTAACCAAGCATGCATGGTTGCCTAATCAAAATACAGGAAAGCACAATAACATTAAAAAACAATCAAATCCACAATATCTACATGGTTTTCTTAAATAATTTTGTATTTCATTGATTTTTATAAGAAGTACGAGCCTAATTACACACAAAGAACAATACACTTAAAGAAAAAATATACAAATTAATTATAAGAATAATATCCAGAATAATATCTCAAAAAATGCTCTAATTACGACAATACTCTCCCTCAAACTCAAGGGTGTAGTGGAGTAGAGGATCATTTTGAGTTTGTGAAGTAATTGAGTGAAACTAAGTCGAAGAGGTCGACATCGGAGCAGAGGGTTTGAATGGAGCTTATTTGGACAGAACAGAATCAGAGCAAAGTAGAACAGTGATGGATTTGGGAAAAACGAAATGAGTCGGATCTAGAATAGAAGGACTCGGCGGCAGATGGGAGATGGATCTGGGTTTTTGGTACAAAAGTGGGTTAGTTGGAATGATCAACGGATTGGAAGGCGTGGCTGGACAATGACTATACAATAGAAATACCTTAATGGGGGATGGCTTTGTCTCTGTAGACGAATAATTAACGGAGGTAGAGATCGAACGGGGATGCGCCAGCTAGAATTCAAATAACTCTGATACCATGTGATTTTCTCGAATAATTTTGTATTTCATTGAGCTTTTACTCGAGGTACAAGTCTAATTATACACAAAAATAATACACGTAAAGAAAAAATATACAAATTATTCTTTATGATTTAGCCCCTAACTATGAGCTCAAATAAAGATGACTGAATTATCATTTTGTTGATAAGTGACCTTTTGCCATATTTGAAAATATTTATAGTAACTATGTCATTTAAAACAATTATCCAAAAATTTGTATTAATAATAGACTAGCTATATCAATAAAAGGTGCATCATTGTTTGACTAAGATAACCTGACCCATGAACCCAAAAAAGGAATTTGATTCAAAGTTATCTCTTAGCATAAAGATGATGAATATTAATCGTCTCTTCTTTTAATTCACATGTAATAATGTGTCTAATTGCAAGATTCCATTCTATCAAATTAGACAATTTTAACGTTGCAAGAGCGTTGAATCAAAACTATAAATACCAAACTTTGAAATCAAAAACCTATTACTATCTTCTCTAATTAACCATATCAAACAGTTCAAATATCATGAGTTGTGTACAAGTACCTCCAAATACTCATGACCTAATTGAGGATGTCCATAGCCCAAAAGTGCTAGAAGCTGGAAAGATAGCAGTGGAAGAGCATAACAAGAAAGAAAATGACAATTTAGTTTTCATTTAGCCCCCCATGCTATTATTGGGACTATATTATGGTCATATATTATTGTGATAGAAGCTAAAACTTGCGATGGATATCCTGTGGCATATGTTGCTAAAATAGTTAAGTATCTCACACTTCCACACAATAGCTATGAACTTGTCAGCTTTGAAGCTGTACTCGGGTATAAGTAGTATTAGATTGCTCTCCCTATCTTCAGAATAATATGTCCTTTATTTATATATATATATATATAAGGGGCACTATTGTGTTTAATTACCTATATGAAAATGGTATAGCCATATGACTATATACTGAAATAATCAATGATACTTATCCAATAATAGAGTACTCGTGTCCTAATTTTCTCTCTCCGTTGTCTTTTTAATTTCTCTCCATGTTTGTCAACTCAATTCAGTTATTTATTTAGATCATCTATGTGAGAATATGGACATTTTAAATTAAGGGACTTAACATATACACAAATTTTCTCGACTCCAATCTATCAACTTATATTTCATTTTTGATGTAATAACATAAAATTTAATGATCCTCATGACGCTAAGGTACTTTGTTAAACAAAATATACTTAAATTACAGTTTTCTATTTTCAAGACAAATTATGGAAAAAATATTTAATTCACAAAACTTTCAAAAAAAACACACACACATATATATCAATGTAGTAAAAGATCACAATCTCACTATGATAGGCTATTATGTGTCTATCATTAATACAAATTGAGTGTCATAACACAAGTAGTTGAGTGTGATAAACATATATATAGTTGTCTATATCTCTTGGTCAATCATTGTCCATCATAAATAGTTACACAGTAATACTTTGAAATATTTCGTAAATATTTTATTTCATTGTTATATTTGAAAATAGTTAAAATATTATAACATAATACCTAACCAAATCATTTATTGCATGTAATCTGAACATGTTCACATTGTTTGAAACAGTTGTTTTCAAATCTTTATTATATCAGATCATTTGTGAAAGACTTGGTAATTTCCAATATAATTGAAATAAAAATAATTAGAAAACTCACTCTCCCTTTTTTTAACATAGAACTCCACACAGCCTTGTTTTATAATATTTATAATGACTAAAACAAATATTAAAAGTTACAAATTACAATGCAAGATGAATGGGAGAAATATAACCTTATCATGCGTTTATATATTTCACAACCAGAACCTTTTTGGAAGAAGATGCAGCACAAACGAATGTGTCAAAGATCAAAAGACCGATTTAATTTAACTATTCTAGAATTGTTTTGACTTTGATAATATATTTTAATTAGGATTGGAAAACTAACGATAAAACTTGTAATTGTAAATGTAGAGAACTCTTTTATTGATGAATATTGTAGACTTAATACATGAACATCAATTAGGTATAAATAGACAAACTATAGCCTAAGAAGGTAAGTAATACAAAGTAGGTAAGGAAATTAGGTAAGGAAGAATGAATATAATCTAAAGAGTAGGATTTACATTAATACTCTTCCTCAAACTCAAGGTGGTAGAGTGGCGATCAACTTGAGTTTGGTAAGTAAATGACAGAAGCGATTAGGATGTAAAGCTTTGGTGAAGATATCTGCGAGTTGTTTAGTAGTAGAAACAGAACATAAAAGGAGGGTGTTGCTCAAGAGGTGATACGGACAAAGTGACAGTCATTTTCAATGTGCTTTGTACACTCATGAAAGACACCATTGTGAGCAATCTGAATGGCACAACGATTGTCCCAATGAAGGAGGGTGGGACCCTGTTAATGGGCACCCATATAAGCAAGGAACCAACGAAGCCATGGTAGTTCAGCGGTAGCATCAGCAAGAGCACGATATTCAGATTCAGTACTGGAACGTGAGACAACACTTTGTTTCTTACTACACTACGAAATGAGAGAATAACCTAAGTAGAAATAGTAACCTGTGGTAGATCGTCGATCAATGGGATCCCCAGCCCAATCAGCATTAGAATAGCCAGATAACACAAGGGAAGATTGAGAAAAGAATTGAAGACCATGCCCTAAAGTTCCCTTGACATAGGGAAGAATGTGCAGAACAACAGTAAATTGGATGGTTCGAGGAGTAGCCATAAACTGACTAACAATATGAACAACATATGCTATGTCTGAACGAATCACTATTGGGTAGATAAGACTGCCAACAAGTTGGGATATAAACTCATATCTTCAAGGGGAACACCATCAAAAGGAGTTAAATGAACATTTGAGATTCATTCCAGAAATCAACATGGTCGAACCTTGAGTTTATGAGCGTTTCGTCCGGTCCAAACGAAAGAAGAGTCGGAGCAGGACAAAAAACTAAGCATAGTTTTTCGTCGGATCGAACAAATTAAACCAGAGTAGATGAAGATAAGCAAAAAGTCTTCACAATAGGCAGATGAACAGACATAGACAGAGAAGTCAAGCTTCGCGGCGACGAGCGAACGGGGGTCAAGTCTGATCGGAGCAGAGTGGAAGATCAAGGATCTGAACGAAAACTGACAAATTTGGAACCGGTGAAGTTTGCTTTAGTGACCTCATCGAAGATCTCAAACAGAGGTGGTTTAGTTTGTGTGTCATTAAGAGACGAACAGAGATCTGCTACTCGTGAAGACTGGAGACATAGATCGGAGGCTAGATTGAGAAGAAACTGCAATCACCATGCATATCTACACAATATCTATCAATTTGTCACCAGAAAATGACTCGATAAGAAAGCACTATCAATGTGTAGATCTACAATAGATCTATCAATCTACGAACTTCGACATATCGATAGAATGGAATGCAGAGCTAGATCTACAATGGACTGGCAGATGGTGCGGCGATAGTGATGGATTTACAGATCTAAAGAGTGGAGAACAGAGGCGGTTTGTGATGTGTGAATAGGTTAGGGATATGGCAGATCTGGATGAAGCTGAATGGAGAAATACAAATTTGGTCTTTGTCGGTGAATTTTGGGGAGAAACAGAGACAGACTTCATAAACGGAGAAGTCAAGGTTTGAATCTACGACAGGCTTTGCGTGGAACAGAAATCGACTGGATTTTTGGAGTCGCGACAGTAACGTGGATAGAAAAGCGCGTGGCGGTGGTGCGATGTGCAACGCAAGTGGTTATTCGTCGATCAGTCGATCGACAGCAACAGCAAGCGGCTGTGCTGATTTTTCTTCAGATTTGAATGGAGAAGATAGGGATGTGCACGGAGAACATGTGACGACGAGCGGCGAGCGACTGCTTTGCATACGAAGATAGGTCTGGGTAGGTGGATGGTGGATCGGAGGAGCAGCGGTTGAGCTTAACGGAACAAAACAGATTTGGGTCAGAGCTGAACTTCGGAAGAGACAGAGGGAGAATTCATGACAGAGAGCAACGAGCGACAATGGCTTCATCGGAGGGAGTTCCGCGTTGGAGAAGGTGGCTGCATGTGAGGATTTTGTAGATATGAGGGGCGACGGCTAGGAAGGTCCAATCTGGAATATTGAGGATGGTTATGCCTTCATCGACCAATGACCAACGGAGGCAGAGAACGAGATGTGGTGGCTAGAATTCAAAGAGACAAGACTCTGATACCATGTGGAGAACTCTTTTATGGATGAATATTGTATACACTTAATACATGAACATAAATTGGGTATAAATAGAGAAACTATAACCTAAGTAGGTAAGGAAGTAGGTAAGGAATACAAAGTAGGTAAGGAAGAATAAAATATAACCTAAAGAGTAGGATATACATTAATAGAAAATTAGCAAAACTAAAGATGAAGAAAATGGGATTTTTCGTTGCTTATACACTACAGGAAATAGTGCATCTCCGGATGCATGAACGACCGTTAGAAGACGAGTTGGAAGAACTTCGTCGAGGGAGAAGTTACCTTTTCTCGATGTACTATATTCCAGCGTCGGGAGTAAGGTATTTCCGACGTGGTGTCAGGAACTTGTCTCCTAATGCAATTCCTATAATGTCGGGATACGTGCTTAACAACTGATGCTTACATGCGTCGGAAAATTATGTTTTTTTCTCTTCTTTTTTTCCAATTATTATGTTAATATTTTTTTTTATCTTGTAGTACGTTTTTGAGTTTCAATTCGATTTAAATTCAACAAAGTTTTCAAACAGAATAATTACAAATACCATGTTTTTTTTCTTTTTTTTTCCAATTATTATGTTAATGTTTTTTTTTTTATCTTGTAGTACGTTTTTGATTTCCAACTTGATTTAAATTCAAAAAAATTTTCAAACAGAACAATTACAAATACCAAATTGTCATTTATAAAATAATTAGAACATTATTCCAACCAAAAAAGTGTCTTGCTATTCGAACAATACATATTGTTTGTTTGAAACAATTACATACAAAAGAAAAAAAAAACATTATCTTCCGTTGCCCTACATGACATTAAAATAAAGTACATTATTTCAAATTTAAAAGAAATCAAAATGCATGGATACGTCAAAAACCAAAACTTAAGAACAAACATTAATCAAGAACAAATAATAATCAAACCACAACCCCTAAGCACCCAATCTCTCAACTTCCACTCTTTCTACAAATGTAACCAACAATAGAGACTCAACTTACACATACATTCACTTCGGCATGCCACCGAAACGTAACAATTACATTTGAACCTTCAAAGTGTTGTTTAAGCCCCCCAATCAAACTCACTCCATGATTAAAGTGTAACCTCGAAGTACACCCAACAAGGCATACATATACTTCAATCTTTACAAGCTAGCTAATATTTCCAAGCTCATAATAACTTCAACAACATTCCACAACAACAGCAACATTACAAAAAACGATTTTAGAACAATTATGTCACATCACCTCTCAAATCACCTATTCTTAATCTGAAAGGTGCCGTGATGTCAATTGAAATCATTCTCTTTTAAAATAATACCACACTACTACAAATTTGATCTTTCTTGATGCATGTAAATTTTGATTTCTTGATGCTCATGACAAAAGACCCTATGGAAAAATAATTTTCTTGATGCAATGGTTTTTGTACGATTAGGACCGTCAAGAAAAGACCCCTTATTTTGTCACTACAACAAAAATGGTCTGCGACGACAGTTATTTTCTGTCGCAAATAAAATCGGTGACAGTTATTTACAGTCGTAGTATCGCTTGTTGTGGAAAGTCCTATGACAGTTTTAAAAAACTGCCACAATAAGTTTTTTCTTAACAAAAAATAAATGTAATTATTTAATATTTTATGACAACAAATAACTGTCATCATTTGCATATTGACGACAGTTATAAAATGTCACAAATTAGTATAATACGACATTTTTTTTCTGTCAAGAATTTGCCAATCGTGAAAGTTTTTATAAACTCAAATGTCATTGTTTTGATATTGACGATAGTTACAAAATGTCACGAATTTGTATATTATGACATTTTTTCCTGTCAAGGATATGCCAATCATGACAGTTTGTTTAAAATTAAATGTCATTGTTTCGATATTGACGACAGTTACAAAATGTCACAAATTCGTATATGATGGCATTTTTTTCTGTCGTATATTTCTTAATTACTACATTTTTTTTACAATAAAATATATGTCCTGTTCTTCTGGCCGCTTTGTCATTACACTAACCAGTTCAATCACAAAGTTGTTATAATAAATCACACCCATATGAAAAAAAATAGTCAACACTTTAATATATATACGTTATGATACACTTTGTAATATTCGTACACTCTATTGACTAATAACCATTTTTTGTTAAAGGTAGTTTACATACAAAAATAATAAACATTGACATCTTTAGCTACCAACAAGCCTAAAATAAGTACATTGGAACCAAAATTTTGCTACCAATCATTCAAAAAGTCTTATATCAATCAATTGCTCCAAGTTGGCTTCACTACTCCAATGGATTCTTTCAAGATCTAGAAATACACCTATACACGTCAACATGATATAGAATAAACCTATACACAGTCAATCTAAGATCTACAAATACACTTGCCTTGGATTGTTTTGCAATGAAGGAGTTCTATAAACCTATCTCATGTATACCAGAGCATGCTCCCCTTGAATGAGATATCACAAAGCAACTGCAAATGTCAAGTGTTCCTTGACTTTGTACAGTCCCTATGCTTCTACTTTTTCAACCTCTGACTATCACAATAGTAAGATATCACGTACGATGAACTGACCAAGATCAAGGATATAGCTGCGAAGTTTCAATAGCAATTCCACCTCATCAGAACCATAGTTTCTCAAGAAAAAACATTATCACACATCTTAGCCATAGTCTTGCAGAAAAAGGACCACAAGAAAGCATAAGAAACAACCCTAAAATTCTAGCCGAATCTAAATAGCTCCAAACTGCTACTTTTTCGATTAGTATGGATATATGCTGACTAATCAAATAATTAAATAAATAAAACAAATGAGAGTAACCAAACATAACATAGTATAATCATATCAACACAAACTCTTTTATTCTTTATGATTTAACCCTTAACTATGAGCTCAAATAGAGATGGTTGAATTGTTATTTTGTTGATAAGTGACCTTTTGCCATATTTGTAGCAACTTTGCCAATTAAAACAATTATTCAAAAATCTATATTAATAATAGACTAGCTATATCACAAAAAGGTGCATTATTGTTTGACTAAGATAACATAACCCATGAACCCAAAAGAGGAATTTGATTCAAAGTTATCTCTTAGCGTAAAGATGATGAATATCAATCGTCTCTTCTTTTAATTCACATGTAATAATGTGTCTAATTGCAAGATTCCATTCTATCAAATTAGACAAATTTAACGTTGCAAGAGCGTTGAATAACAACTATAAATACCAAACTCTGAAATCAAAACCCTACCAATATCTTCTCTAATTAACCATATCAAACGGTCCAAATATCATGAGTTGTGTACAAGTACCTCCAAATACTCATGACCTAATTGAGGATGTCCACAGCCCAGACGTTGTAGAAGCTGGAAAGATAGCAGTGGAAGAACATAACAAGAAAGAAAATGACAATTTAGTTTTCATTCGTGTAGTGAGTGGTTTAGCACCCCGTGCTCTTATTTTGATTAAATTATGGTCATATATTCTTGTTATAGAAGCTAAAACTTGCAATGGATATCCTGTGACATATGTGGTTGAAATAGATAAGTATCTTACAATTCCAAACAATAGCTATAAACTTGTCAGGTTTGAAGCTGTACTCGAGTATAAGTAGTATTAGATTGCTCTCGCTATCTTCAGAATAATGTGCTCTATATTTATATATATAAATAAGGGGCATTATTGTGTTTAATTACCTATATGAAAATGGTATAGCCATATATATACTGAAATAATCAATGATACTTATCTAATAATAGAGTACATGTGTCCTAATTTTCTCTCTCTCTCTTATCCTTTTAATTTCTCTCCATGTTTGTCAACTCAATTCATAATTTTGTTTTTATTTAGATCACCTACATGAGAATATGGACATTTTAAATTAAGGGACTTAACATATACACAAAATATAATTAGCGCAAATGATTGTCTTTTAGCAAAATAGTTTTCTAACATAAAATTAAGTCATACTCGTAACTTTAAGGTATATTGTATTAAGGAAAATTGTCAAAAACAACAAATTTGACAAAATATTTACAACATTTAGCAAAATTTTCAGATTATATTACTGTAGCCGTATATTGTATTAACAAAATATATGTAAATTATGGTTTTATATTTTCAAGACAAATTATGAAAAATTATTTTAATTCACACAACTTAAATATATATATATATAGTAATTGAAATATCACAATCTAACTATGATAGATTAAGATAGACTATTATGTATCTATCATGTAACACAATTTGAGTGTCAATCATAAGACAAGTTGAATGTGATAAACACATATATAGTGGTCTATCTTCATCTATCATTGTCCAACGTAAATAGTTAGACTATAATATTTTGTAAATATTTTAATTAATTGGAAATAGTTCAAATAATATAACATAATACCTATCGAAATCATTTATTGCATGTAAGTTGAACATGTTCACATTGTTTGATACAGTTGTTTTCAAATCTTTGTTATAAGATCATTTGTGAAAGACATGGTAATTTCCAATATAATTGAAATAAAAATAATTAGAAAAATCCCTCTCCCCTGTTTTACCATAGAACTCCACACAGCCTTGTTTAGAATAATTACAGTAACTAAAACAAATATTAAAAGTTACACACTACAGTGCAAGATGAATGGGAGAAATATAACCCTATCATGCTTTTATATATTTCACAACCAGAATTATTTTGGAAGATCATGATGTAGCACAAACAAATGTGTTAAAGATCAAAGGACCGATTTAATTTAACTATTCTAGATTTGTTTCGACTTTAATAATATATTTTAGGGTTGGAAAACTAAAAGATAAAGTTGTAATGGTAAAATTGCAAAACTAAAAATAATGAAAAGAATGGAACTTTTCGTTAATGACTAAAATGTTCTATATGAGATATCTTGGGTTGATTTGTTGAAGTTTGATTATAAACTATTTTTCAAATTACTTTCTCTATGAAACCGTCTTTTGCATGAATTTCATGCAAGTTGAATTGATTAATTAATATTTTGAAAGCAAGTTAAGAATTATAACTGTAATAAGTTTGGACACTTAGCTAAGAATTATAGAAATGGGAATCGTCTTGCTGCATAGGCAAATCTGGTAGAAGAAGATTTAGTAGCAATGATTTCTGAAGTTAATGTTATTAAGGGGTCTGAAGGTTGGTGCCTAGACACTGGGGCATCTCGTCATGCATGTCATGACCGTAGTTTGTTTAGAAAATATAATGAGATTAAGGATAAGAATATCCTTCTGGGAGATCATCACACAACAAAGGTGGCTGGTATTGGAGAAGTAGAACTGAAATTCACATCTAGCAAGACGCTTGTGCTGAAGGAAGTTTTGCATACTCCAGAAATTCAAAAGAATTTGGTCTCTGGATATCTCCTCAACAAGGCTGGCTTCACACAAACCACAGGATCAGACTTGTTTACTTTAACTAATAATAATGTATTTGTGGGAAAGGGTTAGCTACTGATGGCATGTTTAAGTTGAAATTGAAAATTAAAAAGAAATTATCTTTTACTTACATGTTGTCTACTTTTAATATTTTGCATGCTAGACTCTGTCATGTTAATAAAAAACTAATTAACAACATGAGTAGGTTGAATATTATACCTAAATTATATTTGCATGAGTTTGAGAAATGTGCATATTGTAGTCAAACTAAGATAATAAAGACCTCGCATAAGTCTGTAACTAGGGTAACAGAGCCTTTAGAATTAATCCATTATGACTTATGTGAATTTCATGGCACGTTAACTAGGAACAGTAAAAGATATGTAATAACTTTTATAGATGACTGTTCCGACTACACTTTTATTTACCTGCTTAAAAATAAAAGTGATGCCTTTGACATGTTCAAGGTGTATGTAACTAAAATAGAGAATCAATTTAATGAAAGAATTGAGAGACTTCGTAGTGATAGAGGAACTAAATATGATTCATGTCACACCTCGCCCTGGACACCTGCTTACTCGTCCCAAGACACGAAGTGAAATCAGCCGAAGTCGTTCGACTCTTGAACAACCTCAATTGACACATGACTTGAAAACATGAAACAATTAACAACGAAAGTCTTTTAAACTTGAAATACTTAAAATTGTAGTGTGATCCATTTAAAATTCTTTTTATTGAAACCAAGTGAAAAGTATATCAAACTTAAAATTATAAATTCTTGAATAACAACAATAATATTTTAAAGTAAACTAATTCTTTATATACTTGAAAGCCAAGTTGGCCTGGCAGTCGTATGTTCAGCACGCGGAGATCCACAATCTGTATCTGAAAAGTGGAAAAACATTTTTGAAAGGGTAAGTCGAAAGACTTAGTGAGAAACGGTTTTATACAACAAGTTTTCATAAAACATTTTAGTATAGAATCGGAGCTAGAATACATTTGTAAGTAAATAATCATAACATGAAACTTGAACATTTGCATAGCTTTTCGAAGACAATCCTCCATAGCCATGGACAGTGTTTACCCCTTAGTCTGAAGATGGAACAGTCGATAGGTAGCTAACCCTCCTCCTTTAAGACATAATAATATATACAATAGGTTCGTTATGTATATATACATAATAACCCTCCTCTTCCTAATGTCCCATAGTTAAAAATAGGTTCGTTAATCGTACCATCAGTATGGAGTTAACCCCATGTATACAATAGGTCTCATGGAATATTCGGGCATGGCACAAAAACATTTGAAAACATGAAATATTTCCCTGAAAGTATTTTAAATATTTTCTTGAATCATGAAATCATAACATAGCTTGAAATATCATTTCAGTAAATATTATCAATAACATGGCTTGTATAAGAACTTGGGATCATGTAAATCATTTTACTTGTAAATCCTTAAATCATGTTCAATAAATACGATGGAAATCATGGTATTACTCACAAGCTATTGCTTATAGCGCTTGAAAACATGTTTCATAAATAATGATTTAAAACATGGTGTTACTCACAATACTTGAATAGCCTTGGTCTCAGGAATTCCTTTCAATTCTCCTTGTCTTGAAAAATTCATATTTATTTCTTATTTAGTCCCTTGAACAATAAAATATCCAAACGATCCTTTAAAAAAACTTCCAAAAATATCAAAACAGCCCACACAGCTTGAAAACACCCTATCGGAGCCCAATGTCATGGTCCAGGTGCTGGCCACATGCCCATAGCCTAGGGGCCTTGCATGCTATCCACACAGTGGGGCGCGTCCGCCGTGTTCTAACCTCACAAGGGGTTGCCACGCCCGTGCTTGTTGCCTACCCATTGCTCCTCGCTTGCCTAACATGCGGTTTGTGCTCTCCTCTGACCATGCGCCACGCTAACCTCTTACGATACTGTAATGTGCGTAGCCTGAGCATGCGCCTTGCCACTCAGCTGTGCCATGACCTTGTCATTTGCATGCAACCTGACCCAAAATCACCTCTTTAAAGAAAAACGCGCCCCTTACTCACACATGCATGACTCATGACCACTACCCAGTTACTGATAAAACTTCTAGAAACATGACTCATCTATGAATAATCCTAACTTAAAATACGTAACTCTTTTCACTAAACTTCCTACTACAAAGTTGCTCTAAAATGAGTTAACTTTCTTATCCCATAATTCCAAGTGTCAAGTCTTGTAGCTCACTTGGAATGCACCTTGTTCTGATTCACCCGAGAAATGACCTTCTCTCCTTCTCTTGATCAAAACGCAAACTTCCTTGAATCTAAATCGCACAACAGTCCTCACTCACAAACTAGACTCATTTGCTGAACTTTCAAGACTAATTTGTGTAATTTTACATGAGTAAGTTGTGACAAATTGATTGCTAAATTAGTTGTAGGTTTTAGTACTGAATTCCAATTTGAAGTGTTGTTAGGATTTAAAGTTGAAGTTTAGTTTGAATTTGAGATTGAAGTTGAGTTTGAATTCCCATTTGAATTTACGAATTATATTGAATTCAAGGAGGGTTATATTGAATGGGGGGGGTTATATATTGTGGATTGTAGACGACATTGCTCTAAATAATTTTTATGTGGATGAATGTTATTGTTGTGCACATTTTAGTTAAATTTTGGTTGAAAAGTGTTGCTTTTAAAATTTATAGTTAGTTAATGGTTGTGTGACGACCCAGACTTTTTGGACTGACCGTCTAAGTCGTCAATTTGACGCAAAACCGTTTGTTGACAAAAGACACAGCAAGATTCAGTTGAAACCGTAAGAAAACGAAGGGAAATTTTAATCGGGCCCTATTTCAAAAATACAAAATTTCAAATGCTGTTTACAAAAAAATTTAACTATTTGTAGACTTAGTAAATCAAAATATTTTCAAACCGTCAGAGGAAGCAGTTTAAAGACAGTCCCCTATGGCAATTCATGAGTCCTTCTTGTCCCTCGTCGGTCTGCCCCTCGTGTTACCTTTGCCTGAAAAGTTAAACATAAAAAGGATGAGTATTAATATACTCAGTAAGGGACCCACTACTGGTCCCGTTCGGGGAAAAATAAATTATTAGCATCCCATGGTGTACCCTGCACAGTCACAGTCTTGTGATCCCGTAGGATGCACATATCAGTCTAGTGCTCTCGAAGGATGCACATATCAGTCTAGTGCTCCCGAAGGATGCACATATCAGTCTAGTGCTCCCGAAGGATGCACA
>CM046892.1:1755780-1903896 GCA_025688845.1 Cucumis hystrix | reverse complement strand
GAATTAAATATGAGACAGCGAAGGTGGCTCGAGTTAGTAAAAGATTATGACTGTGAGATACTATATCATCCAGGTAAAGCGAATGTGGTAGTTGATGTTCTTAGTAGGAAAGTATCACATTCAGCAGCGCTTATTACTAGTCAGGTACCGATACATCGAGACCTTGAGAGAGCTGAGATTGTAGTATCTGTAGGGGCAATTGCCTCACAGTTAGCTCAGTTAACAGTGCAACCAACTCTGAGGAAGAAGATTATTGATGCTCAGAGTAGTGATCCTTATTTGGAGGAGAGGCGTGGCCTCGTAGGGACAGGACAGACTGATGAGTTCTCCATATCCTCTGATGGTGGACTTTGTTTGAGAGACGTCTCTGTGTGCTAGCAGACACTGCAGTCAAGACCGATTTACTGAATGAGGCCCATAGTTCTCCATTTTCCATGCATCCTGGTAGTACGAAAATGTATCAGGATTTGAAGTGAGTGTATTGGTGGCGTAATATGAAGGGGGAAGTGGCCGAGTTTGTTAGTAGGTGCTTGGTGTGCCAACAGGTTAAGGCACCTAGAAAAAAACCAGCAGGTTTGTTGCAGCCTTTGAGTGTGCCAGAGTGGAAGTGGGAGAACGTGTCGATGGACTTTATTACAGGACTGCCTAGAACCATGAAAGGTTACACAGTGATTTGGGTTGTTGTAGACAGACTTACGAAGTCAGTACATTTTGTTCCAGGAAAGTCCACTTATACTGCTAGTAAGTGGGCACAGTTATATTTAACTGAGATTGTAAGATTGCATGGAGTGCCTTTGTCTATTGTGTCTGACAGAGATGCACGTTTTACTTCCAAGTTTTGGAAGGGACTTCAGACTGCCATGGGCACGAGGTTGGATTTTAGTACGGCTTTTTATCCACAGACTGATGGTCAAACTCAACGTTTGAACCAGATTTTAGAGGATATGCTACAAGCTTGTGTTCTAGAGTTTCCAGGTAGTTGGGACTCTCACTTGCATTTGATGGAGTTTGCTTATAATAACAGTTTTCAGGCTACCATGCATGGCACCGTTTGAAGCTTTGTATGGTAAATGTTGTAGAACTCCTGTTTGTTGGAATGAGGTTGGTGAACAGAGATTGATGGGACCTGAGTTGGTTCAGTCTACGAATGAGGCTATTCAGAAGATTAGAGTACGTATGCAAACAGCGCAGAGTAGACAGAAAAGCTATGCTGGTGTGAGACGGAAAGACCTCGAATTTGATGTGGGAGATAAGGTGTTCTTGAAGGTAACACCTATGAAGGGTGTTATACGTTTTATAAAGAAGGGGAAGTTGAGTCCTCGGTTCGTTGGACCGTTTGAGATTTTAGAGAGAAATGGTGTTGTGGCGTATAGTTTGGCATTACCACCATCTCTCTCAGCAGTTCATAATGTTTTCCATGTTTTGATGTTGAGGAAGTACGTGGCAGATCCATCTCACGTAGTGGGCTATGAACCATTAGAGATTGATGAGAATCTGAGCTATGTGGAGCAACCAGTTGAGATTCTGGCTAGAGAGGTGAAGATGCTTTGTAATAGAGGAATTTCATTAGTGAAGGTGTTGTGGTGCAATCACCGAATTGAAGAGGCAACCTGGGAGCGAGAAGATGATATGAGAGCTCGTTACTCAGAGTTATTCCAGGATTAGAACTTTCGAGGACGAAAGTTTCTCAAGGAGGGAAGAATGTAACACCCCAGAATTTAAGGTATTTTATTTTAATCGAATTACCTTATTTTTTTAAAGATTTTAAAATATTTGGGTGTTGTATACCATAAATTTAAGGAAAAGAAAAGAAATAGGAATTTAATAAATAAGTAATAGTAATAATAGTTATTATTATTATTATTTTTTTTTTTTATGAAATAAAACAAATGAAAAAAAGGGGGGGAAATTAAAATTTCCTTCCCCCCCTTCTTCCTCACGTGCCCCCCCAATTATATTTCGCTACTCTTTCGGTTGAAAACACCCCCCCCCCTCAATTTTTTTTTCTTTTCTTTTCTTCTTCTTCTTATTCTTCCTTCCGCTCAGCCCTAGCCGCCAGCCGCACCACCATTCCGTCCGTTCCAGCCTCACAGCTCCACTTCTCCGTCCGCGCCGACCTTAGTTTGCGAAACACCCAGTCGCATCGCCCAGATCTTCACGTCCTTCCGCCTCCTGCCGTCCGCATTCCGCTGTCCCAGTAGTCTAACGAAGCCCAGCCGGCCGCGAGCAGCAAATCCGTCCCAGCCGCCGCCTGCCTCCGTCCGCGAAGCCGACCGCCTCTGTCTCCTTCCAGCCGCGCGTTTCCTTCCAATCCGCGCATCGAAGTTTGTCAAGTCGACATTCGTCCATTTGTTTTAAGTTAGAGGCCGATCTAAAACTGATTTTCCTTTCAATGGAACATTTCACAGTTTTGCTTCGCTTGCTGCCGTTTGGTTACTATTGTTTTTGTCTCGTCATAAACCGTTGAGATTCTTGGTGGTTGTTTTAATAACCAATATTGTTGGATTAGTAAATTGATTTGGAATGTTTCTTGAAGGTGCAAAGCGTGGACATCACCTAAATCCCTTGAATTCCAAACGAGTTGGGTTAGGTTCAACCCTCCACTTTTGGCTAAGTTGTGGAAATTATATATAGAATAAATTGTATAGGGGAAATTAGTATTGGAAGTGATCGATTCCTATTTACCTATGTTTAGGTTTTCTTGACGAAGTTAGGTTCAATCGAGGGACAAGAAGGAATCGTGATTTGCCTTATGGGACTGTCTTCTAATTGCTTCCGCTGACGGTTTGAAAATATTTTGATTTAACTAAGTTTACAAATAGTTAAATTTTTTTGTAAACAGCATTTGAAATTTTGTATTTTGGAAATACGGCCCGATTAAATTTTCCTTCGTTTTCTTACGGTTTCAACTGAATCTTGCTATGTCTTTTGTCAACAAACTGTTTTGTGTTAAAGTAACGACTTAAATTAGATGGAAAAAGTCTGGGTCGTCACAAAAACCACCCATACGTGCACCTCTCCTTGGCGGCATGGTTTCCTAATACCACAAAAAAATATCCTTTTAGTCTTAACAACAAGGCACCTCAGACAGTCTAGTTTAACTTAGGCAAGGTTATGTTAATAATACCATACTTATTAAACATAAAAGCATACCTGACCAGTGACGAAGGATTGTGTTAGCCATAGGGACACAAAAACACTGACTTACTTCATAAGTCAGTCTGCAGAACCTAAAACTTAGGCTCTGATACCAACTGTAACGACCCAAACTTTTCAGACTTTGTCTAAGTCGTTACTTTAACGCAAAACAGTTTGTTGACAAAAGACATAGCGAAGTTTAGTTGAAATCATGAGAAAACGAAGAAAAACTTTAATCGGGCCCTATTTCAAAATATGAAATTTTAAAGTACTGTTTACAAAAAATTTAGCTATTTGTAAAATTTGTTCAACAAAATATTTATAAAACCGTCAGCGAAAGCTGTTAAAAGACAGTCCTCTATGGCAATTCACGATTCCTTCTTGTCCCTCGTCGGTCTGCCCCTCGTGTTACCTTCGCCTGAAAAATTAAACATAAAAAGGGTGAGTATTAATATACCCAGTAAGAGACCCACTACTGGTCCAGTTAGTGGAAAATAAATTATTAGCTTCCTATGGAGTACCCTGCACAGTCACAGTCTTGTGATCCCGTAGGATGCACATAATCAGTCTAACGTCCAAGGGACGCATGAATCAGTCTAGTGTTCTGCAGAAACACATATCAGTCTAGTGCTCCCGAAGGATACACATATCAGTCTAGTGCTCCCGAAGGATGCACAAAATCCCGTAGGGCACCCGCAAGGTAACTATCCGCTAGGAAAATAATAATATATCCCCTCAGTCCATTCTAAACATCTTAACCGTTATTCACAACCCAGTTAATATTCTCATCACATAAGCTCTTCATTTAACCCCAAACAGCCATCTTGCTCTAATTTAGTCCGAGGTCAGTCAGAAACACATCAGTACATCAGTCAACAACTAAAATAATCATAACATCCACCTCAATCTACGATGTCACAACCATGATGCCTCTTCCGTTCACAATAACACTACTATAGTTGTACATCATACATTCAGTTTACACAACAATCTACTAGTTCAAGCCACACTTTATATAAGCAATATCTCCGAGATTCAGTCATTCCCACATCCTTACATTTGTACATATACTTACCCAAACAGTAACAATCATGCAATCAACCACAAGTCCACATCCAAACATATACATCATAGCCGTCCTCCCTACTCAGTTGAGATATAACAATACGATCTATACAGTCAATACATCCAAATATTGTTATTGAGTCCAGTAGAAAGTCCCTTACCTTAACTCCAAGTTTTATGCAAACCCCTTGGTCGAACTAATTTCAACAATTACAACCTAGACACAAACAAACAGAAATCAACATCATTTCCAAGTAGCTCCAAGTATCTAAATCACTCATGTGAATTTAGCACTTACCCAGTTAATGGAGGAATGAACCCACTCTAAACTATAGAGAATTTCAAGGGATTCACCCGTTGACTTCGATCGGTACCTTCAACAATTAAGCATTCCTCCAAACGATTAAACCCAACAGTAGCATTCATCATTATCCATGAAAACAACAAAATTCACAATTCATTCTTACCAAACACAAACCCAATAGTTCACAGCAAGGCAGAAGCATCTTCGAATAGACGAAATCGACGTGAGAAAAAAAATAGCTTTAAACGACAACGGAGGTGAACGACAACTTGCAACCCACGGCTGGAAGATGGGGAGCCAAGCGGCGGAGAGTAGTCCGGTAACCGGCGTTAAGTGATCACAACTAAAAGGCCGGTCGGACGGAGATGTGCGGCGGCTTCGATTCGTTTGAAGAAGACGTGTCGGAAGGACCTTGTACGAGCGAAAACTTGGTGGATTTGGATGACGGTGCCAGAGAGAATTCGCTCGAACGAGATTCGAAGGCTTGGTTTCGATTTTGATAGGAGCGGCGACCGGACGCGACGCTTGGCGGCTTGCTCGGCTGGGTTCCGTTTCTGTTGAAGGACTTGGTCGCCGGTCGTGTGTGTTGGTCGAAAAAAGAGGGGGCGGCGGCTATGGTGACTAGGGCAAGGAGAAGGAGAAGAGAGAAAGAAGAAGAGAAAGATGAGGGGGGGGGCACGTGCGTGAGAGGGAAAGAGAGAGGGAGAGTTTTTAAAATTTTTTTTAATAATTAATAATTAATATAAAACATTAATAATAATAACAAAAAGAAAGTAAATTATTATTATTATCTTTCCAATTCCATCTTCCTCCTTACATTTTTCTTTCTCTCTAGAAAATTTTCTCTTTCATACTAAGTAAGTAAACAAAAAAAATATATATAACACCCAAAATTTAAAATTTCCAAATAAAAGGCAAATTTGATAAAAAAAAATACCTTAGGATTTGGGGTGTTACATTTATATATATAAATAAGAGGCATTATTGGTTTTTAATTACCTATATGAAATTGGTATAGACATATATACTCAAATAATCAATGATACTTATCCAATAATAGAGTATTTTCCAATATGAAATTGGATATCCTGTGACATATGTGATTGAAATAGATAAGTATTTTCCAGACAATAACTATGAACTTGTCAGGTTTGAAGCTGTACTCGAGTATAACTAGTATTAGATTGCTTTCCCCATCTTCATAATAATATGCCCTATATTTATATATAGATAAGGAGCATTATTGTTTTTAATCACTTATATGAAAATGGTATAGCCATATATACTGAAATAATTAATGATACTTATCTAATAATAGAGTACATGTGTCCTAATTTTCTCTCTCTCTCTTGTCGTTTTAATTTCTCTCCATGTTTGTCAACTCAATTCATAATTTTGTTGTTATTTAGATCACCTAGGTGAGAATATGAACATTTTAAATTAAGGGACTTATAACATATACACAAATTTTCTCAGCTACAATCTATCAACTTATATTTCATTTTTGATATAATAAAGTATCTTGCGATATGAATATTTAAAAACATCCATTCTCTTGCGTCATGTGACAAAATATAATTAACACAAATGATTGTCTTTTAGCAAAATAGTTTTCTAACATAAAATTAAGTCATCCTCGTAACGCTAAGGTATATTGTATTAAGAAAAATTTTCAAAAACAACAAATTTGACAAAATATTTACAACATTTAGCAAAATTTTTAGATTATATCACTATAGCCACTAAGGTATAATGTATTAACAAAATATATGTAAATTACGGTTTTATATTTTCCAGACAAATTATGAAAAATTATTTTAATTCACGCAACTTTTATATATATATATATATATATATAGTAATTAAAATATCACAATTTAACTATGATAGATTAAGATAGACTATTATGTATCTATCATGTAACACAATTTGAGTGTCTATCATAAGACAAGTTGAATGTGATAAACACATATATAGTGGTCTATCTTCATCTATCATTGTCCATCGTAAATAGTTAGACGGTAATATTTTGATATATTTTGTAAATATTTTAATTAATTGAAAATAGTTCAAATAACATAACATAATACCTATCCAAATCATTTATTGCATGAAAGTTGAACATGCTCACATTGTTTGATACAGTTGTTTTCAAATCTTTATTATAAGATTATTTATGAAAGACATGGTAATTTCCAATATAATTGAAATAAAAATAATTAGAAAAATCCCTCTCCCCTTTTTTACCATAGAACTCCACACAGCCTTGTTTTATAATAATACAATGATTAAAACAAATATTAAAAGTTACACATTACAATGCAAGAAGAATGGAAGAAATATAACCCTATCATGTTTTTATATATATTTCACAACCAGAACTCTTTTTTGGAAGATGATGTAGCACAAACGAATGTGTCAAATATCAAAGGACCGATTTAATTTAACTATTCTAGAATTGTTTCGACTTTAATAATATATTTTAGGGTTGGAAAACTAAAAGATAAAATTTGTAATGGTAAAATTGCAAAACTAAAAATAAAGAAAAGAATGGAACTTTTCGTTAATTACGAAAATGTTCTATAAGAGATATCTTGGATTGATTTGTTGAAGTTTGATTATAATCTATTTTTCAAATTACTTTCTCTATGAAACCGTTTTTTTGCATGAATTTCATGCAAATTGAATTGATTAATTAATATTTTGAAAGCAAGTTAAGAAGCATGACTTTAGACAAAGTGATAGACAATTTTCATTATTAACCTAACTATTTCTATAGGCAATGTTTGGTCCATTGGTTTGGTATTAGATGGGCTTGACATTTTCATGTTTGACACATGGTGTAAAATTATTGCCTTAAAAAATGGGGTATATTAGTGTTTTCATATTTTTCCATTCTTTTTTACTCATGAAAATAAAAAAAAAAAAAGGGAAAAACTCTCTCTTTCTTCTTCAATGGTGCATTCTCTCTGTTTCCATCAATTCTTTCACATCTTTCTTTACCACTTAATTGTGCACCCCACCTAAACCACACAAACAATCTACATTACTATTTACTTTTTTTTATTTCAAATAAATGTTTGATTAATAACAAATAATTAATTAAGATTCTTTTTATTTTTTTAATTTTAGTTGTCAAAATTAAACTATACTACTTTTAATTTCATTTTAAAATGTTTTTTTTAAATTATTATAATAGTTTGTGCATGACAAGTCAAATAATTTAAATATTGAAATAATGTGAATTGGTTTGATTCAAAAAATCAACCAAATAAAAATTTGTTTATAATTTTATATATTAAATATTTTTTTTAATCAAAGTAGTTAGTGGAATTTATTGTTGTAGTTTACAATTATTAAATAAAATAGGTCCAATTAAACCTATAACAATCTTTCAAATTGTTCAGTTAACCAAGCATGCATTGTTGCCTAATCAAAATACGGGAAAGCACAATAACATTAAACAACAATCAAATCCACAATATCTACATGGTTTTCATAAATAATTTTGTATTTCATTGATTTTTATAAGAAGTGCGAGCCTAACTACACACAAAGAACAATACACTTAAAGAAAAAATATACAAATTAATTATAAGAATAATATCCAGAATAATATTTCAAAAAATACTCTAATTACGACAATACCCTCCCTCAAACTCAAGGGTGTAGTGGAGTAGAGGATCATTTTGAGTTTGTGAAGTAATTGAGTGAAACTAAGTCGAAGAGGTCGGCGTCGGAGTAGAGGGTTTGAATGGAGCCTATTTGGGCAAAACAGAATCAGAGTGTAACGCCCCAAAATTTTGATGTAATTCTAAAGTGTAATTATCTTATTTTAAATTGATAAAAAAAAATAATAATTTTAAAACTATTTTTTTGAATGTATTGTATGTTGAAGTTTGGTGAGGAAAAGAAAATGAATTGATGAAAAAGAAAAGGATTTAAAAAGAAAAAGAAATGGAAATGTATTAATAATTATGATATAATAATTATCATAATATATATTTATTATTATTATTATTATTATTATTATTATTAATAAAACAAAAAAAAATAAAAAAAAAACAAAAAATAAAAAAAGGAAATTTTCTCTCCCTCTCTTCCCTTTCTTCCCCGTGTGCCCAGCCCCCCCCCTCCATTTTTATTTTTCTTTTCTTTCTTCTTCTCCTTCTCTTTGCCCTAGCCGCCGGCCACCCCTTCCTCTCTTCTCCTCCGCTCAACCTCACGTCGACCGCCTAAACGGCGCTCCGACCGCGTCTGTCTCACGTCCGCGACGCCACCGCGACGCCTCGTCCGCCAGCCGGAACCAGCCGAAATCCCCCCCCTCCTCAGATCTGTCCTACCTTGCGTCTCTGTCAGCCACCGCCTGCCTCCGTCCCAGCATTCCGACGAAGCCCAGCCAGCCGCGCGCAGCAATCCGTCCTAGCCGCGCCGCATCTCGATCCGTGAAGCCCAACCGCGCGTCTCTCACCTTCCAGCCCGCGTCTCCCCATTTTTCCAGCCGCGGATTGGAAGCTGACCCATGTCCAAATCGATTTGCACAATGTCGCTTGCCCTAGTCTTGGGTGCCGTTGCCGCTATGTTGTAAATTCGTTGGGTAAGGATGAAATTGATGGATTTAAGAGTCTTCATTGAAATCTCGATTAGTTGATGTTGTTTAATTGGGTGTTTGGATGTTTGTTCTTGGAGGCGATATAGGAGATTTGAAGAATTGAGACTTTGAGTTTTGCCATAAACTTCGTTGGAGTCGTCTATCCACTTCTTGGGTAAGTTGTGGAGTTTACGTATGGGTGAATTGAATGGATGAAACTATTTACAAGGATGTTAATTTTACGTTTGATTATGTTTAGGAATTTATTCATCTGAAATTGCTTGATTGAAGAACTTGCATAAAAGTGAGGTAAGGGACTTTCTACTGGACTCAATAAAAAATATTTGGATTTATTGGCTGCATAGATCGTACTGTTATACTGAGTAGGGATAACAACCATGATGTGTATGTTTGAATGTAGACTTGTGGTTGAATGTATGTTATGACTGTCTGGTTATGTATATGTACAATTGTAAGGATGTGAGAATGACTGAACCTTGTAGATGTGGCTCATATAAGGTGTGGCTTGAACTGGTAGATGGTTGTGTAAACCTAATGTACGATATACAACTATGGTAGTGTTATTGTCAACGGAAGAGACATCATGGTAGTGCCATTGTAGACTGAGATGAATGTTAGGATTATTTTAGTTGTTGACTGATGTATCGACGTGTTTCTTGACTGACCTTAGGTTAAATTGGAATGAAATGGTTGTTCGAGGTTAAGTGAAGAGTTTACGTGATGAGGACGTTTAACTGGATTGTAAATTACTGTTAAGGGTATAGAAGGGGCTAAGGGGTAAATTATTGGTTTTCTAGGGGGTAGTTACCTTGCGGGTGCCCTACGGGATTATCACCCTTTTGTGCACCCTTCGGGAACACTACTGATATGTGCATCCTTCGGGAGCACTAGACTGATATGTGCATCCTTCGGGAGCACTAGACTGATATGTGCATCCTTCGGAAGCACTAGACTGATATGTGTATCCTACGGGATCACAAGACTGTGACTGTGTAGGGTACCCCATAGAAAATTAATAATTTATTTTCCCCTAACGGGACCAGTAGTGGATCTCTTACTAGGTATATTAATACTCACCCTTTTTATGTTTAATTTTTCAGGCAAAGGTAATACGAGGGGCAGACCGACGAGGGACAAGAAGGAATCGTGATTTGCCATAGAGGACCGTCTTTAAACTGCTTCCACTGACGGTTGTATAAATATTTTGTTGAACTAATTTTACAAATAGCTAAATTTTTTTGTAAACAGTACTTTAAAATTTCATATTTTGAAATAGAGCCCGATTAAAGTTTTTTTTTTTATTTCTCATGATTTCAACTAAACTTCGCTATGTCTTTTGTCAACAAATGGTTTTGAGTAAACGTAACGACTTAGACAAGGTCTGTAAATTCGAAGGGTCGTCACACAGAGCAAAGCATAACAGTGATGGATTTAGGCAAAACGAAATGAGTTGGATCTGGAACAGAAGGATTCGACTGCAGATGGGAGATGGATCTAAGTTTCTGGTACAAAAGTGGGTTAGTTGGAATGATCAACGGATTGGAAGGCGTGGTTGGACAATGACTATACAATAGATATACCCTAATGGGAGATGGCTCTGCTTCCATCGTCGAATAATTAACGGAGGTAGAGATCGAACGAGGATGCAGCGGCTAGAATTCAAATAGCTCTGATACCATGTGGTTTTCTCAAATAATTTTGTATTTCATTGATCTTTTACTCAAGGTACAAGTCTAATTATACACAAAGAACAATACACGTAAGGAAAAAATATACAAATTAATTATAAGAATACAATCTAGAATAATATCTCCAAAAATACTCTAGCAAAATAATCTATATAGATAATATAAATATATTAACTCAAATTCATTAGAAAGTTCACTGACATCCCACAACAAATAAGTTTAGCCCATCACCAATGTCACAAACATATATATTTGTATACATTCTAATAACCATTCCTCTCACTGAGATCAACCTCGAGATTGAAATACAAATTTGACTTATTCTTAGTATCAAACAATTGATCGTTTTTCTTGCCCGAGATTGCACTTTTTCCATTTTATACACCCTTTTGTGAAATTTGATTATTCTTTTGAAATCATGTAATATCATCTTTCATAATCTTATGAAAATCTTTGGTTGTGAAGAGTTAGCCTAACTGATGATAAGGTTTGATTCTTGATAAATATTAACAACCATGTATTTTTTAAAATCTTTGATTTAGAAAAGTCAAACAATTGATTAAGATTTGGTTCGTAACAAATATTAAAATTAATAATTATTAGAACTTTTAAATTCCTTTAAATTTCAAGAAGACATACAATCTCAATCTTCATCGTGAGGTTCCACCCAGAAAGTATAAAACAATCGATAGATGGAAATGTGATGAGAACAATTCTAATTATTATACAAATTTGAGGGGTTAGTTTTCATTAATATAACAAATCGGCAAAATATTTATAGTATGAAAAACTTCATGAAGCTGAATATTTTATAAAAAATTTTCAAGTTTGTCCTTCTTTTTCATCATCTTTCATCTCTTTTTCTTCTGTGATTGTTTTTTTCCATCTTCTTTTTGTCTTCTTCTTCTGCAACTTTTTTAAATATTTCCTTTTCCCTTTCAATTCCATCTTCTTTCTTTGCACTTTTTTAAACCGTTATTTGGTTTAAGATCGTGTGTCAATATAACCGTTTCAACTTAAACAACCAAATAACCGTTTGAATCAAATAACGATTTATTTTGTTATATTTTTATTAATTTTTTTTCAAGATCTTTTGCAAATATAAAAGACATTTTTTTTTAAAAAAATTCAAACGGTTATTTGGTTGTTTAAAATTGTGTACCAAATATAAAAGATTGTGAAAAAATTGTTGGGATATTGGATATATAGCCAAATCTAAAGACCGTCTACAAAAAATAGTTAAATCTAAACAAATGTGTAGCAAAGAATCTTTAAAAAATCATTTAGATTTGGGTAGTTAAATTTAAAATCTAAGCGATTGTGCACCGTAAAATCTTGAAACAAATCGTTGAGATTTTGCTACCCAAATATATGTTGGAAAAGCATGTGAGCCTTTTGGCTCAATTCAAAGTTACTCATATATTGTTGTCCCACATTGGAAAATTTGGAAGAAGCAAATGTGTTTAAATAGTGAAGTACAACTAAGAGAATACAAATTGTGTTCATAGTCATAGTATGATCCTATCACCATGTGCGTTGCTTTTCGGTTGGGCGGGCTTGGGCTTGGGCAATCGTGCTTGTGTAAATAAGGATGTATTTTTTGATACTCATCCGAATAGTTTTTTTTGGTTCTCCTAAGTACCCGACATGTGTCAATCAGTGACGCAGTCGTAAAGGTTTTTGCCACACGTCGCAATTCGGGTCACTTCTTCCGGTTGTCTCGAATAGTAGGTCTTCCGCACTTCATGCCGCGTCCGTACTTCCCTCCACGCCCTTCCTGTGATGAATTTTTAGATTTCAGTTGAGGAGGACTCCATTATAATTAGAGCCCTCCTCCATTTCATTTTCATCAAACCAAATCATCTCTACCTTTCTCTCTAAATCGTCCTTTCTACCGATATACATAGTTCTGAGCAATTCTTCAAAGTTTCTATTCCTATTTCGTACGAGTGCACGTCAGGACTAGGGAGCTGTGTTAACCTTGGGGAGCAACCGACACTGAGATTAGCACCACGGTCTGGCCGAATTTTGCTTTCAAGGCGGTGATTCATCATGACGCAGCAATTGATCTTGATCGTCATCATCGAATTATTTTCTCCAACAGTTGAAAGCAAAATTTTACGATGTTGATCAAAAACAAAGTTCTACCCGACTTGTCTAAACTGGAGCCACTTGACGGAACAAACTACCGCCGTTGGTCCCAGAAGTTATTGATCTTTTTCGAACAATTTGAAGTCGATTATGTTCTCACCGTCGAACCGCCAACTATCCACTAGCACCACCAATCGATCCTCCAGCATCCTCTGAACCAGAATCATCCACGGGATCCCTTGTCGTCACTGCTGATGAGGTAAAGAAAGCATCTGCAATTGATCCCGAGAAGTACAAGAAGGACAACAAGACAGTTCGTGGACATCTGTTGAACCATATGTCGGATCCCATGTTTGACTTGTTTGTAATCCAAAAATCTGCCAAGGACATCTGGTGCATTCTGGAGTCTCGCTATGATGGAGATGATGTTGGGAGGAAGAAGTACATTGTAGGAAAATGGCTGCAGTTTCAAATGACAGATGATAAGCCAGTTGTGGAACAGATACATGAGTATGAAAACCTTGTGGCCAATGTCCTATCTGAAGGTATGAAAATGTGTGAGATACTTCAAGCTAATGTTTTACTGGAAAAATTCCCTCCCTCCTGGAGCGACTACCGAAATCACTTGAAGCACAAGAAGAAAGATCTGAAACTCCAAGATCTGATAAGCCATATGCGTACAGAAGAGGCCAACCAATTAAAAGATAAGTTAGCTTCCAAAAATTTAAATTCTGTTAATGCTAATCTAGTTGAGTCTTCTTTTGTAAACAAAGACAGGATAAAACTGGATAAAAAGTAGGATGGGAGAACCTCAGAAAAGGTGCAATTCAAGGCCCTTGGAGGAAAAATCAAGAAAAGGAGACTCATCTGCTATGTCTGCGAAAAGGAAGGACACAAATCCTACCTGTGCAATCAAAGAAAGGGAAAATCAAACAACCAAAGACCAGCACCTCAAGCCAACCTTGTTGAACAAGATGATGAAGTCATAGCTACAGTTGTGGAAGTAAACCTAATTGAAAACAAGACTGAATGGATTCTGGATACTGGAGCATCAAGACACTTCTATACCAACAAAGATCTTTTCCATGACTACGAAAACGTTGCTAATGGAGAATACGTGTTCATGGGAAACTCAGCCACCGCAGGAGTAATCGGGAAAGGGAAGGTTATTTTAAAATTAACCTCTAGAAAAACTTTATCCCTAAGTAATGTTTTGCATGTCTCTTTCCTACGTAGGAACCTGGTGTCTGGGAGTCTGTTGAATCGGGCGGGTCTTAAAATTATACTGGAAGGTGACAAAGTGGTCCTCACCAAAAATGGAGAGTTTGTCAGTAAGGGGTATCTGTCTAATGGACTTTTTGTACTGAATACTGCCTTTATGAATGCAAATGTTTCTAGTTCTGCCTACATAATTGAATCTATTAATCTATGGCATGGTAGACTAGGACATGCGAACTTTGCATTAATTAGGAAACTTAAGGATTTAAAGCTAATTAACGCATGTGAATCGCATGAAACTAGTAAATGTCCTGTATGTGTAGAAAGTAAGCGTGTTAAGAAACCTTACAAACTTGTTATGACAAGAAGTACTGAATTATTAGAGTTAATTCACTCGGGTCTAGCTGATATTAGAAACACCCCTAGTAGAGGAGGCAAGAATTATTATGTATCTTTTGTTAATGACTTCTCTAGATATATTAAGATTTACTTGATAAAATCAAAAGATGAAGCTGGTAGCATGTTTATGAAATTTAAGGCAGAGTCTGAAAATCAACTAGGCAAAAGGATAAAAAGATTAAGATCAGATAGAGGTGGTGAGTATTCTGATAGAACTCTAAAAGAATATTGTGAATCAAATGGAATTATTCATAAATTTACTGCCCTTTACTCACCACAACAAAATGACATAGCAGAACGTAAAAATAGAACTCTTAAGGAAATGATGAATGCTATGTTATTAAGCTCTGGTCTATCTGACAATATGTGGGGGGAAGCCGTGTTGTCTGCTTGTTTGTTCTTAACAGGGTTCCCTACAGAAAACTGGGCAAAACACCCTACGAACTCTGGAAAGGATACGGACCAAATCTCAACTACCTGAAAGTGTGGGGTTGCTTGGCTAAGGTACCATTTTCTGTACTGAAGAAATCCACGGTAGGGTCTAAAACCTTTGACTGTATATTTATCGGTTTTGCTCAAAATAGTGTTGCATATAGGTTTATGTGTTTGAATGATAAAAGCATAAATGAATCTAGGGATGCAGAATTCTTTGAGCATGTACTACCTTTAAAGAGATCTCTGTCTTTTTCTTGTCAATCGAAAAATATGCATGATCTAAATAACCCCAAGGTTGTTAGTGATACACCTGAGGTAGATACTTCTAGCGTAAGATATGATTTAGAACCTAGAACAAGTAAAAGACAGAGAACTGAGAAAAATTTTGGACCCGATTTCCAAAGCACTTTTATAGTAGAAAGGCACAGTGAAATTGATTGCAATTTCACTAGCTTGTTTTTAATTTATGAAGATCCTAAAACTTATCAAGAGGTCTTAAGCTTGATAGAATCCAGTATGTGGAAGGAGGCCATTAAAAGCGAATTGGATTCACTAACCATGAATCAAACATGGGAATTAGTAGACATTCCTAAAGGAAGTAAACCAATTAAGTGCAAGTGGATCTTCAAAAGAAAGAGAAGACCAGATGGGTCAATAGAAAGGTACAAGGCAAGACTAGTAGTAATAGGGTATACTAAAAAACAAGGTGTCGATTATTTTGATACATATTTCCCAGTGACCAAAATAACCACTATTCGAGCCTTGATTGCACTAGCTGCCATTCACAACCTTCTTATACACCAAATGGATGTAAAAACTGCCTTTCTAAATGGTAATTTAGAAGAAGAAATCTATATGAGTCAACCAGAAGGATTCAAATTTCCTGGCCAAGAAAACAAAGTATGCAAACTTAAAAAATCTCTTTATGGTCTTAAGCAGGCTCCTAAACAATGGTATGAAAAATTTAATGACACTTTGACAAACAATGGATTTAAGGTAAATTCCTCGGACACGTGCGCTTATTCAAAGATGTCTGGAGCTGAATGCATACTAATATGTCTATATGTCGATGACATGTTGATCTTTGGAACAAACTTGGACTTAATAAAGGACACCAAGTTGTTCCTGTCCTCACACTTTGAAATGAAAGACCTAGGTGAAGCAGACATAATTTTGGAGTTAAAATTAGGAAAAATGAAAATGGTTTATCTTTAACTCAATCTCACTACACTGAGAATTTACTAAAGAAATTTGACTCCTTCGATGTCTCTCTGGTGAAAACTCCCTACGATGCTAGTAAACATCTTAAAAAGAACAAAGGAGAGAGTGTATCTCAACTTGAATATGCAAAGATCATAGGTAGTGCTATGTACTTGATGAACCACACTAGACCCGATATTGCATATGCTGTCAGTAGATTGAGTAGATATACATATAATCCTAATAGATACCACTGGGATGCCTACGTCATCTGTTGAGATATCTTAAAAGAACTATAAACTACAGTTTGCATTTTAATAAGTTTCCAGCAGTATTAGAAGGATTTTGTGATGCAAACTGGGTTACAGATAACGATGAGGTAAACTCTACCAGTGGATACGTATTTCTGCTCTGGGGAGGAGCAATATCTTGGAAGTCTGCAATACAGACCTGCATAGCCAGATCCACTATGGAATCTGAGTTTATAACATTAGAACTGGCAGGACAAGAGGCCGAGTGGATTAAAAGTCTACTAGGAGATGTACCATTGTGGGGGACATCTATGCCTGTGTCCGTACATTGTGATTCACAGGCAGCCATAAGTATCGCCAAAAATAGTGTTTATAATGGAAAGAGAAGACACATACGTCTTAGACATGGAGTCGTGAAACACTTGCTGAAGGAAGGAACTATTTCCTTAGAATTTGTTCGATTTGAGAAAAACCTGGTTGATCCTTTAACCAAAGGACTGTCTAGAAAAATGGTTCTAGATTTCTCAATAAACATGGGACTAAAGCCCTTCGGAGATCCATAACACTTGATTTTGGGTGGTCTATTTAGACTTGATGGTCCATAACCTCTTATTAGGTGGTCTGGTATGACAGACTTGATGGTCCATAGCCCATTTGTGCAGACAGCCATTTCTAGACTAGATGGATACTACTAAAACCTTTATGTGATCCATAACTCTATGGATAATGGTGAAGTCTCCATAACCCTTATTGGGTGGTTTGCTTTAGCAAACTTGATGGAGCATATAACATGATTGTGAAGGTGGGGCCGCCTTTTACGAAAGAGTTTAAGGACCTCTTTCTAGAGCTTTCATAATGAACCGAGGTTCATTCTATGTGGATGGCCATAAAGACACAAATTCATATTGCAGAAACGATGATCGAAACCAGGGATAGAGCGTGTTGTAAGGGTCTCAACCAGTGTTAAAGAAAGTTCAAGATCTAATTTCACTTTCTTTAACAAGGTTGTTGCCTTACTTCACTACGCATCAATTCAAATCTTCGGATATTGATGTCTAAGCTTAATATCTCATTCTTGCTCAGAATTATCTTTCTCTCGACTTTTCTGTAACTTTGCCGCTACAGTCTTTTGTGGGGGATTGTTGAAAAAGCATGTGGGCCTTTTGGGCCAATTCAAAGTTACTTATATATTGTTGTCCCACATTGGAAAATTTGGAAGAAGCAAATGTGTTTAAATAGTGAAGTACTACTAGGGGAATACAAATTGTGTTAATGGTGATAGTATGACCCAGTCACCACGCGTGCCACCGCTGTCGTTCGTCCGGTCGGACGGACGGGCTTTGGCTTGGGCAACCGTGCTTGCGCGAATAAGGATGTATTTTTTGATACTCATCCGATTAGTTCTGTTTTAGTTCCCCTAAGTACACGACATGTGTCAATTAGTGACGCAGTCGTAAAGGTTTTTGCCACGCGTCGCAATTCGGGCCACTTCTCCCGGTCGTCCTGAATAGTTGGTCTTTCGCACTTCATGCCGCTTCCATACTTCCATCCGCTCCCTTCATGTGACGAATGCTTAGATTTCAGTTGAGGAAGACTCCATTATAAATAGAGCCCTCCTCTATTTAATTTTCATCATCAAAACAAATCATCTCTACATTTCTCTCTAAATCGGCCTTTCTACCGATATACATAGTTCTGAGCAATTCTTCATCGTTTCTATTCCTATTTCCGGCGATTGCACGTCAGGAATAGGGAGCTGTGTTAACCTTGGGGAGCAACCGGCAGTGAGATTAGCACCACGGTCTGGCCGAATTTTGCTTTCAAGGCAGTGATTCATCACGACGCAACAATTGATCTTGATCGTCATCATCGAATTATTTTCTACAACAATATAAACAATTGTGTACCAATTTTTTTTGCAAAAAAATGTTTAGATTTGGCTATCTAAATTTAAACAATCAAATCTAAACTACCGTCTATCGAAAAATCTTGAAAAAATTGTTTAGATTTGGCTACTCAAATTTAAACGATTAAATCTAAATGATCGAGTAGAAAATAATAGTTAAATCTAAACGATCGTATACCAAAGAATTTTGAGAAAAAAAATCGTAACCAAATCTAAAGATCATGTAGGAAAGAATAATCAAATCTAAATGATCATTTACCAAGTATATTACGCGTTATGGGTGCCAAATAATCGTGGAACAATTTTGATATTTTTCATTGTGGGTCTGGAAGCTTTTTCTGTTTTTGAAAATGTTTTATATAATGTAAATATTTTAATGAAAATGTTTGGAGCTAATTTATGACATGGGAATACGGTGTAATCATAGAAAAATCCTAGTGAACTTTATAAATCATTTCTATTTCGATTTTGGCCAACTACGTACAGGCAGAGGGTTGTATCTTCAACCCAAACTTTGTTATTTTTCTCCTTGTTTCCATTCTCATATTATATCATTTATATCGTTCGGTCATCTCAATCTAAGTATTATTCATCCAGTAGACACTTATTATTATATTTGGGATGAAATTTCGATTGTCACCACATGTAGACACTCATTTTTATCTTACACATATATATCTTTTTTAAAATACTAATATTAGTAATAATGGTTAAACTTTTTTATTTATCTTAAAAAGGTAAAAAATCAGTAATAACATAATATCTCATTTTTATCGTTTTAGTAAATAAAAACAAATCCATTTATTTTAAATAAAATCTTTTAATATCAAAGAAATTATTTAGTTTTAAATAAAATATTTTTTAAAAACTTATTTCTATTCATTTTTGGAAAAAAATAAATTAATAAAGTCTTTGACTTATTTGTATCATTTTAGGAAAAAAATAAAATCAATTTTAAACAAAAATCTTTTAATATTCATTTAATTTATTAATTAATTTTTCACAAAATCTCAAAATATCTCATTTAATTTAATTTATTTATTTTAAAAAAAATAAAATTTTATTTTATTAACATAATATCCAATTTTGATTTTATTCTTATTAATCTTTCCTAATTTGTGGTATACCCCGGTTTATAAATAGGACCTTTGTCATTTGGTAAAGGGGAGAAAAATTTCTTAGAAAAAAATATTTAGAGAAAATTTATTAGAGAATTTTTTTTTTAGAGAATCTCTACGAATTGGAAGAAAAGTTTCGGTAAAAGGTAGGTTTTTTTTATTCAGTTAATTATGTTAGTATCTTTACCCTTTTTTTTTTGTTTTGTACTTTTTTTTGTTTCTCTTTGGCAAATCAAATTTCGTGTTGAAATAGACTTTGTTAGAGGTTGCATGTGGTAGATATTTACTCTCCTAAGGATCCGCACCTCATCGACAAGTAATTTTCTTTGAGATTTGAACTTTTTTTTCTCTCTTCTTTTTTCTTTAAAGATAGAGAGAGAAAAAGAATTGTATAACATTTTTTTTTTGCTTTCTTTTACTTTTATTGTTATTTATAAAAAGCCTTAGTCTTTTCTTCTCCCTAAAGAAATAGAGAAAAAAAAAACATAAGATTTTTTTAAAAAATCTTGATCTTTATTTTCCTCTCTCTAAAAGTATAGAGAGAAAGAATGAACAATAGAGAATTATGTCATTATTATGATATATATATTATTGTTATTGTAATTATATTTATATTTATTACTGATTTCTTTTTATTATTATTATACTTATTATTGTTATTGATATTCTTTCTATATTACTATTTATTCTTATTTTATTATTATTACTATTACTTTATTTATTTATTTATATATATATATATATATATATTTATTTATTTAAAAAAACTTATTATATTAATTTCTTTGTATCATTATTTTTTATTATTATAATAATAATAATTATTATTATTACTCTCGGTGAAACTTACCGTCACACCTCCATTTTTTAAAAAAAAAAATTCCTTTTCTTTTCCTTTTATTTTTTCTTTCTTTTCTTTCTTTTTCTTTTTTTAATTATTTATTTATCTTTGTTGTCTACTTATTGTATTTTCCTTTTTTATATTTATTTTAACTTATTTTTCTTGCATGCATAATAATTATTATCATGTAATATTTAATTTATGAATATTTCTTTTACACTTTGCAATATTACCACGGTATTTTATATCAGTTAATTTTTTTTTCTTACATCATATTTATCTTTACATTTTACCATTCTAAAAAAAATCCGATGATGGAATTAGAAATATCTGGGAGTCCGTTATTTCTAAATTCTTAAGGTGAGAAAATCGGTTCTTTGGGAGTCCAAGATCGATTCCCAATATTTTTTTCTAAAAAATAAAATCTTATCTTACTTGCTTAATTCGTTGTGTAATATATTTGATTCCATTGTGCATTATGTCTTATTGACCTAATTTTGAAGTCTTTCTTAAATTTTCTTTTCTAGATGTTTAGAAATTTTTACTTTAAAACTATCATTTTTAATTTTTTTTTTTAAAAAAGTTTAAAATATAAATCTATATTTCATAAGTTTTTCTAATCAACTTTTTTAATAACACACTTCTATTTTGCTAAAAAAAATCCTATGATGGAATCTAGGAAATTTGGGAGTCCAATTTCCTAGAATTCTTAAGGTGAGGGATCACATCTTTGGAAGTCCAAGATGTGATCACAAGAAAAAATAAATTTAATCGATGTTTTAAAAAAAAATCTTTATTCCAAGACTAGCCTATGATAGATTTTGAGAAATTTTAATAATTTCTCATTTTCTTAAGGTGAAAAACTTTCCTCCAATATATAGTCTAATTAATGGAATATTATTCTACATATTTTATGAGATCATTGCTTTAAATATTGAAGTAATGAGGGGTAAAATAAGACATTAGTTTTAAAATAAATTAAAAAATATTTTCAATTCAAGATTTGAAATTTGGCCACCGTTTTTCTAAATGCGTGTCGTGGGGTGCTAATATCTTCTCCACACACAAATGACTCCCGAACTCAACTCTATTTTTTGTAGATCTTTTTTTAAAAATTATTTACTTTATTTCGGTGTCCAATCACACCGTAAAGAAAATTGGTGGCGACTCCTATTTTCTTTTAAAACCAACTCTTTTGAGGACGTCGGCCGCTCCACGTCGTCTCGGGCACGTGGCGACACCACAAACGTTAAAACTATGAAAAATAAAAATACGTATACATGACAAATATGATTGAAATTCTGTGGATTAGTCTTTCCTCTTCTGTTGGTTTTAGATACTAATTGTTGATGCCAAAATTTGAACAGGGTAAACATACATCTTGACCTTCATATGATACCAACAATTAAATTTGTAAGTTAGGAAAGAGACGACATGCAACACAAAAAAAAATGGTTATGATTCGTAAGTCAATTGATATGAGTAAATTTAGTACATTGGCCTTCTTTGGGATAATAGATCACTTAAAGTTAGCTGCATTTGACTGTGTATAGCAAGATGAAAGATCAAACTCCCAACCTTTAAGCCATATATATTGAAACAAAGGGTATATATATTTAATATGTGTATAGCAATATGAGTAAATGCTCTTCAATTGAACCAAAGTGCTGATGATATGATGTATGGAAGATAGCAAGCTCAGCCACCTGGGGATGGAAACCCTGGTGATGCCTTCTTCCATCCTCTAGATTGTGAACCAAAATTTTACATTAGCTGAGTAAGGAAATTGTCATATTTAAGATGTTTTGCAATTCCGATCTCTTGCCTCTTTTCTAGTCTCTCGAGCATTAATTTTTCTTTGCTTTTTTCTTTTTTGACATTAAGCTCTATCTCATTTTCGTCCTTGAATATATCATTTGTTGAATGAACACTTTTAAATTATGCTTGAAGTTGGACAATTATATCATAGTATAGAAATATTTAGAGATAAGTTATCTTTAGTTTATGTTTTGCATTTGGAATTTTTACTTATGTACTGTTAAACATTGCACCATCTGAATGCTTGAATTTATGAGTTAAAGTGAATTTAATATTATATCAACACTACTCTAATACTCTCCTTTGTTTGTGAAAATGAAAACTTGTAAAATCCTAACAAGTGATTCAATATAATTGATGATGATACCTTGGTGTTTTCAATGCAGAAGATTTCTGTATGTTTGAGATGATATTCTTGGATTGTCCAGTTTCATGAGTTTGTATGGATTGGTGACTTCCCAATTTGCTGATGTAAAAACTAAAGTTGAGACAAGGGAGACAGAATGTGAATTTATTAACCAATATTATAGGTTTAGATATCAGTACTTGTGGATGGTTTCAGTTGCTTTTTTAGGCTTCAAATTGCTTTTCATTTTGGTGTTTGTTTACTCAGCCTAGTTCTTGAACTTTCAAATTAAAGAAGATGATAAACACATACATATGAGCTTCTCATTACATTATATGAGAGTGACAAGATTGGTTATTTTTTGTTTTGGAGGAATCTACAAATTGTGTAGAGTCATATTATTAAAATGAGGTTTTGTTTTCTTACTATGTTTTGCAAGAATCCATTGGATGGGTGAAGCCATATTGGAGCAACTAGTTGATTTATAAGACTTTGTAGCGTTAGTAGCAAAATTTTGGTTGCAATGTACTTATTTTAAGCTTGTTCGTAGCAAAAGACGTCTCTGTTTTTTCTTTCATTGTAAACATTTTACCAAAATGATTATTAGTCAATTTTTTTGTACAAATATTATAAAGTGTATGATAATGTATATATATTAAAGTGTTGATTGTTTGTTTTCATATGGGTGTGTTGTATTAGAAGTACTTACTCGTCTGTGTAATGGCAGGGCGACAAGAAAAATAGCGGCTGTCTTTTAATGTATTTTCTTGTAAAAAATGAAGTAATAGAGGAGTATATGTCATTTGATTTTTTAAAAAAACAGTCAAGATTGGCATGTTTTTTACAGGAAAAAAATGTTAAATGATATGAGTTCGTGACATTTTATAACTGTGGTCAATATGTAAAGAATGACAGATAATTACTCTAATATGTGTGAGTTAATGACAGTTAGTTATTGTCATAAAATATAAAATAATGACATTTATTATTTGTCAATAATACTGCATATGCGAATGCGACATTTATTTTCTGTCATGAAAAAGGATATTGTGACAGTTTTTTCAAACTGTCATAAATAGTTATTCCTTTACATGCGATACAATGACTGTAAAATTTGTCAAGAATTTTAAAAATGACAGATTTTAACTGTTGTCGTAGGCCCTTTTTCCGTAACATTAACGCTCCCTCCCATGTTGAAATTCATAGTTCAAATTTTTTATAATTTGTTGGACACTTGGATTTCAACTTAGGAGTACTATTTTATAGAACACGCAATTTCTATAAAAAAAAAAAAACAATAGATTATAACAAAATAGTTATGTCGTGCATGATTTAGTTATTAATAAATAACATGAGATTTAAATAAACTCACTCTTAATTTTCCATGTATCATTAGAAATTTTTTAGTTAGAAATGAAGTTTATATGAGATTCCACATTTGGTAGAAATCTTTACCAACATTGATGTAACGCCAAAAAAAAAAAAAAAAAAGTATAATAAATAATATTATTTTATTATTAAATATTATTATTATTATTATTATTATTAATAAAAAAAATTTCCCTCCCTCTCTCTCCCTCACGACACGCGCCCCCCCCCCCTTCTTCTTCTTCCTTTTTCTTCTCCTTCTCCTTGCCCTAGCCGACAGCCGTCGCCCCACCTCTTCCTCTTCCTTTTCCGATCAAACTCGCCGCCAAGCCCACGCCGCACTGCCTCCCCGCTAACGCCGTCACGCGCATCAGTCAACAGCCGACGAGCCGGCCTTGTTCGCGAAGTCTCACCGAGTGTCCCTTCCTCGCGCCGTCTGTCCGACGAAGCTCGAGCCACGTTGTCCTTTCCGTTTCTCCTTCCGTTCCGACGAAGCCGACCGCGTCCCACTCCTCCATCCGCGCCGACCGTAGTTCGCGGAACACCCAGCCGCGCCGCCAGATCTTCGCGTCCTGCTGTCTGCCGCCATCCGCACGCCGCCGTTCTAGCAGTCAGACGAAGCCAGCCGCACATTTTCTCTCAAATCCGCGGGTCGAAGTTGTCAAGTCGACATTCATCCATTATTGTAAGTTGGAGGCCAATAAAAAAAAAAAAACTGATTTTCCTTTCAATTGAACATTTCACAGTTTCGCTTCGCTTGCTGCCGTTTGGTTACTATTGTTTTTGGTCTCGTCATAAACCGTTGAGATTCTTGGTGATTGTTTTAATAACCAATATGTTGGGTTAGTAAATTGATTTGGAATGTTTCTTGAAGGTGCAAAGCGTGGACATCACCTAAATCCCTTGAATTCCAAACGAGTTGGGTTAGGTTCAACCCTCCACTTTTTGGGTAAGTTGTGGAAATTATATATAGAATAAATTGTATAGGGGAAATTAGTATTGGAAGTGATTGATTCCTAATTACCTATGTTAGGTTGTCTTGACGAAGTTAGGTTCAATCAAAGGACTAGAGTAACGCTAAGGTAAGGGACTTTCTACTAGACTCAATAAATATTATTTGGATGTGTTGGCTGCATAAATCGTACCGTTGTACTGAGTAGGGATACAATTTTGATGTGTATGTTTGAATGTAAACTTGTGGTTGAATGCATGCTATGACTGTCTGGTTATGTATATGTACAAATATAAGGATGGGGGCATGTCGGAATCTCGTAGACTTTACTTAGATAAAGTGTGGCTGAAATGGATAAATTGTTGCGTAAACCAAATGAAGGATATGCAACTATGGTAGTGTTGTTATGAATGGAAGGGATATCATGGTTGCGCCGTTGTAGACTAAGGTGAATGTTATGGTTATTTATGTTGATGACTGATGTATGGATATGTTGATGACTGAGGTATGGATATGTTTTGATTGTCTCGGGGTGAAATTAGGATGATATGGTTGTTGAGGTTAAATTGGAAGTTTATGTGATAAGGAAATTTGACTGTATTGAGCATGACTGTTAAGATGTTTAGAAGGGACTGAGGGGATAAATTATTAGTTTCCTAGTGGATAGTTACCCTGCGGGTGTCCTTCGGGATCATCCCCTTTATGTGCATCCTTCGGGAGCACTAGACTGATATGTGCATCCTTCGGGAGCACTAGACTGATATGTGCATCCTTCGGGAGCACTAGACTGATATGTGCATCCTACGGGATTACAAGACTGTGACTGTGCAGGTACACCATAGGATACTAATAATTTATTTTTCCCCGAACGGGACCAGTAGTGGGTCCCTTACTGAGTATATTAATACTCACCCTTTTTATGTTTAACTTTTCAGGCAAAGGTAACACAAGGGGCAGACCGACGAGGGACAAGAAGGACTCGTGAATTTGCCATAGGGGGCTGTCTTTAAACTGCTTCCGCTGACGGTTTGAAAATATTTTGATTTAACTAAGTCTATAGATAGTTAAAAAAATTTTGTAAATAGCCTTCGAAATTTTGTATTTTGGAAATAGGGCCCGATTAAATTTTTCTTCGTTTTCTTACGGTTTCAACTGGATCTTCCGATGTCTTTTGTCAACAAACGGTTCTGTGTCAAATTGACGACTTAGACGGTCAGTCCGAAAAGTCTGGGTCGTCACAATTGAAAAACACATTTTTTTTCATTTGATTTTAGAATCCACTCATAACATTGGCCCTCTGTAAGATTATTGGAAATCTCAACATGTAAGGGCATATAACTATGTGAAATGAAAGCTTTATGCAATAAAATAACTGATAAATTTATCATTTTAGGCTCCAAGTACACGACTTAGTCTAGTCTATGAGATTATACTATGCGATAAAAAGGTGCAACTGTATAACTTTATCTTGTTGCTTTAAACCTTAAAATGTGTCAATTGCGTATAAGCAAAAAGAGAGGTTTCTTGGATAAGCCAAAGTCTAACATGGAGATTGATGATAATTAGGTTAGAAAACCTCCTTTCTATCTTATGCTTGTTAGAATTTATGTCATAAAACTCCTAGTTTGTAGTTTAAAATCATATTATATTCAATGAAATTAAAATATGTAGTTTAAACTGAATCCCTCTCATATTCACACGGAATTATCCTCAAATCTACATAGGTGAGGGGAGCTCAATAGCGTTGTCATAATAAGCCTCTCATTTTAGGGGTAAGACTAAGTGGATAGCTGTAGACATAGGGTGCAAGACGGAATTCACTCCAACCTGCTATAGAGTTAGTAGATACGTTCTCTTAAGGAGCAAATCCAGATCATGAACAAGTGGCCTCACCTTCTCATTGGCCTGAAAGGGATTCAGTTTATAGGTTGGACCTTAAACCAATTGTTCAGTAGTGAATCAGTGAGACTGAAAGAGCAAGATGTAATCCCAGAGATAAAATGTTTGTTTAACCCAACCGAGGTTACGAAAAACTTGTGAATGATTAACTTACTAATAATGGTTATATCACATGGACACAAATATATGTATAGTGAGGGGAGTTCAACTATGAGGCTCTAGTGAAGTGATGTGTTAGTTAACAAATGCTTAGTAGTTCGGTCTAAAAAGTTTAAGTTAGTTAATCTCGAATCGTTGGAGCCCATGATCTATAGATCCATTAGGTTCTCTTATTAGCTCATATGAAATTAACTTAGAATAGTAAGTTGAATTAGTTTGAATAGTTCGAATTGGGCAAGAAAAGAGAAACTGAACTTATATGTAATATAGCGATAGATTATCAGTTTAGAGACAGAGCTTTATCTTTAAGTATAATTTAAACATAAAAAAATATGAATACAAATTCATATTTAGAAACTCGAAATTGATGGAAATACTCAGAGCTGAGAAAAGTTAAAGAGTTAACTTTTGACTTTGAAAAATAAAACTTTGATCGACAACATATTCAAATGTGATTTGATATTCAAAAAAATGAATGCGAATTCATGCTCGAGAGGTCAAAATTAGTCTAAAGGAAAAAAATGGTAAAAAGTCAAAATGTTACTTTTTCACTTGAAAAAGTCAAAGTTTGACTTTGACTTGAATGATAAAATGACCATTTTAGCCTTTGACAAAAGTTAGTCGGAAGATCCAACATTTTTTTGGATAATTCCACTAACTCTTAGTGGGCTATATATGTGGATGCTCATGGTGATGACACCAAGTCTACTAAGAGAAAGTGCATGTTGACTTTCTCTTCTTTGTTTGTTTTTCCTCATTTCGTTTCGAAACTTGGCCCTCCAAGTAATGTCACTTTACTTTTTCGCAAAAGAGTTGCTTCTTCTTTTTCTTAGGAGCATCGTCCAAAGGGCTCATGTTGTCTATCTTTGTATGGAATTGCTCAACGACTCTTTAGATGGGCTCTTCACCATATTCCCTTGGTTACTTGTTAATGGCACAACATTAACCTTTTGTAGCCATTCATAGTGTTATTGGCAATGTAACTCCTTTTGGTCCACTTTAGCTTTGATTCCTTGGGATTCGACCTTAGCTTCCAAGAACCCTTGCTACATCTTCTCCTTCTTCTCATTCAAGAACCCAAAGTTGGACTTTGGAATAAGCTCAACTTTGCCTTCCTTCTTGTTCTTAGTAGCTCTCCTATTTAGAAGATGTCCAAGGAGACTTGCTCTATCTTCATCATCCTTCATATCAATCTCATATTTGAAGGTTGGTGGGTTACCTTCGTTTTCCTCATGTGTTGGCACTTGAGAACTTCCATCCCTTAGTACCTTCTCAACACTTCTTTTCTTCTTCTCATCCATCTTCACTTCAAATCTTCTCTTCTCACGAACCACCACCTTTCTTGATTGGTTTATAACGTCTTCCTCATCACCTTGAGTCTTTCAATCAAGACTTAGCAAGTTTTCGGAAACTTCATCTTCATTATGCCCCTTTCTTTCACTTAGAGTTATGGTCGCGTCACTGACTATTGGCTCTAATGGCCTCTATGCTCTGCCTGACATAGTTTCGTCAAGTTTGACAATATTTTTAGAAGTTGAACGGTTGGGGTTGGAAGAGCATTTCGAAGTTGAAGTTTTTAGTTTTTGAGGTTTGTGGGTGGTGTGTGTTGGCTTCAATGGAGCTTTAGCAAAATGAAAGAATTGCTTCGATGAGTGAAAGATTGGGATGGATTTGGGGAAGAAGTCAAAGGCCTCTTTCTCGTGAGTTTGGGTGAGGAAGATGATTTGAGAAGGAGATTTCCCTTTTAGTCAGAAATTGAGAGGGTTGGGGGATTGAAAGTCTGAGGAGCTCAAATGCTTGATTGTTTGAAGAATGTGAAGTGGAAGAGAGAATAGAGTTTTGGGAGGTTTATATAAAAAATTCACACGTGCCCAATTAATAATAGTTCATTTCGTGAGTTATGACTTAGACGATGCACGCTTCCACTTTCCTAATGGATAGAAACTCTTGGGTTGAAGGAATAGGAGACACGCGTAGCTAAAAACATGGACAACTGCACTAAACAATTTTGAGATTAACATGCTTGAAAACTACCCCTAATTAAATGAAATTAGCGTTAAAGAAAAACTTACCTTTGTAGCTTCTTGTTCCTCGTAATCTCCTCACGAACTCAACCCATAGACCACCACTAGAATTTACCTACTATTCTCTGGACTTAGAACTGGGTTGTGGGACCTATTAATTGAAGAAAATAGGGAGAGAATGATGGAAATTGGAAGCAATAACTTAGGTTTGAGATTAAGGAGAGAAATAAGAATTAGGTTTATTTTGCCATTCAAAATTAGAAAAATTACCAAAAGTTTTCACCCATTTTAAATAATACCTATTTATAAGAAAATTACATGCAATTTGTTAATAACATCAACGCCTAACATTCCACATTCCACTAACCATTAGTGGAACTTAGTGGGCTAGGTGTACACTTCATGTAGCCACTTATCTCATTAAGTGCTAGTGAGATTATCCAACAAAATGCTGGATTTTTTCACTTTGTCCCAAGATTACATCTTGCTCCTTAAGTCCCACTCATCCATTATTGAACAATTGGTTTAAGGTCCAACCTATAAACCGAATCCCTCTAATGAAAAGGTGGGGCCCCTTGTTCAAGACTTGGATTCAGTCTTTAAGGGAACAACCTATCTACTAACCCTAAAGCTGGTAGAAGTGAATTTTGTCTTACACCCTAGCTCTCTAGCCATCCAACCGATCTTTGAATTTTGTCTGACACCCTAGCTCTCTAGCCATCCAACCGATCTTACCCTCGAAATGGAAGGCTTATTGAGCCAACATTGTTCAACTACCCCCACCTGTGCAAATCTAAGGATAATTTTGTTTGAACAGAAGTACATAGATAGTTAAAGATTAAGATTAAGTTACCTAGCTCATCAATAATCAAAATAGTCAGTTTCATATAGTCAACAGTGTTATAACTTAAAAGTGACTATTTCATGGTTCCAGTCTTATGTAAACCCATTACATAGGATGCCCCCACTTCCATGTCTCTACATGAATGGTTTAGGATCACATTGTTTGTACTAGCTATAAAGCAGGTCACATCCATAGTGTGCGCAGAATAAGGTGCCCAACCTTATTCTTACACTATTGACCATTTGGGCTATATACTCGAACTTGGATCCATGTTAATATCTCTACATAAAATTCAAGTCTAGACTAGATAGCCTTGAGACCTTAGTTTAATGGATTCAAGGTTATAGTATTCTATATTCATTAATAAGTCTTCAATAACCACTTTATTGAATAGAATATAATTTTAAACTACGAACTACGAGTTTTAGGACATAAACTCCAACATGAATTTTTATCCACACAATGATTTAGTCTAAACACAAGATGATCATCGGGCCTTGATGTATAACCATCACTTCGTTGCCTAGCAAGTCATTGCATAATTTTCTCATTACTTGGAAAAATTGTTAAACACATTCAAGCATAATATCCCCTAAAAATTTGTTCCATTCTAAATAAACAGACGTCAAAATTTTAAAAATTACTAATTACAAAAGAAAGCAATAAAGAAAGTGGTAAATGAAAGCGATAAAGAGATGCACAAAAGTGAACGTATTTTAAAAAATTGTGTTGGAAGTGTTTAGCATAAGAATCGTTCACGTGTTCAGAAATATAATTTTGATGCAATCTTCATCTACATAATAAGCTTTAACTCTTTTCACTTTGACCTTGAATGCATTATTTCCATATAAGAATATGAGCTCGATAGCGTAGTGTGGAAAGACTTCTTTGACAATAAATGGTTCATACCAATGTGATTTAAGCTTCCCTAAAACGATATGTAAACCCAAGTTAAATAATAAAAAAATTTGTCCGACAAACAGCTTAACTTTACGGATGTGGTCATTGTGCCATGTCTCCATCTTCTCTTTATAAATTTTGTTGTTCTTATACACCTACATCCTCTATTCGCTAAGTTCATAAAGCTGGATCTTCCCCGCTTATCCTGTCAGCTCAAAATCAATGTTAAACTTTTTCAAAGCTTAGAGTGCTTTGTGTTCCAACTCCAAAGGCAAGTGACATGCTTTCTCGAATACCAACACATAAGGCAACATTCCAATACATGTCATGTATGTGGTTTTACAGGTCCATAAAGCTGCATTCAGGTGATCAACCTAGTCTTTTCTAGAGGTGTTTACAACTTTCTCCAACATCTTATTTGTAATAATTGTTATTGATTATATTATTAATAAAGTGTTATTATTGTAATAAATTGTTATTGATTATATTATTAGTTTTGTCTTAATAACTCAAATCCAATAAACTAACATCCTAAGCTGTTTAATGAGTCTTGAACAGTATGTAGAGACATACAAGGATCAATGTTCGAGATCAGCTTAAAACTGTTTAACTAGTTAGGTTTCTATTTCACAAGGATGACCTAGGTAACTTAGTCTTAATCTTGAGTGTATTATGAACTCCTGCCCACGAAAGATTGTCCTTTGATTTGTACGGGCGAGACTAACCCAAAATAAGCTTATTATTTTGGGGACAAGACTGAGTGGGGAGCTGAGAACATAATTACACAAGATGAAATTCACTCCTTCCCTACTTTAGGGTAAGTAGATGAGTATTCCCTTAAATGGTGTCTCCAGGTCTTGAAGAAAGGGCCCTACCACCTCTATGGCAAGAGAGGGGTTTCTGTTTATTGGTAGGACCATAAACAGGTTGCTCATTAGAGGAGCACTGGTATTTAAGGATTAGAGGTAACCTAGGGGTAAAACGGTAAATTGACCTAGCTGGTGTTACGAACACTCGTGAAAGACTAACTTACTGTTATTGGTCTATATCCGTGGACACAGAAATTATCTATCGTGAGAAAAGTTCAGCTGTGAGTTTCTAGTGGAGTGTACACACAGTTAACAAATATTGATTAATGTGGTTAAAGAGTTTAGCCAATTAATCTTAGATTGTTGTAGCTTCTGATCTGTAGGTCCATTAGGTCCTCTTCCTAGCTCGTAAAAGGTAATGAGATTTATTTATATTGGTTGTAATTTAAAATGTTCAAATTTACTTTGGAAATTAGTTTAATGTATAGTGATACATTATAATATAAAGTTCATCAAACTTTATTATATAAATTTAATTTTGGATAAGATTCAAAATTAATTTATAAAAGATAAAATATTTGAATGAGTTCAAATATTAATTTGATGTAAATTGGATTCATATTAAAATTATTGGTTATGAGAGAAACTTGTATTTGAATATGATTCAAATTTTATTTAAGTTAAATATAAGATATTTAATTTAGCTATTAATTAATTGAAGAATTAATCAATAGTTTAGTTTTATTTAATTAAATTTGATTTAATTAAATCTATAAGATAATGCAAAGATATTCATTCAAATACTTATTTGAATAAAATATAAATTAAATATGATTTAATTAATTATATTAATATCAATCTATAAGATACTGGAAAGATATTCATTCCAATAAGATTTTAATGAAATATTAATTATGTATGATTTAATTAATTATATTAATTTAAATCTATAAGATATTGGAGAGATATTCATTCAAATAAAATTTGAATGAAACATTAAATATGGTTTAATTAACTATTAACAAATTGATTAATTGTTAATTAATTAGTAGATTTGATAATAGAATCTTATTATTCTCTCATACTCCTTTTCCTATTCCAAGAACGAAATAGAGTTATAAATATCTAGAATAAAATAGTTTTCTTTAACGAATTTATCAAGAAAAACAAAGTCAAGGCTTTTGCTCTGTAAAAAGAAAAGTGTTTCTCTCAGATACCTCTAAACTTTTTTCCATCTTAATTGGTTCCCACAAACCAATCTCATCCCAGAGGATATGAAGGTCTCCGACGTGTGGTATCCCAATTCGGTGGTTTGCAGATCCAGATACGCCAACAAAAGTAAGTTCTCTGTATCTTTTAAATAAAAGTATGCTTAGTTTTTATTTAGAATTTTGATTTAGAATTTTTGTCAATGTACTGGTATTTTGGGATTTCAAAATTGAATTGAGTAATGGTTCTGTAAAATCTTCCGCTGCCATAGGATTTTATCCCTCCAATTGGTATCAAAGCCATCTCAAATTTTAATTAGAAATTTTAAAATTTGCATTGGTTTAGGTGGGATTTTTTTTGCATTATGAATATGGTTTGCAAAATAGATGTTTCGATTTTGGCACCTTAGATTACAGTTTTTTATTAATTTGATTGATGTGTTGTTTTGGACATTTTAATTATGTAATCAAGTATGTAAGTCTGTGTCGTTCGATGGCATTCGATGACAAGAGTTTATGTGAAGTGACGATTTCTGGTGCAGCAGCGAATTTGATTTAAGAAAAAAAGGAAAATCAGATATATTTATAAGATTTTGAGCGTATCATGAAAACAAGATCGATGCATCTAGTGTATTGGCTAATCAACCAGCTTGGAACAAGGAGGTTGTGAGTTTCAATCTAGAATCATGCATTTTGCTCCATTTTTTCGTTTTCTTTATTTTCTTTTGTTTTAATTAATTAAATTAACATCTTTTATCAGAATAATGAGGTCAAAATGCATAAGAAGAGGATCAAAGCATGCAACTTATGTTGTAAATACATTAAGTATTTAGAAATACATCTTACATAAGCATTATGCTTGTTTTACGCTATTGTCATGTTTAAACGCAAAATGAGTAGAAAGGAAGAAACTAGTGAATTGAAGGGGACATCTCTGCGAAGGTTATACACAATGAGAACTCATTTGGTGATTAACATTTCCAGGCGACGAACCACATAATCACTTCAGGAAGGTTCACTAGAAGACAAAAATGGTAGTTGGAGTTTATGTGACTTCGTAAGGCTGCAATTGGTGCTGACAATCTCAGAAGAATAGAAATTTCCTGCCAAAAGCTGCCTATGAAAAGACTTCATCCCCACCAAGCAAAGGGGGCATGTATGAGCCAAAGGCCTAAATAGGTCATTCCCTAAGAGTATAGGAAAGGAAACGCATTTCCACCGTCTGTAAAAGTTTTATTATTCTTCTTCTTCAATAAGTTGTAAAAGTGAGAGCTTGACTTCTAAGTAGAAAAGAATCCATACTCTCGTTGTCCCCTAACTTGTAATATATTTCATTCTCTTTTCTCTCCATTTTTATACTTCTTTGTAATATATGTTGTTCATATTGTACAATGGCCTAAGGCCTGCATTCTTTATATATATTACATGCTTATACCTTTTCAATCCATCATTTCTTAACTTCTCACTTGTCAATGTGTTATTAGTAGTTAGGTTTGTGATAAGTTTAACTTATAATTCTTGTCGCGTTAGTTGAGCTATGTTCATTGCTTGGTCAGTGTATATCGCCAACTACCCGAGAGGGCAAGTAGCAAGGATAAGGCTAACATGCGCAAAGATAAGTACTTTGGAGACAAACTCCCGTTTGCGAGATAACTTCCATCATTTATGTCTCGAAAGGTGAACAAGTGTGAACATTAAGCACCAAGAGGTTGCTGTTCTTAATCGTGAAGTTCTATAAGTATTATAAGTAAATTCTTCTAGATATATCTCACATAATCAAGCACAGTCATTTACATTTCAAAAGGTGAGCAAGTGTTGCATCTAAAGACTTCGAGAGAAGCTCGCCTTAATCATGAGTTGGTTAAGCAAGTTATATCGCATCGAAGCTCTCGCATTGTTTAATCGTCTAATAATGCGTAGACCTTCCTTCACTCTTTTCTCGTATACAAGTTAGTATGCAACTCCATTGGTTTATCCTACATCTCTTGATGGTTGGGACTTATTCATGGTAGTTTCACATATGTTCAACGCAATTGCAATACGTCACTAAGTAGGTTCATTGAACGAAATGTGCTCACCTTATCTTTCTGTATTGCATGCCCAATTCTAGACGATGAGTCACGGGTCATGATCATAGTATGCAAAATGCTCACTATGTACCTCTTTCATCGCATTATACATAAGTCCTCGCTGAGTACAAGTTTTCCTACTGCTTGCCCAAGTGCAAGCAAAACAGTAGGTTTACCTGGGTGATCTAGGGTCGAACACGGAAATTGTTTCAAGATATTAGTTCTAGTGTCTAGTTATTGGTTAGGCGTTATGATGATTGTGGTAAAAGAATGTATAAAAAGAACTGAAGCTATTTACAATCACGTAGAGACTCATGCACATGGGAATAAATTATGGCAGGATGAAATATTGAGCAAACTAACTTGCATTAAGAAGGTGGTGAAGGAAGGTCTCAAGTGATCATGCGAGCAAACTATTGATAACTTGTAGAAATACACGTTATTATGGCCTCTTAAGTAAAATAATGAGGTTTCATTGCATAAAAGAAGAAGAATGCAGATAGAAAAAGTAGAAAATTTAACCAATATGCAAAAGGTTTACCGCAGAAGAACTTCATCCGTGTTTTCACGAGGTTTCAACATGTTTTATCGCTGGATGTTAGGCGAAAAACAGCAAGGTCAACGAGCAAATGGATCATACGCAAAGTAATCTTTCCAGCTTCTTTAGCCCGAGGAAGTAGATGTTGGGCGATCAAGTAACTAGCAGACAAAAGAAGTTAGTGGGAATATCAGAAAAGGACAATTAGGATAGGTTGCGCATCAGAGCGACAACTTTTCAATCTTAATGGCATGCACGGGCTTACAACTTTCATCTTCTCTCCGTCATTATACATTAGGTGAGAGCCTGAAGCTTAAGACAAAGGAGAATTCCACAAATTCCATTACTTCCCTCTACTATCTAGGTAACATTCCAACCAAAGAGAATGATTTATCAAACTCTGAGGCGTAACCACTCGCTTATGTTTACATTTATTTACTTTTATATTGTGTTATTTTGTAATCAGAATACTAGGGTCGAAAGGCTTAAAATGTAATGTATGAATGCAATGCATTATTTCTACTTCCATTCTCTCATTCCTTTATATCTTCCATATACATTCATGATTGAATAACTAAATATTAATGAGTGATGTACTTGATACTTAGAAAACCATAGTGCATGTAATACGAGTTTTTTCAGTTGAGAGTAATCATCTTGACCTTGATCATTTGAAAGAAGAGCAAGAATAGAGGACAGAATCATTGAATAGGCGTAATTTACTCTAAACTAAGCAAGTAGCGAGAAGAATATAGTAATGCATTTTCATTGCTAAGCTCATCCTTATCATACATCTCTGAGAGGATGATGTGTGTGGTAAAACACGCTGGGAAACGTGATCCTTAATTAAGGATTAGCTACTATTATTGTATGCACTAAGAGGTGTTTGCTTTAATACACTAAGAGGTAAACTTGTACTAAGAGGTTTATTTGCATCCCGAAAGGTGAGCAAGTAAGGTAATACACTAAGAGGTGTTCGCTTTAATCCGTGGTTGATACAGTTAAATCGCTTCAAAGTATCACGACATCAACTATTTTTTTTAGTAATTTATTTATGTTTCCTTCCTTATCTTGCCTGAGATGAGAGCATACTTAATCGCATCATAAATCCTTGGTCACCTTGCACTGCCAAGCACCGTAGTGTAAATAGTTAGGAAAATTTTCATATATTCTTAATACAAATTATTGTTCAATCTTTACCACAAGATTTTGCACGTATTATAATGAGTTAGGAGTTAAAAATTCTCTGAGTTTGATCCTGGATCACCCAGGTAAACTACTATTTCGCTTGCACTTGGACAAGCAGTAGGAAAACTTGTACTCAAAGAGGACTTAGAAATTATGCAATGAAGAGGTACATTGCGAGCATTTCATATGTCATGATCATGACCTACTACTCATCGCCTAGTATTGAAGCATGCTATACAGAGAGTTACGGTGAACGTATTACGTGCAATGACCTGACTTGGTGACGTATTGTAATTGTGTTACACACATACAAAACTATTAAGTCCTAACAAAATAGATAGACCAGCTTTATGACCACTTCACTGCGATATAACTCATCAAGCTATCTTATGTTTAATGCACACTCCTCTCGGAGTCGTTGAATACCACACTTGGTTTCCTTTCAAAATCCAAATGACTAGGATTGGCTAAATGGTTTATATCAAGTAATAATTATTTATTTTGCTTAGAGTGCTTCTCATTTAAGGACAACAACATCTCTACGTCTTAGTCCACACTTGTTTGCCTTTCGAAATACAAATGAAGGAAGTCCTCTCGCAAGGTTGAGAAAACTCTTCCTTACGTGTGTTAGCCACGTCCTTGCTACTCACCCTCTCGGGTAGTTGGTGACATACTTTGGCAGCTCACCTAACACACTAAGCAGTAGAAATACATAGTACTTAATGAAAGCACATTGTAGACCCTAACTACAAATAACATAAAGGCAGATGAACTGTAGAGACATGGATGGATTGAAAAGTGTATAAATATACATTGTATTCGAGAATGAAGGCCTTCGATCGTTATACAATATAAATGAATATAATGTAAAGAAATAATAAAATGGTAAGAGGACGAAAATGAAATACAAGTTAGGGGGACGGAAAATGACTCTTCTTCTCTCAAACTCTAAGCTTTCGCGTTACAATCTAATCAGAAAAGATGAAGTGATGTACAATCGATGGCTAGCCTAATCCTTACCATAACGACCCTTTATGTTTTGGTTCATGCAAGCTCCAAATTAGCTCATGCATAGCCCTTTGTGGTCCATGCACACCTCTCGCCCATACAGACACTTAGTTGGCCCATGCAGGCCCCTCCCCCCCCCCCAAATAGTTTGGTGCGAGATGAAGTACTTTTATAGGCAGCTTTAGGCTGAAAACATCTATTCCCTTGAAACTATTAGTGCTGACTTCAGTCCTATGAAGTCACATCATTCAAACTACCATTCTTGTCTTCTAGTGAGTCTTCCTCGCGTGATGACGTGTTTCCTCGTTTGGAGATGTTATTCGCCAGGCGAGTTCCCATTGCGTGGCTTGTGCGTGAGATGTGCTCTATTATTTACTCTTTTCTTCTTCTTCATTTATACTGTGTTTAAACAGGGCAATCACGTAAAATAGGCATGATACTTTTTCAAAATGTATTTCTAAATACTTATGTATTTATAATGTAAGTCACACGCTTTGATTATCTTCTTAGGTGTTTTTGAAGGGATAAAAGCCCTATGGCAGCGGAAAAAATTAAAGAACCATTACTCAATTTAATTTGGAAATCTTAAAATACCGGTACATTGGCAAAATTTTAGAATCAAAATTCTAAATAAATTCTAAGCATGCTTTTAAAGATAAGATACGAGAACTTACTTTCGATGACGTCTTAGAATCTACAAATCACAGAATTGGGGACACCACCCGTCGGAGACCTTCCTATCCTCTAGGATGAGATTGGTTTGTGGGAACCAATTGGGATGGGAAAAGATTTAGAGATATTTGAGAGAAACTCTTTTGCAGAGAGAAAAAACCTTAGCTCTTTTTTTTTTCTTAATCAACTTGGCTTGAAGAAAACTGTTTTCTTCTAGATATTTATAACTCTCTTTCCTTCTTGGAACAGTAAAAGGAGTAGGAGAGAATCACGAGATTCTATTATCAAATCTACTAATTAATTAATAATTAATCAATTAGTTAATAATTAATTAAATCATATTTAATTAATATTCCATTCAAATCTTATTTGAATAAATATCTCTCCAATATCTTATAGGTTTATATAATTAATTAAATTATATTTAATTAATATTTCATTCAAATCTTATTTGAATTAATATCTATGCAATATTATTTTATACATTTAATTAAATCAAATTTAATTAAATAAAACTAAATTATTAATTAATTCTCTAATTAATTAATAGCTAAGTTAAATATCTTATATTTAACTTAAATTAAATTTGAATCATATTCAAATATAAGCTTCTATCATAATTAATAATTTTAATATGAATCCAATTCACATTAAATTAATATTTGAACTCATTCAAATATTTTATCTGTCATAAATTAATTTTGAATCATATCCAAAATTAAATTTATATAATAAAGTTTCACAAACTTTATATTATAATGTATTGATACATTAAACTAATTCCCAAAGTAAATTTGAATATTTCAAATTACAACCAATATAAATAAATCTCATTGCCCTTTACGAGCTAGGAAGGGAACCTAATGGACCTACAGATCAGAAGCTACAATGATCTGAAATGATCTGAGATTAAACTCATTAACCACATTAATCAATATTCGTTAACTGTGTGTACACTCCACTAAAAACTCACAGCTGAACTCTTCTCACTGTAGATATATTTATGTGTCCACGGATATAGACCCATAACAGTAAGTTAGTCCTTCACGAGTGTTCGTAACACCAGCTGGGTCAATTTACCGTTTTACCCTTGGGTTACCTCTAATCCTTAAATATCAGTGCTCCTCCAATGAACAACCTGTTTATAGTCCTACCAATAAACAGAAACCCCTTTCGTGCCATAAAGAGGGTAGGGCCCTTTGTTCAAGACCTGGAGACACCATTTAAGGGAACACTCATCTGCTTACCCTAAAATAGGGAAGGAGTGAATTCCATCTTGTGTAATTATGTTCCCAGCTCCCCACTCGGTCTTGTCCCCAAAATGATAAGCTTATTGAGTAGGCGATCTGGCCACTCTCACCCGTACAAATCAAAGGACAATTCCTCGTGAACAGGAGTTCATAACACACTCAAGATTAAGACTAAGTTACCTAGGTCATCCTAGTGAAATAGAAACCTAACTAGTTAACGGAGTTACATCTAGTGGTTACTAATTCGCGGTCCGGTCTTATGCAAACTCATTGCATAGGACACCCTCACTCGCATGTCAACTACACGAACGCGTTGGATCATTGCGTTTGTATCAAATACAAAGTGAGCCGTATCCATAGTGTTACCAGGATAAGGTACCCAGCCTTATCCCAATACTATAGACCCTTTAAGCTGATCTTGAACATTGATCCCTGTATGTCTCTACATACTGTTCAAGACTCATTAAACAACTTAGGATGTTAGTTTATTGGATTTGGGTTATTAAGACAAAACTAATAATTTAATCAATAACAATTATTACAATAATAACACTTTATTAATAACGGTCAATGGATTATATTTACAATCTACGAGTTTTAGGACATAAATCCCAACAGTTTTGACCTCATTATTCTAATAAAAGAGGTTATAATAACGAGTATTTATGTACGATATCAGTTATCTACGCATTGAGGAAATGTAGACGACAACCTTGGAGATTTTGAGTGCAATCGAGGAGTGTCTTAGGCGTTTGTTGCTACGCGAAAAAGGTTGCACACAAGAAGACTTGTGGCCAAAGAGGTTGTAGGCGATGGGCTAGGCGAGCAAAGGAGGCTTGGAATGAGAAGAGCTTTGTGGCCAAGAGTTTAGAGGTTAAATTGGCGAGATGACACATGCTTGGGCGAGGAAAAGTGAAAACTAGGGGTTTAAGGTTGCTTCTAGGCATTTTGGGCAGTCAGTGTAGTGGTTTCCAGGTGTGCTTAGCATGGCAAGTCTGGTTTCATGCAAGTAGGAGGCGGCAAAATCCACTTTTCAAAAACCTCTATAAATAGGCTTACATAAAAAAGAAAGTTCTCTCAATTCTCTCATAAAAATTGAGTATTTCTAGTTGGAGAGGCTTCCTTTGTGAGTCTAATTTCTATTGTGAGGTTGTCAACTAAAGAAGATTAAAGGAAGGTGGAGTTTGAAGATGAAGAACAATTGAAGGTTAGATATCAAAGGATTCTGAGCAATGTTCGGTTTTTGGAGACTATAGAACTCAATTCTTTGAATTTGAAGCTGATATTTTGACATAAGGTAGTTGACTAAATCCTAAGGAAGTTTAAAGAAGGAAGTTTTTCATTTCGAGTTTTGGTTAAAAACTTATAAGCATTAGAAGTTGATAGTTGATTTCTGGAAAATTTCAATGTTCTGGGTAGTTGTTCTAGTTGGCTGAGCTTCAGGGCGAAGGATCTTGGTGAGAGTGCAAGGTAAGCAAAAATAGGTTATTTGGGCGCTGTGTGTCATACGGCAAGGTCAAACTCATAGCTAAGTGACAAGGGGCGCACACCGTGCTATGCGACAGACCATGCACTCGGCCAAGTCAGGCGAGACGTGTAGTCCTTAGTATGAGGCAAGGCCAGGCTCACAAGGCAAGCATGCGGCTAGACCTCCTGATGGTCTACGTGCGCACGTGCATGTCTGCCCCTCCAGGCCATGCGGTTAGCAGTGCCATGACACCCATTTTGGGCAATTTTGTGATTTTTGGAATTTGTGGAGTTAAGTCTGGAAATTTTTTATTTTAGAGGATTAATTTAAGTTAAAATTTTCTAACTTCAGGACAAGAAGGTATTGGAAAAATCTATGGACTGGGAGACTAAGCAAGTACCTGTGAGTGACCTTTAAATGTTTTAAAAATAGTTTCTAACTTATTGAAGTTTATTGTCTTTACAACATGCTTTCCAAGGTAAAATGTTTGCTATTTAGTTTAAGAAAAATATTGTATTTCAAAGCATGAGTTTTAGTGAATGCTTTAAGTATTCAAGCGATATTAAAAGTTATAATTTTTTTAAAGTATGTTTTATGAGCAAAGCTATTTTAGTATGCAAAGTTCGAACATGATTTGTGATTTCTGAATGAGATTTGCATAAGCATGAGATTTGAATGTTTTAGACTATATCGAGGTTTTTTATGAGATACATATAGCAACCTTATAGGTTTAGGGTTTGTATTATAGTTTCTTATGCACAGAGGTCCTGTGGTGAGGGTATTTAGTAGATACCTAAGCTTTTCCATTACTGTGACTAGGTTTGAGATAAGGGCCTCTACGGACACCTAGCTTTTCCATCTCCTAGCTATCTATAGGATAGAGCACTATTGATGCCTAGGTTATTCATCCTATAAGTATCGTACCACAAGATAGGATTTCCATGCCTAGCTTATTCGTCTCGATTGATACATAGAGATATACGATATAGCAAGAAAGAGAAAGTTTAAGTTTTATTATTTCATAAATCTATTTGATAAATATTTGTTATTAAGAAATGCTATAAACATTTATGAGTGTTGCACCTTTTCTAAATGATGATTTAACTATTTACTCAAAACATCTATTTAAGCATATTTAATTATTTAATTAGTCACTCACTAGGCTATCTAGCTCATGCTTTCCAAAATGTTTTCTAACTTTCCAGGTAGAGATCGTGGAACCAGTACTTGACTCCATTTGCCAATCTTCTAGTGGCGAGCTTTAAGTTTTTACGAGTATGTGTCATTTTGAGTTAGTCTTTTGGGTCGTATCTAAGGTTGAAGTTTTAGTTATGGGTTGTTCGTGTCTGCTAGTTTTATCTGTAATGTTGGTTTATTGTACTTATGTCTATGTCAGGCTTGTGTTGTTGTATATTCTATAAGTATGGGCTACACTACAGTTTGTTTGTGTTTATAATAGTTGAATGTATTTTATGTTTCCACTGTATTATCAAGTTTTAGTTAAGAGTAAGTTTAGGGTCCACGTAATAATCTCAAAAGGGCTCAATCCAATCTTTACTCTCTAATAAGAAAATATGATTATAATTTATGTCTCTACATATATAATCATTCTATGATTATCAATTTAACTCATACTAATCTTAATTTATTATTGTGGAACACTTATAATATAATAACGTATTCATGGATATTATTATACAATAACATGCAATTGAATAATAATGAGAACAATAAGTTTTATTAAATAATTAAACAATAAATCAATTATCCATAAAATAGACTACTTTAAATAGACCAGACAAGGTTACTTGGTGTGGAAGAAGACTTTACATAGATTACTTTTGGCAGGAAACTTCTATTCTTTTGATCATGTGAGCGCCAAATGCAGCTTCGTCAAGTCACATAAACTCCAACTACCATTCTTGTTTCTAATTGAATCTTCATCGCGTGATGATGTGGTTCCTCACCTAGGGATGTTAATTACCAAACATGGATCCTTTCGCATAGCTTTTGCATGCGCTCCTCTACGATTCACTGTCTCTTCCTTTCTCAATAATTCTACCATAAAACACTGAAAAACAGGGTAAAACAGGCATGGAGACTAATGTAAGTTGTATTCTCTTATATTTATGAATTTGTGATAGAAGCTACGCATTTTGACACATTATCATGTGTTTTGGCTCCATTGTTCTACCTAAAAAGCCATAATAACTTGTATTTCTACAAGTTATCATGCATGCATTAGAATCAACACTATATGACATAAAAGATTAACTTACGTGTCAGTTACATATCTTGTAGTTACTTTTGATGTTGTCCTTAGTGAGTCAAGGTAGAACACTGTATTGTCGTATGTATTTATGGAAAATAGTGGCCAATGACCCCTAATTATATAAAATATAAGCACTATTTTTTTTATCAATGCAACTGATTAAATAACTTGACTTACCCATGATTAAAAGGAGCAAGAATTATTTGGTTTGCTTTTAAAACCATCAATCTACTGCACAAGTTTCGAATTTGAGATTCTTGTGAGTTGTGTTCATAAGAGATGTGAAACGTATCTACATGAACATACTGCAAATTTTTCTTTGACCAAGAACAGATGAATACAAGTACCTACAAAATAATCTAAACTCGTAAATGAGTTGCATAAATTAAATGCAAAGAAATGAAATTAACTTACGTCATATAGGCCACCAATGTAATTGTTTTGACTTGGTTCATGTTACAAAGGTCAATGATGTTCTCTCAGAGCACAGAACTCTTTCGACTAATACCAAAAATGTCAATAGGTAATGGTATAGTGATAGTGGAATCTTTCTCCATTACCTTCTCAACGTATTTCAGAATCAATTTCAAAACTATTGACAAAACCAATGTCGACTCACAGACAACTTCTCTTTCCTTAGGCATTTTTCTTAAGGCTCTCTCCTAATTCAAGAACAACATCCACATTAAATAAGATATAAATATTAGAAAATTGAGTTTATTAGTGGATCACGTACCTTGAAGATGTTCAACACTACTTCATTGTCATGTATATTGTTCTCCTTCACATCCTTCCCTTTAGATTCATTCTCTTTTGGTTTCTCCATTGATTCCACCTCTGTCATCTGATTTTTATTTATTGAATAGTCTTGACATTCGACCACTTTCAACTCACTCTTCTCTTTGATTATTTTTTTCAACTCAATCCCCTCCAAGAAATTTGGCTTTTAATAACTCCTGTGTTTAGATAATGGTGTAGACAAATTTGAGTGAATGTGTGCTTCTAATTCACTAACGCGCTTTCAAAGTTCTTTATTCTCAAGTAGAATGTTCTCCTCACATTTTGGTATTTTTTTTTTAACTGAATGAAAGTAAGTTACTAGAGTAACATACCCACCAACACCTGCACACCTATGATGCTCTTTTGTACCCAATGCTTGGGTTAAGACATCATTAAAATATTGTCCTTTGAGGGACGATGAATTTGTATTCATTGAGATCTCATCCAAGATAGCAAAATTAATCTAAGTTATAGAAATGCTTATGTATGGTTAATTCAAATGTGTAATCTACAAATAGTCTTACTATTTTATGGACGACTTGTTAAACATTGTTGTTGTCATACTTCCCTTGTTTGTTAACTTGAGCTTTCTTCCACATGTTGGCTCGATCAAAATCAACTTCATTTGAACCCTCCTACTTCTACATTCCAATTACAATGAACAAAAATTGAAATCAACTTTGATAAACTTAATAGTTATGAGAACATAAATTACTTCTTACCATTTCCTCAATAAGAATGGCATAACCTTTCCTCGAAATTCTATGGTTGTAATTGTTCTTATGTGGCATAATGTATTTCATTGTTAGCCAATTCTTAAACTGAAAAAATGAAATTTCTACAGGTTGGAGAATGTTTTTCCTAGATCTTGTATCAATGATGAATGCGGCTTAAATATTTAAAAGTACTTAGTAAAGTGTACGTACAACAAGAAAGGCATTAACAATATAAACACGTGAAATTATACATACCTCAACTGTATTGAATATCTTATCTTTCAGTTTTGTGGGCACACTTTTGCAAAATGTATATGTGATAGGAACATGATAATGTGTCACAGGCCCTATGAAAAACTTTAACTTCACTCCATTCTCACCAATAGGTACTTTGTCTTCATTGTAGCTCACCACCTTCATTGTAGCTCACCACCTTCTTCTCTCCCAAACTTCTATTGCGAGTAACATCGAACATAATAGTAGGTCCTTCTGGTCTCTTTATTTGTTTAGGGGTTTCATATTTTCAATACCAATCTCTTCTTCCTCATCCTCAATTCCAAATGTTGCATTCAACTCACCAATACCAAGTTCTTCATTAAAATCATCCATGTGGCGTATGAATCTGAAGTTGTCAATCAAAATTAAGAAACAATTAGCATGATATACAAGGAAAAGTACATATCACTTGATGTTTAAAAAATTCAAGAATATAAAAAATTGGCCTACCCTCTACCTTTTTATAAAAATTCTCGACGTTTTAAAAATGTCAAGAATTTAATAAATATTACTTGACGTTTTTAAAACGTCAAGAAAAGTACATATTACTTGATGGTTAAAAAATGTCAAAAAATTAAAAATTGGCTTACCTCTGCCTTTTCATAAAAATTCATGACGTTTTATCTTTGAAATCACCTATTTCTTAACGTTTTTTTTTTTCAAAAAACGTCAAGTAATTAAAATATCAAATGCCAAGAAAGACCATTTTTCTAGTAGTGTATGCTTCTCCTCTAATATGATCTTATGCATACAATAGGATGGATCGATTCCTTGTATATCAGTTAGAGTACACCCTTTAGCCTTGGTATGGCATTTTAAAACCTTCATTAGTGCTTTCTCTTATAAGGCTTTTAAATGGGTAGAGATAATGACGGGTATAATGTCTTTCTCTCCTAAATATGTGTGAGATGCGTGCCTAAGAAAGAACAAAATTAAGAACTATTCTCAGACCATCTTGAGGTTGTGGCAGACCGAGATGAATGACAGAATGATTTTAGAGTTGAAACTCGAGCAGTCAAGTGGAATCCTGGGCAAGATTTAGGACAGAAAGTAATTATGGGGCAATCTCGGTGCTTGTTAGACCGAGATTTGAAGAAAAGAGAGAATTGTAGAGAGTTCTCGGGCAATCTCAGGTCTAAGTCCGACTAATATTGAAGATAAAAGGGGAAAATGGAAGGATCTCGGAGTAAACAAGGGACTATGTTTGGCCAAGACTAGAAGCAAAAAGGAAATTATTAGGTTCTCTGTGGGTCTTGGGTAAATCTCGACTAAGAAATCAGGTTTCTTAAGCATATTACATGCATTTCGCGGATAAGTAAAAGCTAGCGAGTTTTTAGAAACTTAAGGATGATTAATCTATTTTGGGATTAGTTTAAATAAGAGATTAAGATAAAATAAATGGATTATTTTTAGAGATTATACAAAGATAAAGAAGTTGAACCGAGAAGCTTTAGGGCGAGAAGATCCTTTTTGTTTTTGTTTTTTGTTTTTTTTTTTTTTGAGTTGCAAGACATTTTGAGCAAAAACGGATACTTCCTTCAGTGAGTGGTTTTCTAAATTAAAGTTGATTTTACGTTTCCTTCTGACGTCTTTGTTGTTCTGTGATTTATGTGTTTCACGTTTATGTTTTGAAAAACATGTTTTATGAAGGCAATGCACAAGTTTCAAAGTAGGGTTTATGTGATTTTATTGTATGTTTGATTGAGAGTAAACCATTAGTCTTATTCTTATCAATGAGCTATCTATTATGTGCAAATAATGAGTAAGGGCAACCATGTAGAAAAGACTCGTATGGCGGAGTGAAGCTAACCAATGCATTAAAGATGTGTATTATTGTGCTTAGTGGCCTAAGCAATTGGAAATAAACCAGGTTATTCTCCAAGAGATATTGTTGATGAAAATGTCATCTCAGTAATCTATGCATGAGATTGGTTCATGTTCTTGGCCAAATGAATAACAAAAGGTTAATTAGTATTTTATGATTTACTGAAATGAGACAGTTAAGCCTATTTTATGAAAATGATTTACGTATTGTATTCTCCAAGAAGGTTTTCAAAACTATCACTCACCAAGTATTTGACTTACGTTTTAAGTTTTTTCCTTTCCAGGTATTTAGGTGTTAAGACCAAGTAAGAAAATGTGAGACGGGTTGCTGTGTGAGAGAGCTAAGCAAAACTTTTAAGTATATATTTTTGTTTTAAGGTTGTATGTAAAGTGAAATTGTAGAACTCTGAAATTAAAGTTATTAAAATAAGTTTGAACTTTTTTCGCTCCATGGTGATTCCTAAAGATAAGTTTAAGCTTTCCAAAGTGATTTTGGAGCATGGCATGAAATATATGGCATACTTCAGATGTGCCACCAATGGTTTTAATTCTAACTCTGATAGTTCTTCAATTGATAGGTTTAGCTTCCTTGAATCTTTGTTTTGTAGGTTCATATGAGTATTTCAACATGTTGAACACTTTGAATCCTTCTAGGAAATTTAAATTTGTAGACAGAAATTCACCATGTACTGATTTAAGGAGATTTATAAATGATAAATTGACATATGCTAACCTGAATTATACACATCGAACCAATCCAACGCAAATAACCATGTTTCGTACTGAAAGTTGAATAAAAAAGGTTGGCTATTATGTTCGTTAGGTTATTTTAATATGAAATCCATGATTAAATACAAAATAAGGTTCACTTACAAAATAATATTAGGAATTTTTTCAAAAATATAATAAACTGTCAAAATATTTACACCATGTAGAACAATTTCGAAAAATGATACAAGCCCACAGACCTTTAATTGAAAATACCAAAAATGCTCATGTCAACACTCGATTAATTGGCCACTTGCGATTTTTTTCAAAAATATATATTTGACACACGATCTTGTACTAATATCATTTAGATTTGGTTGGCTACCCAAATCTAAACAATTTTTTTCAAAATTCTTCGTTACATGATTATTTAGATTTGGCTACACTATTGTTTAAATTTGGCTAAGCAAATGTAAACGATTGTGTACCAATATCCTAATGGTTTTTTTTCAAGATCTTTTATAGTTATTAGATTTGGTTGTAGCTCAAGATCTTTTATGTTTGTTAGATTTGGTTGCAGCCAAATATAAACGTGTACCAATATCCAACGATTTTTGTTCAAGATCGTGTACCAAGTTCTTTTATATTTGGTACACGATCTTGAACAACCAAATAACAGTTTGAAATAAAAAAATCTTTTATATTTGGTATACGATCTTGAACCAAATAACAGTTTAAAAAAATAAAAGGAAAACCGCAAAAGAAGAGAAGAGAAAAAGACGATGGAAAGGAAAAGAAAAATTGCAGAAGAAAAAGATGAAAAGAAAGAGCAAACTTGAAATGTTAAAAAAAAAATAGTCCACTTCCTGAATTTTTTTATTTTGTTACATAGGTCCTAAATATATTGGTGTTTTGTTATATTATATTTATAAAAAAAAATCATAATATTATATTAAATTAGATTGGACGATATCAAAGTCTAGTGTTTGATCACAACAAAATCACCAAAAAAGAATTGGAGAGTATTTTCAAAATGAATTAATATCCTTTAGTAGAAATTAAGGATGAAGCATCCAATACCTTTGACCTCATATCTTTAGAAGCACTCCTTTTCTTTTTTACTTTTTCTCTATTTGATAATAGAATATTATCCGCCAAAAAATGGCACATCCAAAATAAAAATTGTGAACTTTGTGCTTTTATTATTACTTTTCTATCTCTTGATTATCTGAAATAGTTGCATTCGGTTCCCAAAATAGAACAAAAATTGAGAAAATTTCTAGAGTGTGAGCTTTTAGAGTAACGTAGAGGTTATTCTTACGAACAGGGTGTTCTATTCGGAGTGTCGAGGTTTCTGTTTGTAGAACTCTCTTGTATTAATCCTAATCTGATAACTCTTTCAATTTTAAGTTAAATATTTAATTATTTATCACCTTATATATATTCCTAATCAATATTGAAATTCACTTCAAATTAATTTATTAATTATTCCTCCAATTATTTAATTCAAGTCTTATTTAAATTAAATAACTTAATGTTATAGAGAAATTGTTAGGGTTTTTTTTAAAAGTATAACAAATCGATAAAATATTTATATTGTATAGAACAATTTTGAAAACGAAAAAAGTCTGCAGGCCCACAATAGGAAATACCAAAAATGTCTTAATCAACACGCGATTAATCAACCAGACACGCACATGTAATTCTTCTTCTAAATGATCATGATACGCGATCATGTAGGCAATGATACAAGATCGTGTAGGTAGTATCAACACCGGCCACATGCGCGTGTTATTCCTATTCTAAACGATCATGATACGCGATCGTGTAGAAAATGATACACGATCGCGTACCAAAATCTAAATTAAATGAACATTACCAAATCTAAATGATTTTGGTTCACGATCGTGTACCAAGATAATTTATATTTAGTACAAGATCGTGTACCAATATCTAAACGATTGTGTACCAAAAATCTAAACGATTTTTGTTCAAGATCGTGTACCAAGATTCTTTTATATTTGGTACATGATCTTAAACTAAAATCGTTTAGATCGAGAAGAGAAAATATATGAGAGATTATGAAGATCGTTTACCAAGTGGGGATTTGAAGAAGTGAAAAAAGGAAGAAAAAAAGATGAGAGATGACAAAGAAAGAAGAAATTCTAGAAGAGGAAATTAAGAAATCACGAACAAGAACAAGTGGGAATATGAAGAAGAAGTAATATGAAAAAAGTAATAATATGAAGAGGAGTTGAATGAATTGCAAAGAAGAAGAAGAAAAAGAAGTGAAAAATTATCTGTAATATTCAAGGACAAATCTGGAATTTATGAAAATATAGTGAGGTTTTTTATTTTGTTAAACGGGCCTTAAATATTTTAATGTTTTGTTATATTTATGAAAATTAACCAAATTGATATGGATAGAAAAAAAAAACTATTTACAAAATAAAGCAAAAATTTAAATAGACTGATTTTGTTATATTTTGTAAATAGTTTCAATATTTTGATATTCTGTAAAATGTTTTATAATTAATGGATCACATCCAAATAAATAAATAAATATTTGAATTAAATTAAAATAAAGTAACTCTCCAAATTATAAAGTTAAAATTTAAAAGTCATTCAAATAAACTTTAATTTATAATAAATCATGTAATTAATCGTACCCAATACAACTAATATTTTTCCTCAACATTTCAAATTTCTAATTGATCTTTGTTTTGAATATGAAGGAATGCACTTCCTTCAATTTGGAATTCGATTGAGAAAAACTACAACACGATACCTAATAAAACAAAAAACTAAAACATGATAAACATTTTAAATCTATTAGCATTGTATTTGTATGTGAAAAAATTTAGAAGAGCTAGCCCTCAAAGTTCACAATTTTCACGAAATTCATCTCCTTTAGATCACAAACTCTTTTTCTTCCAAAACTGTTCTTGGGACACTACCAAACTTTTTTTCCTTGCTATATTCTCCAAGATAAGAATTGAGAGGAGACGTGGGTTCTCTTTCAATTGTGGATTGATGAGGATGAATTTTGTACGAAGAGTTCTGTTTTCCAAAACAAAAAGAAATATAAAAAAACCATCTCGACACTCCTCTTTTGGGAGTCATAAGTACCCACAAATCGTGTAGCATAACTCCCAAAGAAGTTGTTATCTTGGGTCATATATTGAACAAAACTGAAAAAATATTTACGGCTCGTATAACAAAACAATAAAGTTCATGATGCCCATATAATTTGAGTTAATTTTTTCATAAATTCTAGATTTGCTCTTCTAAAATTTTTATCTATGTCTATCTTAAATAGAAACAGATAGCAGTCTATCTCAAATATATTCATTTATACTTGTTATTTTTCTCTTACTTACCTTATCTAGACAGTTATATTTTTTATCATTAGTGAATCGTAGATAGATAAGCATCTATTTTTGTCTATTTGTGATAAATAAACATTCTAACTACATCCTTGCATTGCGATAAGGATCTTCATCTATTTTTTTTTCTTCTATAATGAAACATGGATAGAGATAGAAAAATATCTCTATCTACCTGTGAATGTATATCTCTGATAATATCTCTCGTTATGTGTCTTTTATAATGAATAGTGAAACATAGACAGACTGAAATAAAACTCTAGAAGTATATCTCTATCTATCTCCTTTTATGTGTCTTTTATAATGAATTGTGTATAGAAATAGACAAAGATAGAAGTCTATTTCTTTCTATCATTATTGAATAGTTAATTTACTTTTTTACATAATTCTTGTTTTCAGTTTATCGAATACAATATAATGTCTGTTTCTATAATTGTATTTAATTAACATTATTTGTTAGAATGGAATTACATAGACAGAGATAGTGGTCTATCATTGTCTATACGAGATAGATAGCATGCAAATATATGTGTTGAATTAGCATTGTATTGATTGAATTATTTGTTAGAATGGAATCAGATAGACAGTGATAGTTTTTTATCTCTGTCTATCCTAGATAGAAAGTAATAGTGTTCCATCATTGTTTGTCTAAGATAGACAAAGATAGTGGTCTATAACTATCTATCCATAGAAGATTGTGATAGCGTGCAAATATTTGTGTTGAATTAGTATTGCATTGTATTGGAATTATTTGTTGGAATGGAATCAGATAGACGGTGATAGTGTTTTATCTCTATCTATCCCAGATAGAAAGTGTTAGGGCTCTATCATTGTCTATCTGGGATATATAGAAATAGTTTAGGAAAAAAGAAGCACAGATGAAAACGAAAAAGCATGGAGGTTAATCGTGTGGAATTTAAAGGGTATTTTTGTAATTATACATGATTGGGCCTCAACTTTCGTTGGGCTTCTAAAATGTTATGTAGAATATAATTGTTTTAGTAAATTGATATATTTTAAAAAAAACCCTATTATATTTTTAAATAAAATTAATTAATTTTAATATAGGTTAATTTTCATAACTGTAACAAAACCCAAAAATATTTACAACATGTGTATCAAAAAACAAAAGTCCATGAAGTCGGTAAAATATTTTCATAATTTTCAGATTGGTCCTTGATATTGCGGATAGTTCATCACTTCTCTTTCTTCTTTTTCTTTACAATTTGTTCATCTTCTCTTCCAGATTTCTTCACCCCTCTTCCAGATTTTCTTTCTTATACTTTTAAATAGTTTATTCTTTTTTTAAAATCTCTTATTTCTTTTTCACTATTTTCAGCAAGATTCTTTGAACTTACTTCATTTCCTCATATTCGAGAATATCAAGATTGTTTAAATATCAATTTGACATGATCTAAATGATCGTTTACCATTGTCAACACGATCGTTTAAATTTGAAGCTTTTTTCCTATCGTTTAAAAAGAACTACAAGATCGTATTGATATGATATAAACGATCGTTTACCATAGTCAACATGATCGTATAGCATGGCCAACACGATCGTTTAACTTTGAAGCCCTTTTCTCATCGTTTAAAAGAAACTACACGATCATGTTGACATGATCTAAACTATCACTTATCATAGTTAACATGATTGTTTAGCATGGTCAACACAACCGTTAGATTTGAAGTTTATAAAGTCATTTACTTTGGACTACACAATCGCTTACCATAATCAACATGATCGTTTTCCATGATCAACATGATCGTTTACCATAAAATCATTAAATTTGAAGCTTTTTTTCCTATTATTAAAAAAGAACTACATGATCATGTATGACAACTGTTAAAACGATCCAACTTTTCTATCTAAGTTGAGGTTCTTACTTTAACATAAAGACGCTTTGTTTAAATGTAAAAGTTCATAAAATCTGTAAAAAAAATCGAATAGACATCAAAGAAATTTTATTCGGGCCCTATTTCCAACAAAATAAAAGTTCAAAAGTATTGTTCATTAAATCACTTAGAAATAAACTGCTCTAAACATGAACCACATTTTAAATCATCAAAACTTAATAAAAACAGTAAAAAAAACGTTAAGCGAAAGGATGTTTGAAACGGTGTTCTCATATGGCAATCACGAGTCCTTCTTGTCCCTCATCGGTCTACCTCTTGTGTTACTTTTGCCTAAAAAAGTTAAAACATAAAAGGTGAGTATAAAATATACCCAGTAAGAGACCCACTACTGGTCCCGTTTGAGGTAAAAACTATTAACTTCCTATTGGGAGGTACCCTGCATCATAACAGTCTCGTGATCCCATAGGATTCACATAATCAGTCTAGTGCCCCTGAAGGATGCACATATTAGTCTCGTGCTCCCGAAGGATACACATATCAGTCTAGTGCTCTCGAAAGGTACACATATCAGTCTAGTGCTCCCAAAGGATGCACAACAAGTGGTCATCCCGTAAGACACCGGCAAGGTACACTACCCCATAGATAAAGCTAACAATTTCCCCTCAGTCCATTCTAACAGTTCAAACACTCCATTCAAAAAAATACAATCCAACCTATTGTCAACATTTCAGTTCAACACATAAACAGTCAAATTAACCGTACTAGTATATAAACAATAATCAACATATGGATTCACCAAAACAGTCAAACTATGCATAACAGACAACAGTAAACCAACAATACATTTTAAGGCATAGGGATTGTATGCCTATGCCTTAAAATCTAACATTCTCAAGCATTCTCAATTCAGTCAATACATTGCAACTTTGATACAGGGATCAGTAGTAGAAAATCTCTTACTTTAACTTTACTTAAGCTCCTTTATCAAACTAAAGTCCAACGAACCAACCTAAACATAATTGAACAGAAATCAATCACTTTCACAATTACTTTCACTCATTCAATTCACCCAAATGTGAATTCCAAACTTACCTACGTAAATGAAGGATAAACTTCCAATGAAACTTGCTGTGAAACTCAAGAATTCAAGCACAAACTCCCTAATATCACCTTCAAGAAACAAATAATAACCCAACCAAATAATACAATATCAATACTTAAACAACAGCTACGAAAACAACCAGAAAAAATCCACAAATTTCACCCTTACCACAAAGTAAAATAGTTCACAACAAGGCAGAGGCAGTGGCTCCGAATAGATGGAATCGATGCATGATCTGGAAGATGAGAGGCTCGTACTCCGTGACGGTAAGACGAGGACAGTTTGACAGCTAGCGTGTTGCAGACGACTGACAAAAGACGCAGCGACGGTGAACTACGCAGACGAAGACAAATCGAAGCGAGTTGCGTGTGGCGGCTCAGACCCATACGACACTACATGGAGGCTTCGGCTTCAATGGGATGAAAACGACTGGGGTCGCAGTGGCTTGGGTGGTTGTCAATTGTAGGAAAACGCAGCAAGGATGCTTCGCGAATGAAAATGACTTAACATTGGCTACAAGTGTAGGACGACAGACGACTGATCATAGAAGAAGTAGAGGAGAGATAAATGGCGGCTGGGTCTAGGGCACGGGGAAGAGGAAGAGGAAGAGTGAAGGACAAGGAAGAGAAACTACACGTAAAACAAGAAGGAGATTTTTACAATTAATAATTTAATAATAATAATAATAACAACATATTATTATTATATTATTATAACTATTATGATTTCTCTTTCATTCCTTTTTCCATTTCTTTTAATAAAAACTCCTTCTCTTCTCACCAAGCTTCAAAAACACTTCCAAAATTTTTCAAAGTCTTAATAAAATTTAACAATGAAGTTGAGAAAAATACCTCCAAATTTGGGGTGTTACAACTGTAGTACACGATTGTTCAGAATTATTCTATCCTGTGTAAATATTTTACCAGTTTGTTATATTTTTTAAGAAACCTCTTTAATGTAATTGAATTAATTTTACTTAAATTATATATAATATGTAAAAAATTGTCGAAAATAGAACATTTGACAAAATATTTACAGTGCATAGAAAAATCAAATGTAATAAATTTTGTCTTTTAGTGGCTTTGTTCTATAGAGTGTGTGACGACCCAGACTTTTCGGACTGACCGTCTAAGTCGTCAATTTGACACAAAACCGTTTGTTGACAAAAGACATAGGAAGATTCAGTTGAAACCGTAAGAAAACGAAGGAAAAATTAATCGGGCCCTATTTCCAAAATACAAAATTTCAAAGGCTGTTTACAAAAAAATTTAACTATTTGTAAACTTAGTTAAATCAAAATATTTTCAAACCGTCAGCGGAAGAAGTTTAAAGACAGTCCCCTATGGAAATTCATGAGTCCTTCTTGTCCCTCGTCGGTCTGCCCCTCGTGTTACCTTTGCCTGAAAAGTTAAACATAAAAAGGGTGAGTATTAATATACTCCGTAAGGGACCCACTACTGGTCCCGTTCGGGGAAAAATAAATTATTAGCATCCTATGGTGTACCCTGCACAGTCACAGTTTTTTGATCCCGTAGGATGCACATATCAGTCTAGTGCTCCCGAAGGATGCACATATAGGGGATGATCCCGAAGGACACCCGCAGGGTAACTATCCACTAGGAAACTAATAATTTATCCCCTCAGTCCCTTCTAAACATCTTAACAGTCATGCTCAATACAGTCAAATTTCCTTATCACATAAGCTCCCCATTTAACCTCGAACGACCATATTATCCAAATTTCACCCAAGGACAGTCAAACATATCACTACATCAGTCATCAACATAAATAACCCAGCAGTCACAACATACGCTAGATAACAAGTCCACGTCAATCCATACATACATATATAAGTTTCATTCAGTCAAGCACAACATACGTTAAACTTTCGGTCCACACCCAACCAAACATCATAAACGTCATCCCTACTCAGTTCAGATATAACATTCAGTCCATATAGTCAATACATCTTAATTCTTGTTATTGAGTCCAGTAGAAAATCCCTTACCTTAAGGATTACTATATTTTTTCCTGATCGAATTTGTAAACCGCGAACAATCTAAACATTAAGATAAGTTCTCAACGTTTTCTCCAACCACATCATTCACTTAAAATCAATCAAAATGCGAAATTCACAACTTACCCAATTCGAATGAGGCAACACTTCCAATGAGGCTGGCTTCGAAACTTAGATATCCAAACACCGCCTCTCAAAAATCACCTTAAGATCAAACAATACTCAATCAATTAGCCAACCTTGAAGCTTATGCTAACTAAGAGCAATACTATTAAATCCAAAATTCTTCTTACCAATGAACTTACAACATGGACGTCGGATCCGCGGCTAGCTCGGAGAAGAGGTTCGACACGCGTGGCTCACAGACGGCTTGCACGGAGACCGAATGGCGCGGATCTGAGAGCGGCTCGGTTGAATGGAAACGGAACGAGAACCTTCAGTTGGAAGACGGATAGTCGCGGCGGCGCGGGACAGTTGACGGACGTCGCGGCGGCGCGGAACGTTTGGCGGATGAAACGTCAAGGCGGCGTCGTGGACGTGAGACAGACGCGGTCGGAGTGTAGTTTAGGCGGTCGGCGTACGCTAAGGGAGACGAACGCGCCGACGGTCGTGGAAGGGAGTTGGCGGCGGCGGCTAGGACAAGGAAGCAGCTCGGCCGGCAGCGTCCCTCAACGCTTGAAACAGAGACTCGACGGCTGGCGATTTGGGACGGACGACTGCGGCTGGGACGAACGGCGGTGAGGCTGCGGCTGGGACGGACGGAAAGAAGAAAAGAAGACAGATCTGAGAAAAAGGGGGGGTTTCGCGAAGCGTCACGGCTGGAATTCGGCGCAGACGGATGGCGGCTTCGTGAACAGAGGTCGGCCGGCGTTCTTCTTTTGCAACTCCGAACGGCGCGGCCAGGGGATGCGGTGGTTGGCGGCAGCGGCTAGGGCTGGGTGAAGGAGAAGAAGGAAAAAAAATGGGGGGGGGGTGTCGCGCGAGAGAGAGAGAGGGGTCTGTTTTTTTTTTGTTTTTATTAATAATAATAATAATAATAATAAAAATAATAATATTTAATAAATATATATATATATATATATATATATATATATTTTAAGGGCGTTGCAGAGTGTAAAGTTTTTTCTTTTTTTTCTATTTTTGAAAAAACCTCTATATATATATTAAATCATATTTAATATATAAAAATAATTTAAAAATCAAATATCATAATATTTTATTTAAGTTGAATCATAGTCAACATGTCTAACAAAATTATAGATTTAATATTAATAATATTCATATTAATTAATATTAAATCTTATTGAAATATTTATGTGTTTTATAATACTAGTTAGAAGAGAAGTGCACGTAGCTACAAACTTTTATGATATATAGTTGGAAGATATAATGTAACTTTTTATTGAATACTCAATAAATTGAATTAGTAAATATTTTAAAGTAATTCTTAAAATATAGCATCTAAAATTATATATTTCTTAACGGCCTTTTAAATATAGAAAATAATTAAAATAATACATTTAAAGAAAACTTTTGGAAAACGAAACTAGCCTAACCAAAAATCCCAAGTCATATTGTGAAATACCAAAAAAGTCCCCAGTTGACACTTCTTTTATTTTGTGTGCCATCTTCTATATCCAACCCCCAATTAATAAGTAGCCATCAGAACATGCAAGTCACAACAGTGATGTAAACCCCAAACCTTGGAAGAAAACTTAAGCATTTTGAAGTGATGAAAGTTTAAGTGTTAAAGGGAGTTAAGGATAAAAGTGTTATAAAAGTTGTGTCATGGTTAATAGAAAAAGAGGAAATTTTGGCTAAGTGTCAAGGGTTGTAGGTTTAGGCGTTTAGAGGTTGGGTTGAGGTTTTCTGGGCGGCCAAAGGAAGGAAAATAACCTCTAAAGAGGTTAGTATGCATTTAAGGTAGGGTAGCCAAGGCATGTGCATTAGGCATTTGAAGGTTATTTAACTTGGTGGATGTGTACTAGGCAAGAAAAGAACCTCCAAAGGAGTGTCATTGAACGGGGAAGGTTGTCATCGAGAGGTTATTTTGTGGACATTTAGAGGTTAGGTGAGAAGGCTGGTGGCTTGGTACTAGGCGAGAAGCTAGGCATGTGAGAAGGACAAAGAGATTAGCATGATACGCGAGAAGGGGTTCGAGGTTAGCAACACAATGTTACTAGGAGTTTTGGACTTGTCTTTGGATATTTGGCATTTCGATTAGGTGAGACGATGAAGAGGTGGGGATGGTGAAGTGCTTTACAAGTTTCTTTGCATGCTTAAATTAGATTTCGGCTAGTAGGAGGTATAATAAAGTTTCATACAAGATTCAATATAAATAGGTTACTTCAAATGCATATTTCTCCCAATTCACTAGTGTGTTTTGCCTAAAGTTACTCTCAGAAGATCAAATTTTGAGTCTAGTTTTCATGTTAGAGCTGTTGGACATATTTTAGTAACGAAGAGTTGAGTTTGAGTTAAAGAAAATGAGAAAGGTCAAAATTTGGGTGAATCTGTGCAAGGTGGACTTCCAGAGGGCTGTAGAGTTCATCCTTTGGAACTTAAAGCTGAAATTTTATGGTAAGAAAGTTAAGACGTTTCTAAGCATCTTTGTAGAAGGAAGTTGTGTTCAAAGAGTTGTGAATTTTTAGTTATGATTTTTCAAAGATGAGTTATGTTTTTGGAAGAAAAATGAGTTTCTAGGCAAGTTGGTGGATGGACTAATGACAAGGTAAGACTAGGCGAGATAGGCGTGGCATTTTGGGAAGTAAGAGGTTAGTGCATTGAGGTTGGTCTTCGATGCACAGCTTGTGCGCGAGATGCGTGTGGCCAAGGACACATTCGAGATGCCAAGCACGCGGCCAGGTGAGGCATTGACGTGCTTATGCATGAGGTTAGCACACAACATCCCTAACGAGTGCAGCATGCTCAGCGCGCGCGGTAAACCTCTTGTGAGGTTAGCACTCGGGCAGCCCAGCGTGCGGCCATGGCCTTGCCGCCCACCCATGCACACCAAACAGTGTCATGAGGCATTTTGAGCTATTTTTTGTGGTTTTTGGGAATCTTAAGTAAACTTTTGATGTTTTTATGGTCAAGGGAAATTATTTGAATAATCTTACCATATTTTCAGGTGAAGAGGAGATTGGGCAAATTTTATAAGCCAAGGATTTAAGCTTGTATCTATGAGTAGAAAATGATTTATTTCAAGTATTTCAAAGCATGTTTTAAGCCATGATTTATGAATGCTTTATGTTAAATGTTTAAGTCATGTTATAAAATTTATTCAAAATTACTGTTTATTGAGAAATTTTAAGTTTATTGAAAATGAGTTTATCAAGGCATTATCATTTAAGGTTATGATTTATAAATGTTTTATCGGAACCAATCTAACTCATTAATTACTCTTTACGGAGTAGACTTAAAATCTACTTGTACGAGATAGGAATAAAATTACTCGTCATAGGGCCGGCTTAAACTTTACTCATCACAGAGCAGGATTTAATTTACTTGTAACGAGACAGGATCGAAGATGGTATCGAGTAATCTCTACCACCTCCCAGGAATAGATGCTTGGGTTTCGAGCAGGAAAAACAAGGATTTATGCTACTGTTTCAAATTGTTTTAAAAGTTAAAGCTTTCAGTTTAGGATTTATTGTTTACTGTTTAAAGAATTTACATATTACTGTTACAAAGGTTTATGAAAAGAATTTAGAAAACTGCACTCTCTGGGCTCATTTAGCTCATACTCTTCAAAATGTTTTCTCACTTTCCAGGTAGAGACTGTGTTCTTGAAGCCTGAATCGCTTCTATCTATCTGTTAAAGGGTTTAGTCTTTTATTACGTGTTTGGTTTAGTATTTTTGTTAGTCTTTGTAATGTTAGACTTAGGTTTAGGAATTTTGTGTTGTGTTTTGTTATGTAAATAAGGTTTCATGTTGTCAATATAAACTTATCTAAAGTTTGTTTTAAATAAGAAGAGTTTCTTTCAATTTTGTTTTTAAGTTACGTGTTATAGCTTCCATTGTTGTTCATTATTTTAAGAGTTAAGGTAAGGGTCAGCTGGTATCGTTCTTGAAGTGGGCGATATAGGTTGATTTCACGCTACATCTCAACCCAAGCAGGCAGGTTCTCAGGGTAAGGTGTGACAAATAAAAAACTAGCAAAACAGTATAGATAGACATGTTGGGATTTATGTCCTAAAACTCGTAGATTTTAAATATAATTCATTAACTATTTTTAATAAAGTGTTACTATTATAATTTCAATAAATGTTATTGATTATTTAATTAGTTTTGTCCTAATAACCTAAATCCAATAAACTAACACCCTAAGTTGTTTGATGAGTCTTGAACAGTATGTAGCGACATATAGGGATCAATGTTCGAGATCAACTTAAAGGGTTTATAGTATAGGGATAAGGTTGGGTACCTTATCTTGGTAACACTATGGATACGACTCACTTTGTATTAAGTACAAACGCAAATCATCCAACACATTTCTGTAGGTGAAATGCAAGTGAGGATATCCTATACAATGAGTTTGCATAAGACCGGACAATGAAATAGTAACCACTAGATGTAACTCCGTTAACTAGTTAGGTTTTTATTTCATTAGGATGACCTAGTAACTTAGTCTTAAACTTGAGTGTATTATGAACTCCTGTTCGCAAGGGACTGTCCTTTGATTCGTACGAGTGAGAGTGGTCAAATTGTCGACTCAATATGCTTATCATTTTGGGGACAAGACCGAGTGGGAATCTCGAAACATAATTACACAAGATGGAACATTCCTTTCCAACTTTAGGGTAAGTAGATTAGTGTTCCCTTAAACGATGTCTCCAAGACTTGAACAAAGGGTCCTACCCTCTTTATGGCACGAAAGGGATTTCAGTTTATTGGTTGGACCTTAAACAGGTTGTTCATTAGAGGAGTACTGGTATTTAAGGACTAGATATAATCAAGGGGTAAAATGGTAACTTGACGTAGTTGGTATTACGAACACTGGTGAATGACTAACTTGCTGTTATTGGTTTATATTCATGGAGTGTTCAGCTGTGAGTCTTTAGTGGAGTGTACACACAGTTAACTAATATTGATTAATGTGGTTGATTAAGCTACTATCTTCGTAGCTTCTGATTTGTAGGTCCATTAGGTTCTCTACCTAGCTCGTAAAGGGTAATGAGATTTATTTATATTGGTTGTAATTTGAAATCTTCAAATTTACTTTGGAAATTAGTATAATGTATGGTGATACATTATAATATAAAGTTTATATTTTAATCAAACATTACCATATAAATTTAATTTTGGATATTATTCAAAATTAATTTATGAGACATAAAATATTTGAATGAGTCCAAATATTAATTTAATGTGAATTGGATTCATATTAAAACTATTGGTTATTAGAGAAATTTATATTTGGAACCGATTCAAATTTAATTTAGGGGCATTTTTTAAAATAGAAAAATAAATTAAAATATGTACAAGTTATAGCAAAATTTTGGATTTTATCACCGATAGTCTTCTATCACTATAGCATATCAATGACTATCAGTGGTAGAATTTGCTATAGGTTGTAAATATTTTGTAAAATCTACTATTTTTAAAAAATTCCCCTTTAATTTAAGTAAAATATAAGATATTTAATTTAGCTATTAATTAATTGGAGAATTAATTAATAGTTTAGTTTTATTTTATTTAATTAAATTTGATTTAATTAAATTAATTTAAAACTATAAAATATTGGATAGATATTCATTAAATATTATTTAAATCAAATATGATTTAAATATGATTTAATTAATTATTAGTTAATTAATTAATTAATTTGAAATTTCTATTAATTTAATATTTTTTTAAAAATTAATAGAATCTCATGAATCTCTCTTACTCCCTCAAGAAAAGAGAGTTATAAATATGCAGAAGCAAATAGTTTTCCTTCAATCCATGCTTTTGCTCTCTGCAAAATAGTTTCTCTCTAAACTTTTTCTCATCCTAATTGGTTCCCATAAACCCATCCCATCCCAAAGGATAGGAAGGTCTCTCAAGGGTGGTATCCTCCATTGGAGTTTTAGTAGATTTAGAGAAATCAAATAACGTGAGTTTTTCATTCTTTATATCTTTTAATTTAAAAGCATGCTTAGCCTTTTAGAATTTTGTTCTAAATATTGTCAATGTATTGGTATTTTGGGTTCCTAAATTAAAAAGAGGAACGATTCTGTAAAATCTTCTGCTGCCTAGGGCTTTTATCCCTTCAAGACAAATAGACAATCATCCATATCTATCCTAGATAGAATGTGATTGATTTCTATCTTGTTAGATAGACAACTATCAATGTCTATCTGGGATAGACAAGGATAGTTGTCAATCACTTTCTATCTTAGATATATTGTGATAGTTCTCTACCTCTTTCTATCATTTAGTTCTGCTGCTTTTCCTGATTTTTCATGGATGAGGGATAATAACATTGTCTCTATGAGATCGACAAAAATAGTGCTCTATTATTGTCTATCAAAGATAGACATCAACAAATGAGTTTTGTTGGTTTTGTTATAATTCTTGGTTTGTAGATGTTGGTTTGTTATTGTTGTTTAATTATATTTTTTTTCAATAAATGAGTTTTGACAAAATTAACTATCCAATAGTTATGTATATAAATATATTTCTATCTCAGATACGGACTTAGTAATCATGCGATAAAGAGGTACATACTAAGTGCTTCACATACAATGATCATGGCCAATGACTTAACGCATAGAACCGGTCATGCTTATAGGCATAGAAACCTAAGTCTTAACGTCTCGTTATTAGCACAACCATATATATATGGCCACCAGAGGGAGAAAATGGCCCCATGAAATCAATTTCCCATACATCTCAGAGTTCGATTTTCAGGATAGGTTGTTGAGGCATTTTGTTGCGATGAGATATGTTTCCTGTCCTCTTACACCGGTCACACTTGACCACAAAATTTCTTGCATCTTGAAATAGGGTAGATCAGAAATACCCACTCTGCAAAACCTTTGCAGTCGTCTTCTGCTCACCAAGTGTTCTCCATATGGTGCTTCATGACACTTGGCAAGGATTTCTATTATTTTATATTCAGAGACACACCGCCTCAATATTTGGTCAGGCTCCAATTTATAAAGAAATGGCCTATCCCATCTATAGAAACGACATTCATGAAACAATTTCTTTCTTTCCTGGCTGTTAAAGTCTTGCGGTCATGTCTTGCATACAATGTAGTTGACTATGTCAGAATACCAGGGCTCCCTTACTTTAACCCAGAAAAGTTATTCATTATGAAATCCATCTTCAATTTCTTTCTTCTCTCATTGAAACTGTTCATTACTAAGACCCAACAAGTGATCCGCCACTTGGTTCTCAGTACCTTTACGATCTATAATTCCCAAATCGAATTCTTAGAGCAACAATATCCATTTGATTAACTGCGACTTGGCATCTTTCTTAGTATTCAAATATCTGATCGCAGAATGATTAGTGTGTACCCTATCTTCGTGGGGTTCATTTCTAATCCCATACTAGAGATCTTGTGCCAAAGCAAGAAATTCCCTCCCTGACCATGAAGTGACACTTCTCCCAGTTCAAAATGAGACATGTCTCTTCACATTTCTCTAAAACTTCCTCCAAGTTGTTTAGGCAGTCTTCAAATGATTCCTCGAATACAGAGAAGTCGTCTATAAATATCTCTATTGACCTCTCCAAAAAGTTCGAGAAAATAGCCATCATGCACCTTTGAAATGTCCCTGGTGCATGCATAACCCAAAAGGCATTTGGTAAAATGCAAATGTGCCATGGGGACAAGTAAACGTCGTTGTCTTATGTTGATTTTCAGGTGCAATTATGATATGGTTGTAACCAAAGCAGCCATCCAGAAAGCAATAGTGATCTTTGCCAGCAAGTCGGTCTAACATTTGGTCAATAAAAGGTATGGGAAAGTGATCCTTTTTAGTTGCTGCATTTAGCTTGCGGCAATCCATACAAATTCTCCATTTCGTGACTCTTCTTGTTGGAATTAATTCATTATTTTCATTTTTTATGACAGTCATCTCGCCTTTCTTTAGAACACATTGTAGTGGACTTACCCATTCATTGTTTGCGGTTGGATATATAACCCCCTACGTGGAGCCACTTGATAATTTCTTTCTTTACAACTTCCTTCATCGTATGGTTGAATCGCCTTTGAAATTGAATAATGCCCTCTTGACCCTTTTCCAACCTGATTTTATGCATGCAATAGGATAGACTTATGCCTTGAATATTTGCCAGGGTCCATGCTATTGCTTTCTTATGGCGGTTAAGCGTCTTCAATAAAGCATCTTCTTTAGCCTCGTTCAAATGGACAGATATAACGATGGGTAGTGTTTCATTTTCTCTCAAATAGGAATATTTCAGGTGGTTTGGCAACGACTTAACACTACAAGAAATAACATATACGATAGCTAACAAAAAAGGCTATCATAGAATTTTTATAGGCTTTTTCGAAAGTCCTGACAGCCCATGTTATTAAAAGTCTGGGACTTTTTATAGCGTTTTTCTGAAGCTATAATGAGTGCTATTGTAGAGTATGAAAATATAGCTTATATATATTGCTATTAAAATATTTGACAGCTTTTTTCATTAGAGCGATAATAAGTTTATATAGCTTAAACAATGTGCCATCTGTAACATATAAAATATTTTTTCAATGCTATAATATAGTATTTACAGCTACAATATTAAGCTATAATATAGTATTTACAGCTTTAATATTAAACTATAATAATGTCATTTAATCCTTTCTAATTATTATAATAATTATAATAACATTTTAATTGCATTTCGGTTTTTGCTATATAAATCTTTCTATAGCTTTAACTTATGGCTATGAAAGAGATAACTTTTTTCTCAAAAATAATTTTTGAATTAATTAGCTATTAATAAATTTTAGTTTAAGCACTCAACTTTAGTTAAATCTACACATAAATACTTCATAGCACAATAAATACTAATAACTTCCATTCATAATCTATTAAAATTACAAAATAAAGTATTAAGTAATTTAATAAACTTAATAATACAAAGGTAAATAAAATATTTAGTGATGAATTGTAACGACCCAACTTTTCAAATAAGTTGAAATCAATACTTTATTGAAAGACTCATACTTTAAACATAAAACTGAACAATTCAAATAAAATTTCAATAATACCAAGGAGTATTTATTCGAGCCCTATTTCAAATGAGTTTAAAAATTTAAAACTATCGTTTATAAAAAAAAATGAAACAAATAAAAGTTGTCAAAGTAAATAGAAGGAAACTCAGTTCAGTCTCAAATACTAAGAAAAAAAAACAAAACATTAAAGCTGAAGGAGTTTGAAAGACTTTTCTTCTATGGCATTCACAGCTTCTTCTTGTCCCTAATCGGTCTGCCCCTCGAGTTACCTTTGCCTGAAAAGTTAAACATAAGAGGGTGAGTATTAACATACCCAGTAAGAGACCCACTACTGGTCCTGTTAGGGGAAAAATTAACTGTTAATTTCCTAATGAGGTACCCTGCACAGTCACAGTCTTGTGATCCTGAAGGACACATTATCAATCTAACGCCTCGAAGGACGCACGTTTTAGTTTAGTGTTCTGCAGAAACACATATCAATCTAATGCTCCCGAAGGACGCACAATAAGTGGTGATCCCGTAGGACACCTGCAAGGCACACATCCCAATAGAAAACTAACAAATTCTCCCCTCAGTCCATTCTAAACATCTTATCAGTCAATCATAATACAGTCAAATTTCCTCAACACATAATTCCTTCACTTAACACCTCAACAAGCATCTTATTCTACTTTAACCCAAGGTCAATCAGTAACATACATATTGGTACCTCAGTCAAACAAGTGGTATAATCATACTATTCTCAATTCACCAGTACACTACCATACTTTAATATCACCTACACCTAGTCTAAACGATAATCCACCAGTTTACCTTCACATTTTAAATCAGCATAACCAACTTTTGTCGTTCTATATACATCCATATACAAATAAATATATAATTTCAGTCAAACACAGTATGCTTACAACATCAAGTCTATAATATCCATACATATATATCATATCTGACATCCCTACTCAGTTCAGATATAACCATACAGTCAAAATAACTCAAACTATAGGTGAGTCTAGTAGAAGAATCCCTTACCTCAAGGTTACCTAAGTTTCTTGTTCGAACTATGGTTCAATGAAACGAACCTACACATAACGACAAGTACTCAATACTTTCACAAATCCAATTCCTCATCCACATCATTCAATTGTGAATTGACAACTTACCCAAGCCGATGGAAATTCGAACTCCACCTTAAACCTTTTTTGAAAAAATATCAAGAATTCGCTCACTAATTCAATGTGTACCTTCAAGAATTAAATATTTCGCCAAATTAATTAAATCCAACAGTAACATTCAACAATAACCAAGACACCAATAAAACCCACAATTTGTCTTACCCAAGCATGAACCAAATGGTTCACGGCAAGGCAGAAGCGGAAACAGTTACGAGAGTAAAACGAAGGGGAGCGTGTAACCAATCAGAATGTGGGTTGAATTTTAAATTTGTGGCTGCCTCACGATTGGCAGACGAACAGACACAGCGGCTCTAATGGTTAACGGACGAAGAGACTCGACAGCGCGGATGGTTGATGGAACCAGAACGAAGACCCTCAGCTGGAAGACAAAGTCGTGCGGCGGCGTTTTATGAGCTTGACGCCTGGCGAACGGCTTGCGCAATTCATGCGACACAAAGCTTCGAGCGGCTCAGCTGCTGAAGGTGACAGAAAAGGGGAACTGAAGGTGGTCGGCGTGAGGTTGGAGGGAGGTTGGCGGCGGCTGCATGGGTCACGAAAGAGAAGAAGAAGAAGGAAAAGAAAGAAAAGAAAAAGAGAAAAAAAAAAAGAAGATGAAGGGGAGGGGGGGCTTGCACGCGTGAAGGGAGAGAGAGGCATTTCTTTCCCTTTTTTTTTAAATAATAATAATAATAATAATAATAATAATAATAATAATAGTTATAATATATTATTATTATTACTTTTGCAACTTTTTTTTTCCTCCATCACTTCTTTTCTTTCTCACCAAATACCTTTATTTTTTCACTAATGGCAATAACATAACACCCAACAATTAATAAAAAGAAAACTTCCAATAATAAGGCAAAATTTGATTTAAAATAAATAAATAAATAAAAACACCTTAGGATTTGGGTGTTACATGAATGTACCAACAACACAAATTTGGCAATGCTAAACTAATAGGACATACAAGCAAAACCATATCATGGAAGCGCTCATCTATTTCATTAAGCCACAACAAAATTTTGGACTTGATTTGACCCATAAGATTATGGAGGGAAATATGACAGGAAATATTGTTTGAATATGTTTGATCTTCAAAATAGGGACTGTAGCATGAGGGATTAGTTGTAGCTTGTACCATCCACTTGAAAAAAGAAATTTCATGGAATAAGTAAACCAAAACCCATAAGAGACTAAATATGATCTCTTAACGAAAAACTTGAAGACAAATCTTGATGTTTTAAATATTAACGAACGTAAGAAAATGGAAAAAATGTTTAATGACTAAAATCAAACTATCAAAAGTTCAACCACATCAACAAATAGAAATCAAGCCAAAAAACCAGACTTAAAGTTTGATCTAATCAAATATAACAAACACGTAATGGCTTAGCCCAAAAAAATATGGCAACAGATTATACATAGGATACTCTTTGAAAAGCTTATCATAATATTGCTTCACCAAATTTTGCTTCCACGATGTATCCATGTCATCTTCCTCTAAACAAATGAACCTTGAAAATAATTCATTATAAATAGCCTATATACTTTCTTAATATTCTAAAGAAATTTATATTTATACAAACACACATGTTAAACAAAATCTTATAAAACCTATCAAAGAAGAAACTTAATTAATTCATAAAGTAAGATATCCAATTGACATTATTCACAATCTTAAATTGTTCAAGGTAGCTTAAGAGGAGGGAAACCTATTTAGAAGAAAATTATCATGGACCAAAGGAAATGAAGAGAAAAATCACAACATATTAACTTATTTCCTCTGGTTCAATGAAATGAAGATTTTTTAGCACAATATACCTTGGCATCACACACAACAAAAATATTTTCTTCAACCTCATAAATATCCATTGTTCAAAAGTTCACTGTTAAAATCAATACTGAACGCTTGTGTCATCTGCATTGTGAGACAATTATAAAACAATTTTAGGAAAGGCAAAATGAAATTCTCCAACGATAACAAATACTTTGTGCAACAACACATCTCATGAAATTAGATAAGGAAAAAGGTAAAGTTAAAGACAACCAACTTTACCTTGCTAAACTAGAGAGTTCACTTTCTAAAGCAAACTTGAAAAGAAAATAACTTGCTGAAAATGTGGAAAGGCTTCACTGTTTGAACAATGAACTTGAAGAGAAAGTAAGATTGTTTGAAGGCAATCTGGAGTTTAAAGGCAAATACATTAAGCAACAAAAATCTCAGGAAATGCGATAAGGAAAAAGGCAAATACATAGCTCCAAAGTTTTCACAATCAACCAAGGTGTGAAAAGTTTTCTACAATGGCAAACACCCCAATGTTTTTTAAGCTTTGTTTCTTTATTAAGAAAAAAACAAAATTATCACCAACAAGAAATATTATCATTGACTACCTATGGCAAGGTCTACTGCACGATCGTATAGCCATTTACTCCTTCGGGGATAGACTAATGTAATGCATACACTAAAAAACATGGACCATTGAACCGCAGTGGCATGAACGTTTTAGAAGCACTTTGCAGGGAGGGCATTCTCCAGGATGACATTTTAAGGGACATGGATGAGCACATTTAGGCTTCCTCTCCTAGGAAAATAAATTTTGAGGATGGAAGAAAACTAATTATTGTAATATAAGACAGTAAAGTTATAAAGCTTTTCTGTTGGGAAAAAAAAACTATGTAGACTTCCACATCAAAGGTGAAGAAAGGGAAAAACAGAATATCACACAATATATCAAAAATGATGATGCCAACCTTTTCACAAGGAAGATTACACTTTTCGCATGGCTCGCTCAAGTCTCGAAGGGATGGTGATGGATGTTGGCTCTTGAGTGCGTGGCAAACTTTGGTACAATAATTATTTGTACAGGGAAGAGGATTTCTACACAAATTATGGCAAGAATCGTGTAAGGTGTGAAAAGTTTAACATGTAAAGGGACTCACCTTTCCTATGGTTTCAGAATTACAAAAACAATCTAGATAACCATTCTGTTCTGTAACGACCCTACTTTTCTATCTAAGTCGAAGTCATTATTTTAGATAAAATTCTTTGGTTGACATAAAATATGGTAAAGTTTATTTAAAATCATAACGATTCAGGAAAAACGTTATTCGGGCCCTATTTCAAAAAAATAAATTTTCTAGATGTACTGTTCACAAAATACCATTCACAAACTCAATTCAATCACAAAAAAAAAAAAATTTAAACCATAAGCGGAAGCAAATTTTAAGAAAACTATGTCCTCATATGGCAGTCACGCATCCTTCTTGTCCCTCGTCGGTTTTCCTTTCGTATTACCCTTGCCTGAAAAATTTAAACATAAAGGGGTGAGTATTAACATACCCAGTAAGAGACCCGCTACTGGTCCCGCTAGGGGTAAAATTATTAACTTTCTATTGGGAGGTACCCTTCATCATAACAGTCTTGTGATCTCGTAGGATGCACATAATCAGTCTTGTGCTATCAAAGGATGCACATATCAGTCTAGTGTTCCCGAAGAATGCACCTATCAATGTAGTGCTCCCGAAGGATGCCCAACAGGTGGTGATCCCTTAGGACACCTGCAAGGCACACTATCCTATAGTCAAAGCTAACAGTTTCCCCCTCAGTCCATACTACCTTATAAAACATTCAATTAAATTTTACAATATAAACTACCATCATATCCTTCTTTCTGTTCAACACATATACAGTCAATTTAACCAATCCAGTACACAATCAAACATTTACAGAATGGTCCCTCAAACATTTAAATTTATACATAAGCGTCACTTGAAACAATTCAGTAAATTCAATCTAGTTTGTCAAATCGACCTACAGTACACTACCTATGCCTTAACGTTACCGTCAACAACCCACAATTTAATCAATTCAATGTTCTCATTTCAGTCATCACAACCAAAGTTCACATATCAGTCAATTCATCTCAGTTCAATAAAATCACATATTCAACAGTCATCAAATAAAAATTTTCTTATTCGTCAATCCATCTCAATTCAGTAGAATTCATATAGTCGATACATCTCAATTTCAATATTGAGTCCAGTAGTAGGAACCCTTACCTTAACGTTACCTACGCTTCTTGATCGAACTGAATTCCACGAAACAAACCTAAACACCACAATAAGAACTCAACATTTTCTTCAACAATAACGTCCACTTAAATTCAACCCAATGTAAAATTCACAACTTACTTAAGTCAATGAAGCTTGTTGTAAATCTCAATAATTCAGAAGGCCACACAGCGACGTACGAACAAAATTAACAATATACAGAATAGATCGGGTAGTTAGCTTGGAGAAGAAGCTCGGCGCGTGGCTCACGGGTGCCTCCTGAGGGGGTCGAACGGTGCGGCCTGTGGGCGGCGCGGTTGGACGGAAAATGCGGCGGAGGGGGTCGACGTTCCACGAACAGCCAAACCGATAGCCGTCTATGCGCGGGGAGGTGGAAGGAGCAATGCTGAGGAGTCGCGCGGCAGCTTCGCAACTGGGACGGACGGCCACTGGGCAGTGACGACGGCGGGAAGAGAAGATTTGGGCGGTGATGGTGGTCGACGGCCGAGCAGAAAGGAGAGGGGAGATGTGTGGCGGCTGGGTTAGGGTAAAAGGAAGAGGAAAGAAGAAGAAGAAAGAAAAACGGAGGGGGGGGAGGAGCGCGGGAGGAAGAAGAAGAAAGGAAATTTTAATTTCCTTTTTTCTTTTTTCTTTTTTTTTAAAGTAATAATAAATAATAACATTAATAATAATTAATAATAACAATAATAATTATTAATAATAACAAAAACAATAATTATAATAATAATAATAATAATAATAATAATAATAATAATAATAATAATAAACAATAACTATTATTATTACTACTTTTATCAATAAACAATTTTCTTTTCCCTCAATCTTACAATATAACAACACCCAACAAAAATTTTAAAAAAAATCTTTAAATAAAAGACAAATTTGATTGAAATAAAATACCTCGAAATTGGGGTTTTACATTCTTCCCTCCTTAAGAAACTTTCGTCCTCGAAAGTTCTAGTTTTAGAATAACTCTGGGTAAAGAGCTCTCATATCATCTTCTCGCTCCCAGGTTGCCTCTTCAACTCGGTGATTGCGCCACAACACTTTTACTAATGTAATTCCTCTATTACGAAGCATCTTCACCTCTCTAGCCAGAATCTCAACTGGTTACTCTACGTAGCTCAAATTCTCATCAATCTCTAGTGGTTCATAGTCCACTACATGGGATGGATCTGCCACATACTTTCTCAACATCGAAACATGGAAGACATTATGAACTGCAGAGAGAGATGGTGGTAATGCCAAACGATATGCCACAACACCAATTCTCTCTAAAATCTCAAACGATCCTACGAAACGAGGACTCAACTTCCCATTCTTTTCAAAACGCATAACACCCTTCATAGGTGCTACCTTCAAGAACACCTTATCTCCCACATCAAACTCAAGATCTTTCAGTCTCACATCGGCATAACTTTTCTGACTATTCTGCTCTGTTTGCATACGTGCTCAAATCTTCTGAATAGCCTCATTTGTGGATTGAACCAACTCAGGACCCATCAATCTCTGTTCACCAACCTCGTTCCAACAAATAGGAGATCTACAAATGGTGCCATTCTAATAGTGGCCTGAAAACTGTTATTATAAGAAAACTCCATCAAATGCAAGTGTGAGTCCCAACTACCTGGAAACTCTAACGCACAAGCTCGTAGCATATCCTCCAAAACTTGGTTCAAACGTTCAGTTTGACCATCAGTCTGTGAATGGAAAGTTGTAATGAAATCTAACCTCGTGCCCATAGCAGTCTGAAGCCCCTTTCAAAACTAAAACGTTCATCCCTGTTAGAAACAATCGATACAGGTACCCCGTGAAGTCTCACAACCTCATACAAATATAACAGTGCCCACTTACCAGCAGTATAAGTGGATTTCCCTGAGACGAAATGTGCGATTTTGTAAGTCAGTCGACGACAACCCAAATCACTGTGTAACCCTTTAGGGTTCTAGGCAGTCCTGTAATAAAATCCATAGCCACATTCCCCCACGTCCATTCTGGCACACTCAATGGTTGCAACAGACCTGCTGGTTTCTGTCTAGGTGCTTTAACCTGTTGGCACACCAAGCACCTACTAACAAACTCTGCCACTTCTCTCTTCATATTACGCCACCAATACACTCGTTTCAAATCCTTATACATTTTCGTACTACCAGGATGTATAGAAAATGGGGAACTATGAGCTTCATTCAATAGTTCAGTCTTAACTGTAGTGTCTACTGGCACACACAAACGCCTCTCAAACAAAAGTCCACCACCAGAGGATATGGAGAATCCATCAGCCTGCCCTATTTCTACAAGGCGACGCTTCTCAACCAAATAAGGATCATCACCCTGAGCATCAATAATCTTCTGCCTCAAAGTTGGTTGCACTATTAACTTAGCCAATTGTGAGGTAACTGCTCCCACAGATACTGCAATCTCAGCTCTCTCAAAGTCTTGATGTATCGGTGCTTGGCTAGTAATAAGCGCTGTTGAATGTGATACTTTTCTACGAAGAGCATCATCTACCACATTTGCCTTACCAGAATGGTACAATATTTCACAATCATAATCCTTTACTAACTCGAGCCACCTTCACTGTCTCATATTTAAATCCTTCTGTGTGAAAAAGTATTTAAGGCTCTTATGGTCAGTAAAGATTTGTATCATTTCACCATAAAAATAATGTCTCCAAATTTTTAGTGCAAAGACTACTGCTGCCAACTCCAAATCATGTGTAGGGTAGTTCTACTCATGACTCTTCAACTGACGAGAGGCATAAGCAACCACCTTACCCTGTTGCATTAAAACACAACCAAGTCCTTTCTTAGAGGCATCACTGTAAATCACAAAACTACCACATCCATCTGGTACCGTAAGAACCGGTGCTGTAACTAACCTTTGCTTAAGGTTCTGAAAACTATCTTCACATGCTGGGCTCCAAACAAAAGGAGTCCCCTTCCTGGTCAACTAAGTCAAGGGAGTTGCTATACGAGAAAAATCCGCCACAAACCTCCGGTAATAGCCTGCTAAACCAAGAAAACTATGAACCTCATTGACAGTAGAGGGTCGAGACCAACCAGTAATAGGCTCAATCTTTGCAGGATCCACAGAAACTCCCTCACTAGATACCACATGACCAAGGAAAGCCACTTTCTTCGACCAGAATTCACGCTTTGAAAACTTAGTATAAAGTTTATTGGCTCGAAGAGTCTCTAAAACTTTATGTAGATGCTCTTCATGTTCAGTCTTTGTCTTGGAGTAAACCAAGATATCATCAATAAAAACTATTACGAAAGTGTCTAAGAAATCCTTAAACACTCTGTTCATCAGATCCATAAATACAGCCGGTGCATTTGTCAATCCAAAAGACATTACAATGAATTCATAATGTCCATACCTCAAACGAAAAGCAGTCTTAGGAATGTCACTTTCTCTAATCCCCAACTGATGATAACCTAAGCGTAAATCAATCTTAGAGAATACGGTGGCTCCTTGCAACTGATCAAACAAATCATGTGGATACTTATTCTTCACTGTCACCTTATTAAGTTCTCTGTAATCAATACAAAGACGCATCGATCCATCTTCTTCTTCACAAACAGTACAGGTGCACCCCAAGGGGACACACTAGGTCGAATAAAACCCATGTCTAGTAACTCCTGTAACTGTACCTTCAATTCTTTCAATTCAGCTGGAGCCATTCGATATGGGGCTCTAGAAATGGGAGCAGTACCTGGCTCCAACTCGATAGCAAAATCGATCTCCCTGTGAGGTGAAAGTCCTGGATGCTCTTCCTGAAACACATCTAGGTAGTCTCTTACCACAAGTTCTGATGTCAAAGAGATCTCAGCTTCCCTAGTATTCACCACACTAGCCAAAATACTCCAGGTACCTTGGTTGAGCAGTTTACTAGCTTTCATAGCTGAAATCACTTTAGGCAGTACCACAGTTCCTACCCTTTGAATTTATAACTAGGTTCGGTAGGAGGACTGAACACTACCTCCTTACGAGAACAATCAATACTAGCGTGATTGGTAGCTATCCAATCCATGCCTAAAATCACATCAAAATCACGCATGTCCAATATTAATAAGGTTACATCCATCACACGACCAGCTAACTAAATTTGACATGCTTTAATCTTTTCCTTTGGCAACATAATTTCCCCAGATGGTGTAGACACTGATAAAACATAATCTACGGGCTCTACTTCTAAACATGCATGTGTTACAAATATCGACGATATAAAAGAGTGAGAGGAATCAGAGTCAAACAAAGTTAAAGCAAAATGGCCCAACACTGGGAGCATACCTGTAACAACTGTACCAGCTCTCTCCGTCTCAGATCTGTTGGTCGCAAAAACTTTGCCTTGATGTGGTGCTCTCACTCCCTGACTGCTCTGCCCAACCTCAGTAAGCCTCAAAGGGCAACGATCAGCTGTATGCCCCTCTTGCCTACACTTGAAACAAATCCTTGTCCCAAATAAACAGCGACCCAGATGGCCCTTCCCACATGTGTTGCATAACGGCTTCTCTCTAGTGGTGTCACCTACGCCACCAGGATTCTGCTGGAAACTGCGAAAAGAACCACCTGACTTCAAGTTCCTCTGAGGAACTTCCACAAACTTCTGATCTGCTTTTCTTTTCTGACCAGACGACGTTCCCTTATCAGAACCCTTTGTTTGAACCTCATTCTTTCCAATACTCACATCCACTACCAGGCGCAGTGCTTCAGCCTGAGTGGAGGGCTTTAATGCTCGCACAAATCCTCTGATCTCATCCCTCAATCCTCTAACAAACCTCTCAGTTCTGGCCTGCTCATTACCAACAAGCTCAGGGGCAAAGTGCAACAGCATGTCGAACTCCTAGTCATACTCCTCAACTGTCATGTGTCCTTGCTTTAATTCCAAGAATTCCTGTCTTTTAGCATCCCTAAGGTTAGCCAAGAAAAACTTGGTATAGAAGCAATCTCTAAACTGGTCCCAAGTGATCTGGTTCAAATTTCCACCTAACATACGCAGTGCAGACCTCCACCAGATAACACCTCTATCTTTAAGAAGAAAGACAGCACACTGAACCTTGTGCTCTTCTGAGCATCTCATATAATTAAAGATGGTTTCCACAGAGGACAACCATAACTCTGCCTTAGTCGGATCCTTCAATGATCCATCAAAAGTTTGAGGGTCGTACTTCCTAAAATCCCTCAAATGTTTAGCTTCAGCCGACAGTTGATCTGGTACTATCTGTGGCTGCTGTACAGGGGGAACTACTGGTACAGAAGGAACTACTGGTGCAGGCTGGTTCTGAACCATAGCAGCAGCAATAAGCTCTGTAATTCTCTCCTCCAAGTGAGCAGACAGAGCAGCCAAATCCATTTGAGTAACAGGTGCAGCAGGGACATGCTGGTCAGCTTGGCCCACAGCACGCTGGTTACGCCCTACTCCTCTACCTCGGCCTCTAATACCACCCCTACGTGCACCTCTCCTTGGCGGCATGTTTCCTAATATCCACAAAAAATCCTTTGTCTTAAACAACAAAGCACCTCAGTCAGTCTAGTTTAACTTAGACAATGTCATGTTAATAATATCATACTTATTTAAACATAAAAGCATATCTGACGAGAGGCGAAGGATTGTGTTAGCCAAAGGGACACAAAAACATAGACTTACTTCATAAGTCAGTCTACAGAACCTAAAACTTAGGCTCTGATACCAACTGTAACGACCCAACTTTTCTATCTAAGTCGAAGTCATTATTTTAGATAAAATTCTTTGGTTGACATAAAATATGGTAAAGTTTATTTAAAACCATAACGATTTAGGAAAAATGTTGTTCGGGCCCTATTTCAAAAAAATAAATTTTCTAGATGTACTGTTCACAAAATACCATTCACTAACTCAATTCAATCACAAAAAAAGAAATTAAAACCATAAGCGGAAGCAAATTTTAAGAAAACTATGTCCTCATATGGCAGTCACGCATCCTTCTTGTCCCTCGTCGGTTTTCCTCTCGTATTACCCTTGATTGAAAAATTTAAACATAAAGGGGTGAGTATTAACATACCCAGTAAGAGACCCGCTACTGGTCCCGCTAGGGGTAAAATTATTAACTTTCTATTGGGAGGTACCCTGCATCATAACAGTCTTGTGATCCCGAAGGATGCACATAATCAGTCTTGTGCTCTCAAAGGGTGCAAATATCAGACTATTGCTCCCGAAGGATGCACCTATCAGTCTAGTGCTCCCGAAGAATGCACCTATCAGTCAAGTGCTCCCGAAGGATGCACAACAGGTGGTGATCCCGTAGGACATCTGCAAGGCACACTGCCCTATAGTCAAAGCTAACAGTTTCCCCCTCAGTCCATACTAACGTATAAAACATTCAATTTAATTTTACAATATAAACTACCATCATATCCTTCTTTCGGTTTAACACATATACAGTCAATTTACCCAATCCAGTACACAATCAAACATTTACAGAATGGTCCCTCAAACATTTAAATTTATACATAAGCGTCACTTGAAACAATTCAGTAAATTCAATCTAGTTTGTCAAATCGACCTACAGTACACTACCTATGCCTTAACGTGATCGTCAACAACCCACAATTTAATCAATTCAATGTTCTCATTTCAGTCATCACAACCAAAGTTCACATATCAGTCAATTCATCTCAGTTCAATAAAATTCACATATTCAACAGTCATCAAATATAAATTTTCTTATCCGTCAATCCATCTCACTTCAGTAGAATTCATACAGTCGATACATCTCAATTTTGTCATTGAGTCCAGTAGTAGGAACCCTTACCTTAACGTTACCTACGCTTCTTGATCGAACTGAATTCCACGAAACAAACCTAAACACCACAATAAGAACTCAACATTTTCTTCAACAATAACGTCCACTTAAATTCAACCCAATGTAAAATTCACAACTTACTTAAGTCAATGAAGCTTGTTGTAAATCTCAATAATTCAAGCACAATTTCTTCCAAAAATCACCTTGAAATCAAACAACACCCATTCAATTAACCAACCTTAAAGCTTACGCTAGCAAAAAACAATACTACTAAACCCACAACTTATCCTTACCAATGAATTCACAACATAGACGTCAGGTCCACGGTTAGAATACAGAAGGCCACGCAGCGACGTACGAACAAAATCAACAATATGCAAAACAGATCGGGTAGCTAGCTTGGAGAAGAAGCTCAGCGTGCGGCTCACGGGTGATTCCTGAGGGGGCCGAACGACGCGGCCTGTGGGCGGCGTGGTCGGACGAAAAGTGCGACGGAGGGGGTCGACGTTCCACGAACAACCCAATCGATAGCCGTCTATACGCGCGGAGGTGGAAGGAGCAACGCTGAGGAGTCGCGCGGCAGCTTCGCAACCAGGACTGACGGCGACTGGGCAGTGACGACGGCGAGATGAGAAGATTTAGGTGGTGATGGTGGTCGGCGGCCAAGCGAAAAGGAGAGGGGAGATGTGTGGCGGCTGGGTTAGGGTAAAGGGAAGAGGAAAGAAGTAGACGATTTTATTTTTTCTTTTTTTTTTAAAGTAATAATAAATAATAATAAATAATAATAAATAATAGCATTAATAATAATTAAAAATAACAATAATAATTATTAATAATAACAAAAACAACAACAACAACAACAACAATAATAATAAACAATTATTATTATTATTACTACTTTTATCAATAACCAATTTTCTTTTCCCTCAATCTTACAATATAACAATACCCAACAAAAATTTAAAAAAAATCTTTAAATAAAAGACAAATTTGATTGAAATAAAATACGTCGAAATTGGGGTTTCACATGTTCACATAATCACAAAGCCACGGGACAAGAGATTAAAAACACTCACACAAAAAGAAAATTTTCCTACTTGAGAAAACAATAAAAAAATCTTCGGAAAATGGAGCAAAAGTTTATTCTAGGCTCCTCTTGAAGACAAAAGCTAAGATCCTCATATTAAAAGCAGATAAGCATTTATGTTTAAAGATGTGGTTAAAGAAGATTAAGAGAATGTCTTTGAATCAAACATCGACTTAAACAAACACTTCTTAAAAAACTAAGGAATGTTCAAATAATGTGAATGTGGCATCAATCCTAAGAAATGTAGAGAAAATCATAATAATTCAACCATTCAAGTGAAAGTAATATACCTGAACTTGAAAATAAACATCAACTTGAACAAGAATGCCCTTAACTGCAGTATGTTTCTCAAGATCTTCACCTGCCATAACCAGTGCAAAAGCCACCTGCAATCATGACAAAAATAGCACACTATCAATCAAATCTATCACAAACAATAGTGAGTATTTTATTAGAGAAATGATCTTAAGAATAAAACTTCATACTTTGTGTTTTACAAAAATGGATAATGCAAAGCCACCAAGAAGCTACTAAATCTTCAACCACTTCACACACACTGCTTTCTTAAAGTGGAGCAAGGAAAAGCTACTTATTGGAAGGTAAAATGAATAATAGGCAGTCTTGTACTGTACACTGTGTCGATTACTACAAAAGTTACATTATATGTGCATTAGAAAGCACCATAAAATAATATATGAAAGTGAAAACAACAGAAAAAGGTCATAGTATGTGGGAGAGAGATGTGTAATGAAAGACAGAGAAAGGTTGTGCAAATTTACCTCTAGTTGAACATCTCTAATTTCAATTTCATCTAGCAAATGGAGGATTTGCCAAGGGAAAGAGAAGCCTTTGTTGTTAGGGATTAAAACTGCAAGAAATCAATTAAGAAAATAAAAACTCAATAATTTTTTTAAGAACAAAACATGAAAGGGATTAATGTAATAAATAGAAATTGGAGATTAGGGCATGAAGAAAAATATGAAGAACAAATGTGGAAGGATTTTTTAAGCCAAAACATCAAAATAACCCATTGTTTAAAGCCTAAAAACTAGACGAAGAATCCTAAGCAAAACACATGTGAACGACGGTGCTCAAATGAAACTAAGAGATCGCAAGTCTAAGAGGTTGAAGCTAGGAAATAGAAAATTCTTGGGAAATTGGTTAAACGGCAGTCGCTCCTGATACGACCCCTACCGATCGATAGGGTAGGAAGCGTTGTCTGAAAGTTATAGCTTGAGGTTTCTCATCTACCTTCCTCAGGTCAATCTGATGAACAAAGCAACGGTGAGTAGAGAGACGATGATTGAGATGATAAATGGTCATTTGAGAAGAGAAATCGTCTCCATCGTCGTTGAATGCAAATAAGAACTCCTCGTCATAGTCTTTTGAGATGAGAGATCGTCGTCATCGTCGGTTGAACTGTAGTCGTGAGTGGGCAGCAAGAGAGATTCTCATCGTTTGAGAGAATGGGTAATGTCGCGCTCGTGTGTGAGGGGTAATGGGAAGATGAAAATTGGGAAAATTTGGGTGCGCGCGGGATTTTAATTTTAATTTTAATTTTCTATCTCTTTTTTATTCTTTTCCATAGCCCAATTTTAAATGGGCTATCTTCATGGGCTATTAAAAGCCTAAATTCTTATAGTGTAAGTTCTAATTCTGGTGGTTTTTCTATTGATGGCTTCGTCTTCTTGTCGCCTTTGGTTTGCAGGTTCAAAGTTTCGAACTTTCTTGCAATAGTTACAACGCTCACTTCTTCAATTTTGTATTTTGGGCCTTCTTCAAAAAAAATTCTTCAGTGTTGAACAACTCATAGTAAATTTCTTCCTCCCAAAAGTCCCATCCTAGGGACTCTATTAGATTGCAACCTGACTCATCATCAGGCAATCTCATTGCACTTGCGACATTGAACTTTATTTCTTCATCATTAAAGTGCATTGTAAGCTCCCCTTAGTGGACATCTATAAGGGCGCGACCAGTTAACAAGAAAGGTCCTCCAAAATGATAGGTACCTCTCGATCAGCTTCATAGTCTAAAATTAAGAAGTCGACGGGGAATATAAACTTGTCCACTTTAACTAGCACATGTTCAATCTTGCCCTCAGATTTGGAGATGGATCTGTCAGTGAACTGAAGCCTCATGCAAGTGGGTTGCAACTCCCCTAATTCTAACTTTTTGAATATAGAGAGGGGCATTAAAATTATACTTTCTCCCAAGTTACATAATGCTCGATCTGGATCTATTCCACCAATTGAGCAGTGTACTATGAAGCTTCCAAGGTCTATCATCTTCTCTAGTACTCCATTCTTCAAGATGTCGCTTGTTGCCTGCGTTAGAGCAACTGTTTCACAATCATTCATTTTCCTCTTCTTAGCCAAGATGTCTTTTAGGAACTTAACACAAGAAGACATCTGCTCTAACACATCAACAAATGGGATGTTGATGTGCAACTGCTTCAGAATGCCCAGAAACTTGAAAAATTGTTGGTCATCGCTTTTTTTTTTCAGACAACCTGGAAATGGAGGAGGCGGTATGCTCGTCACCTGATTAGACTCTTTGCCATGTGGTTCTTCTCTCCTCGTGCTTTTCATTTCCTTACTTGTCACGTTCTTATTATACAAGAAAGAAATTTTGTGAGCTAAAGAGGAATTTAAGGGCTGAGAAACATTACTTGAGCTATCGATCTCAACAGTATAGGTAGAAGTAGAGTTTCTACGTTCAGAATCTGATTCTCATATGGTTAGACTCCTTCTGCTTCTTAGTGTCACCACTTGATACTTTTACTTTCTGGATCCCTTCACCTGATTGGGCGTCTCGGTGCTACTTGGAAGTGATCCCTTTGGTATTTCGGAGAAATCACTGACTAACTGTCCCAGCTGCAACTCCAAATTCTTGAATGATGAGGCTTGGTTTTGCAAAAGTGCATAATTTCTCTTGATATAATCGTTGAGACGACCCAGACTTTTCGACCTTGTCTAAGTCGTTACGTTTACTCAAAACCGTTTGTTGATAAAAGACATAGCAAGATTCAGTGGAAACCGTAAGAAAACGAAGGAAAATTTTAATCGTGCCCTATTTCCAAAATACAAAATTTCAAATGTTGTTTACAAAAAATTTAACTATTTGTAAATTAGTTAAATCAAAATATTTTCAAACCGTCAGCGGAAGCAATTAGAAGACAGTCCCATATGGCAGATCACGATTCCTTCTTGTCCCTCGTCGGTCTGCCCCTCGTGTTACCTTTGCCTCAGAAGTTAAACATAAAAAGGGTGAGTATTAATATACTGAGTAAGACATCCACTTCTGGTCCCGTTAGGGGAAAATAAATTATTAGCTTCCTATGGGGTACCCTGCACAGTCACAGTCTCGTGATCCCATTGGATGCACATATCAGTCTAGTGCTCCTGAAGGATGCACATATCAGTCTAGTGCTCCCGAAGGATGCACGTATCAGTCTAGTGCTCCTCAAAGATGCACGTATCAGTCTAGTGCTCCCGAAGGATGCACATATCAGTCTAGTGCTCCCGAAGGATGCACAAAGGGTAATAATCCCGTAGGGCACCCGCAAGATAACTACCCACTAGGAAACTAACAATTTATCCCCTCAGTCCATTCTAAACATCTTAACAATCATTCTCAATACAGTCGAATTCCCTTATCACATAAGCTCCCCATTTAACCTCACACAACCATATTATCCTAATTTCACCCAAGGACAGTCAAAACGTATCACTACATCAGTCAGTAACATAAATAGCCCAGCTGTCACAACATACGCTAGACAACAAGTCCACGTCAATCCATACATACATATATAAATTTCATTCAGTCAAACGCAATATACGTTAAACTTTCAGTTCACACCCAAACACACATCATAACCGTCATCCCTACTTAGTCCAGATATAACATTTCAATCCATATAGTCAATACATCTTAATTCTTGTTATTGAGTCCAATAGACAGTCCCTTACCTTAAGGATTACTAAATTTTCCTTGATCGAACTGAGAACCGCGAACAACCTAAACATTAAGATAAGTACTCAACATTTTCTCTAACAACATCATTTACTTAAAATCAACCCAAATGCGAAATTCACAACTTACCCAATTCGAATGAAGCAACACTTCCAATGAGGCTCGCTCCGAAACTTAGAAATTCGAGCACCACTTTAATCAAACAACAACCGAATAATTAATCAACCTTATAACTTTTGCTAGCTAGGACAACACTACAAAACCCCCAAATTTTCTCCCAAAAATCACCTTAAATCAAACAATACTCAATCAATTGGCCAACCTTGAAGCTTAGGCTAACTAAGAGCAATACCATTAAACCCAAGATTTTTCTTACCAATGAACTTACAACATGGACGTCCGATCCGTGGCTGGAAGGAGACAGAAGCGGTCGGCTTCGCGGACGGAGGCAGGCGCAGCCGATCGAGTGTGCGGCTGGGCTGGTTTCGTCGGACGGACGGAATGGGGGAGATCTGAGCGGACGGCGACTGGGCTTCACAAACGGAGTCGGGCGCGGATGAACCCCGACGCGGTTGAGTTTCGCAGACTGGGACGTCGGCGACTGGACGTGCGAAACGAACGGCAGTGAGCGAACGAGGCGGAGATGGGCTATCGGAGAAGAAGAGAGGAAGAGGAAATTTGGTGAGGCTGCAGCAGATCTGAATGGAAGAAAAGAAGAAGAGAAGAAAAGAAGAAAAGAAAAGAAAAATGGAGGGGGGGGCTGGGCACTGGGGAAGAAAAAAGGGGGGGGGGCTGTGAGGAAGAAGGGGGGAAAATTTTAATTTCCCCCCTTTTTCTTTTGCTTTATTTAATAATAATAATAACAATATAAAAATAAAAATAAATAATCAATAATAATATCATTATTATTATTATCTTTTCCTCCTTCATTTTGTTTCTTTCCCATTAGTTTAATCCCACCAAAAGAAAATAAATAAAATAAATAGAGAAATTCGTTTAAATAAATTTCCTAGAGTTCGGGGTGTTACATTCTTCCCTCCTTAAGAAACTTTCGTCCTCGAAAGTTCTAAGCCTGGAACAAGTCTGGGTAACGAGCTTTCATATCATCTTCTCGCTCCCAGGTTGCCTCTTCAACTCGGTGATTGCGCCAGAACACCTTCATTAATGAAATTCCTCTATTACGAAGCATCTTCACCTCTCTAGGCATAATCTGAACTGGTTGCTCCACATAGCTCAGATTCTCTTCAATCTCTAGTGGTTCATAGTCCACTATGTGAGATGGATCTGCCTCGTACTTCCTCAACATCGAAACATGGAAAACATTATGAACTGCAGAGAGAGATGGTGGCAATGCCAAACAATACGCCACAACACCAATTCTCTCTAAAATCTCAAACGGTCCCACAAAATGAGGACTTGTGACCTCTCATTATATTGTCTTTGGAAAAAGCCAAGTGCCTCGCCTTTGTAATTAACTTGGCCACTTGATCTTTGTTGCACGTTCTAGTCTTGCCCCTCAACTGAAATTAAGATGGTTTTTGCATCCTTCATTGTATGTGTTGGAATAGGGGTCGCGTTAATCTGCAGTTCATTGCATATCCTTGATCAATCCGAAATAGAATTGCTCCATCAGTACACATTCAAGGATGTCGTGATGTGGACACCCTTTCACCATTCTCTTGAAATGTCTCCATGCGTCGATTAGATTTTCTCTATCTCTCTGGGCGAAGGTCATCAAGTTCTACCTTCATCTAGCATTTTCGATCAGGTCATACCATGTTGAGACCTCTCCTTGCTCAAGAGAGTTTGCCTATTTCTTTGCTTTGTCACATAATGTGAACTTGAATAAAGTAAAATGCAGGTCGGCTTGGAAATCCTGACATGTGGAATGACGTATAGATAGAGTAAAAATTCATGACGTGATTGTGAGGGTCCTCGCGTGGGTTCCCCCAAATTGTTCTGTGTTCTGTATCATCTAGAGCATCACTGGCTTGGTCTCAAACCTAACATTTTCCCCGAAAGATGGGTACCTAATACCAGGGTTGAAATCATAGAGGTTTGGTGAAGCATATGAAAAGATGAGGCAGTCTAAATCATGGCCAGATAAGCGGGATTAGTTTCTAGAACTCCTTCGTTGGCAAGGCTTTCTTAGTTGTTCTTTTGGTTATTCATGTTGTTCGTTATGTTTAGCCTCTGCCTCTCTCGTTTGTTCATCTGAAATATGATGGAAAGCATACATGCGCAGTGGAATTACGGATAAAAAATTACTCTAATTGCCACTAAACTATTTTAGTGATTAACATGCATATCAACTACCCTAATTAAATGAATTAGGGTTAATAAAAGTCATACCTTTGTAGCTTCCTGATTTCTCCATATCTTCTCATGAACATGAACCCGGACCACCATTAGAGTTTACAAGCTATTCTTCAAATTTAGATCCAGGTTGTGGGACCTATTAAGTAAAGGAAATAGGGAGAACAAGATGAAAATTGGAAGGAGAACAATAGGTTAAAATATTTTCTAATTCAAAATAATAAAAATGGCAAAAAAATTTCACAATTTGAAAAAGGAAACTGTTTATAAGCAAATTACATGCAAAAAAGCATGTAATTTGTTTATAAAATCTCAACACTTAACATTCCATTAACCATTAGTGTAACTTAGTGGGCTAGGTGTCTACATTTCATGTAGCCACATATCTCACCAAGTGTTAGTTCACTAAAGTCAATTTTGATTATTAACATAACATAAGAAAAGATTAAGAGTCAATGGAGAATCTTGCTGTGTTCTGATATATACACATTTTGACTCTTTAATTCTTCATTCATTTATTCATTTTTTAGGAAAAAGGTCTTTGACATTTATTAATCGGTGCGAAATATTTTCAAATAACAGACAATATTGGTTATCTAACTCTAAAAAAGAGACATTTCCTCCTACAAAAAAGAGAGAGAGAAAAAAAGAAAAGAAAGTATTTCTACGTTGCCTGAGTTTCAACTCTTTTTACTTTTAAGTTTATAATTTTGTTTAGATAGTATGTAAATTAATGATAAGTAACGTAATTTGTTTAAAAAAGAAAAATGGTTGCTTTCTGTACCCACAGATTTTATTTTCTTCAAAAGGAAAAGAATGGTGAGAAATCAAAGGTCTGTGTCCTTTTCGTAAGGACAGCGTAAACTGAACATAAATAAATGGAGAAATTAAAAAATTTTCGTACAAAAGAAAATTAAATACGTTTTTATTTTTCATTTATACTTAAACAGTTTAAGGCAACTGTTTTCTCACTAAATATTGGATTTTCTCATTAACTTAGTTCAAGGGCAATATGGTCATTTGACCTTTAAAGTCAAATCAAAAGTCGAACATTTTGACTTTTTACCATTTTTGTCCGTCGTGACTAATTTTGACCTCAAGAGCATGAATCCACATTCATTTTTCTAAAACTCAAATAACATTTGAATATAAAATCGATCAAAGTTTGACTTTTCAAAGTCAAGAATCAACATTTTGACTTTTTACAACTTTGACCATTTTCATCAATTCTGAGCTTTCGAATATGAATCTGTATTCAAATTTTTAATATTTAAATCACATTTAAACATAAAGCTCTATTTCAAACTTATAACTGATGGTTATATCAAATATATTTGTCGGTTTCTCTCTCTTTACTTAATTCAAACAATTCGAATTATTCCAACATATTGTTATAAGTTAATTACATATGAGCTAACAGGCGAACCTAATGGACCTATAAATCATGGACTCCAACGAACTGAGATTAACTGGCTAAACTCTTTTAGATCGATTTAATCAACATTTGTTAACTAACGGGTCATTTCACTAAAGTTCCATAGTTGCACTCCACCCACTATAGATATATTTATGTCCATCTAATATAACCATGCTTAGTAAGTAATCCTTCACAGGTTGTTCGTAACCCCAACTGGGTCAAAATATCGTTTACCTCTGAGATTACATCTTGCTCCTTGAGTCCCACTAATTCAATATTGAACAATTGGTTTAAGATCCAACCTAGAAATCGAACTCCTCTTGGGCCAAAGAGAGGGTGGGGCTCCTTGTTCAAGACTTGGATTCAGTCCTTAAGAGAACCATCTATCTATTAACCCTAAATTTAGTAGAAGTGAATTTCGTCTTGCACCATATGTCCCTAACCATCCACCCAGTCTTACCCCTAAAATGGAAGACTTATTGGGTCGTGTCGTTAAGCTGCTCTCACCTATGCTAATCTAAGGATAATTTGGTTTGAACAAAAGTTCATAGTTAGTTCAGGATTAAGGTTAAGCTACCTAGGTCATCAATAAACAAAATAATCAGTTTTATACAGTCAACGATGTTATAACTTAAAAGTGACTATTTTATGGTTCCAGTCTTATGTAAACTTTTTACATAGGATGCCCCCACTTCCATGTCTCTACATGAACGATTCAGGATCACATCGTTTCTATTAACTACAAAGCGGGTCGCATCCATAGTGTCCTAAGAATAAGGCGCCCAACCTTATTATTACGTTTTCGACCATTTGGGCTATATACTCGAACTTGATCCACGTTTATGTCTCTACATAAAGTTCAAGTCTACATTAGATAGTCTCTTAACCTTAGTTTACTGGATTCAAGATTATGGTATTCTACTTTCACTAATAAGACCTCAATAACCACTTTATTGAATAGAATATAATTTTAAACTACAAACTACGAGTTTTAGGATATAAATTCCAACAAACTCCAACTTGGACTAAAACGCCTAGTGGGATAAAACAACATTGAATTTAACCGTGAGAGAATTACTCATATGAGTACTTATACGAATACAATAAATTAGGGCAAACACCCAAATACACTCTCCCACTTGTCCTGTGCACAAACTTCGTAGACCTAAACTATTTAGGTGACCTTCAAATGCTTTAGCTGTGAAGTACTTTGTAAATCAAACAGCCATGATTTGTTCAACAAGTATCAAGGTTACTACAACGTCACTACGATGCACAATTACTCAGATAAGGTAATACAATTTTACTTTACACTACTGCTATTTCATATATAGTGAATATTGATTTCGATGTAGCCTTTCTAGCATCTTTGAAAATCAGAACTAGTGTATCTAGTGAGCATTAGATCCTTGGCACTATACACAAGCATGTAGTCTTTTGATTTCTTAAACAATTTTAGAATATACTCAATGATAATCCATCCCTTTTGGAATTCTATATTTTATATCTAGACAACATTATATATATATATATAAGACGTTTGAGACTGGCTAGTATTCTGTTCTTGTTGTTCCAAACAATTTGGATCCTGAAAACACATTGCACATTACCAAATCTCTTATTTGAAATTGAATAGCTAGCCATTTCTTGACGTCAGATAAATAATATACATCATTCATTGCCTTTTTATAAGCCAATGGATCCTCTAATCCATCATCAAGAATGACGATTTGGTTTTCGATAAAACCAGGTAATGGTTAGGCTAATGAACAACCCTCCCACTACTTTGAGGCACTCTCAACTTTTGAGAAGGATGTGACTAACCAGATTCTCAAGTTTTATCAACTACTTTAGTGGTTCATATCAAGGTTTATCTATAACGTCTTTGAAAATCTTATTCAATACTAATTTACTACATGGTTTGATGATTCCTTATGAGGTTTTTCTCCAAGAATGTAGCATTTATCAATACAAATTTCTTATTTTCTAGAGGATCAAAGAGAAAAGCTCATCATAAATGAAACCATATCCAACAAGGTTAAGCTAATTCTTTATGATACATTGTTCGGCTTAGATGTACTAGATGTAGAGACTTGTGACTGGATTCTGTGTTCTATCAAATAGTCTTGGAATCTTAAGTCCACATACTCTCCACCTCGATCTGATCGAAATGACTTTATAGTTTTACGTTATTGATTCTCCACTTCAGTCTTATATTCCCTGAACTTTTCAAGAGAATCAGACTTTTGATACAATAGGTAAACATGACTAAACCTTGAATATTTATCAACAAAATTGATAAAATATTCATACCCTCCTTGAACTTTGACATTCCAGTCCACAGAGGTCCAAATGTTCAAGCTCTGAAGGTATTTTGGCTCTAAGACCTTTTCCAATAAAATATTTCTTGGTCATTATTCCTTTTAAAACAAGACTCACATGATGGTAAAGAGTTATATTCTAACTAATTTAGTAGTCTACTTTTAACCAATCTATCAATCGCATTGAGATTTATATGACCGAATCTTAAGTATTATATATAGGTATTAGAAGAAACCTTTTTGTCTTTTATGCTAAACATTTCAATATCAAAGACAAATTCTGCTCCATTTTGTCTGAACTTATATAAGTTGTTTAACAGAACAAAACTGAATACATTTTTTAGAAAAATGAACACTTCATTGATTTCAAAATATATTCTATACATTTGTTCCAATATACAAGAGATATATATTAAATTCCTCAACTTTGAGAAGCATACAAAACATTTTTAAGTATGATATATCTATCTAAATAACTTCAGATCTCCCACTATTTCAGTGGAGACAAATTCTTTTGTACCAAACTTTGAGGATGATCCCGCCTTCTACAAGCTTTTCAAGAACTAGTTTCCTGAAATAAGAAGTAGATACGATTAGTGACTTCTGAATCTAGTATTCAAGTTGAAGTACCATATTCCACAAAGCACATTTCAACAGCTAGTAAATCATATTTGCCTTGTGCTTCCTTCTCAGCTTTCTTTTCAACAAGGTACTTTGGGTAATTATTTAACCAATGCTCATTCTGGTTGCAGTGCTAACATGTACCTTTTGCAACTTTCTTTCCTTTGCAATTCTTAGAAGTCTTCCCTATCCCTTCTTCTTCATTCGTACAGGTCCAACTCTAGTCTTAGAGGACGATCCTCCCATACACTTTCTCTATGGTAGAAACATTTGCTTCCACTTCCTTCTCTTTACCCATGGAAAGGTTCTGGAAATGTTGGAGCCCATAATCCACAGGTCCATTAGGTTCCCTTGCTAGCTCATATGGAATTAACTTTGAACAATATATTGGAATAATTTGAATTGTTCGAATTAGGTAAAGAGAGATAAACAACCAAATATATTTGATATAGCAGCTTTATGTTTAAATGTGTTTTAAATATTAAAAATATGAATACAGATTCATATTCGGAAGCTTGGAATTGATGGAAATGGCCAAAGTTGTAAAAAGTCAAAATGTTGATTTTTTACGTTGAAAACTCAAACTTTGACCAACTTTATATTCAAATGTGAATTGAATTTTGGAAAAATGAATGTGGATTCATGCTCGAGTGGTCAAAATTAGTCAAGATGAAAAAAATAGTAAAAAGTCAAAATGTTGACTTTTAACTTGAGAAAGTCAAAGTTTGACTTTGACTTGAAAGATCAAATAACCATATTGCCCTTGCACTAAGTTAGTGAAAAAATCCAACATTTTGTTGGATAATCCCACTAGCTAACACTTCATGGGATATGTAGCTACATGAGATGTAGACACCTAGCCCACTAATGGTTATTGGACTGTTAGATGTTGAGATTTTATAAACAAATTAGGTGCATTTTTTCATGTGATTTGCTTATAATAGTTTATTTTCTCAAATTGTGAAAAAGTTTTCCATTTTTGTAATTTTGAATTACAAAACATTTTAAGCTATTGTTCTCTAAAAATTTCAACCTTAAGTATCTCCTTCCAATTTCCATCTTGTTCTCCCTATTTCCTTCACTTAATGTGTCCCATAACCCGGTTCTAACTAAGGTATGACTTTTATTTACTCTAATTTCATATAATTTGGATAGTTGATATGCATGTTAATCACTAAAATAGTTTAATGACAATTAGAGTAGTTTTTTATCTGTAATTCCGCTGTGCAGGTATGCTTTCCATAAAAAAATTCGTTCGATTTTAGGGTCGAGTTGAAATCTTAGTTGTTCTTCGTCGCTCATAAACTCGTTCATGCTCTCTTCGGCTAAAGGACGAGACTCAACTAAAATAGAACTTTCTGCACGATTTGGCACAGGATTAAGTTATACAGAAAATAGAACTTTATATATTAGTTATGTCATGTGAGTTTCTGCATGCAAGATTGCCATAGTTGTGGCGTTAAGAGCTCTAATGAAGTGGTTGTGTGGTGACTAGATAAGAGCATGCATTAAAAGGTGCAATCTTATCCATTTGTTGGTAAATCACAAAGTGTAGACATTGTCATGCAATTTTTCCTCTCATTCGTCCAAGTGCAAGTGAAGAGAGGTTTTCTAGTAAGTCTAAGGTCGAACAGATGGAGCTTAAGTCCCTATTTTACCTAATCATGCTGTTAAAACTATGTGGTATAAACTATACAGTGTTGTATATGAACAATATATTATCTATTCTATTATATTTTATACACGTGTTGCTTCTAGCGATGCAAGATGACATGTGAGATGAAAAGAGATGAATAATGAACTCATTATAGACATTGCAAGGAAGGAACGGTTTAACTATCTAAATGTGATAGAATGCAATTGAAGGTTTTAGGCGCATAAAGCATACTTCAACTCGGAGTTAAGTCGAGATGTTTCTCAGCACTCTATCGTACTCGTTGTCCTTTTGGAATTCAAATACTCAGAAGTTACTTATGATTTATGTCTAATAATGTTATAAGTATTCTAAGTTGCTTTTGCTTGACTAAGGCGGGCAACCTCTCGATGCTTCCGCCGCACACATTGTCATTTCTGCAATGTATGTAAAGGATGAACTTAGCAATAAAAATACATTATTGTACTCTTCTTACAAAACACTTAGTTAAATGTGTGTTTTCACTTGTTAGAAGATTATGGTCAAACTCATTGTTCTTCTTTCGAAGATACAATATTTAAGATTCACACTTAACTCAGTGAAACTTAGAGTAAAGATATCATGACCCTTAAGACTTCAAAAATACATTTTATCAACACATGTTAATCAAACATAACAAAAGAGCATAGAAAACAAGAATATGGGTGAATGAAATATAAAATGTAATGTATTGAAACTAATAACTTTAGGTCTTTCGACCCTCAAATACATAATACAATACAATACAATATAACAAGAGAATGAAAGAAAGAAGAAAAGACAACACCTCAGAGTATGATTTCCCATCCTCCTTGGCTTGGATTTTTGCCTAATATTGAGAGGGAAATGGTGGGGATGAACTCTCTCTCTCCCTTTTGTTCCAAGCTCTCACCTAGAAACTTAGGAAAACAGAGAATGGACGATGTTGGAGCTTGCTCTCCAGCCAGAATTTACGAACACTGGGTATTAAAGTGAGAGGCTCTATTTACAAGCAAAAGTTGATATTGACAAGAGGTCACGTGCCATTTAATGCTCTAAAAAGTTGTAGTGATACTTCACAGACTATCCTCTCGTCCTTTTTCAACTTTCATGCCAACCAATTTTTATCTCTTAACGAGTTTAAACACCTAGCTTTCTTTGCTTAACGCCTATGTCGAATGCTTCTTTTCGCCTAAACGTTGAATTGTCGAGGTTCACTTCTTTTGCCTAGGAATCCTGTGATTTAATCACTGAAATACGGTAAAACAGGGATAAGGCTCTTTTAAACTAAGTTGTTCACAAGTTAGCAAAGTCGCCTACTTTTTCCTTTGTTTTCTTCCATTCTCATGCGTTTAGACTTCATTACTTTACATAAAAAGCTACAATAATTTGTACTTCCACAAGTTATCACACACTTTTCATATAAACATAGCATATCACATTAATATACATTTCACGTAAACACACATTAGTCTCAAACAATCCTTTCACCAACAACATGAATCATTCTCTATGCAAAGATTTATCATCCTACGTTCAGACTAATGGGATCACCTTCTCATCAACAACATTCAAGAATATCCTGACTCATTCCTTGTTTTCTAGGTTGAAGCGCAATACACATCTTTTATGCATTGTCCCACCTCATTCCACCATGCACGCCTTCTATACATGGATACATTTACCTTATGTGCACATAACAGTTATCTCAACGATAGGAAAATGGTTTGAACACCATTTCACGATCATTTATAACATATACAACATGCTTTGAAACATAACTTAAGTTTTCATATAAATCTCTTTGAAAACATTTGTATTGATTCATCATTTCAAATCAGTAAGTCTTTTAAGAACACCTTTCAAACATACAAAATACTTTACAAGAAAACATTCACACAACTTAAAAACTCAAACTCCTCTTGCTTCTGATCTTCACTTCTCACATAGTACTTCAATAGCACTTCAACACTTAGCTTTTCTCTTCAATTTGTTAGGGTAACAATACTAAATAATCTGGTTTCACCTGTCATATTTATACTAATCCCAAAATGAGTTAGTCATGCTTAAACTCATAATATTCTGCCAGCTTCTAATTTTAGTGGTGCACGCTTAAATTTAAGGTTTAATTTAATCATGCTTAGCTTAAACCTCTACATGTGGCCCATTTAGTAAACTTAGAAATTTTCTTACTCTTCCTTACGTAGTTTCTTAGATCTCTCCGCCTAACACTATCTCGCGAAGAACCTTAGTCTCATAGCCCCTTAAATTTCCTAGAAATGTGGGCGATGTAGAGGTACTAGTCACAGTAGACAAAATTTTGATGAGCTGCTTCTTTCTATATTACTAAAGGCCATAAAAGAAACACAAAGTTGATGTACATCTTGTTTTTAATTAGTGTAGTAGTTTCAGCATTGTACACATTTATTGATTTTTTAATCTAGTTTCTCATTGATTTATGCTTTTGTGTTCTCATTCTTGTTGTAATACTCATTCTTATTCTCGCTTTTTTTCTCGTTCTAGTTGTCGTAACTTTTTAGATACTAATTCTCGTTCTCGACATTTTCCTTGCCTTAGTTCTAGTAATAATTTGATCCATATATACTCACTTTTTAACGTGTTTGGGGTTTTCATTCTCGTTCAATTTCTTCTCATCTTTTTTGTTCTCATACCAAATTTTGTACATTTTAGTTGGTGTTTTTTAATAAGAATAAGGTCAATTATCTTTTTCGTTTTGTCATTGTAGTGGAATATAATTATTAAGTTGACTTATATGAATAACAAAGAGTGAACAAATTTACTTATGATTAACAAAATCTATAATTCAATCCACTGTCTAATAATAAAATATGTCAGACCATAGCTCTGCCGTATACTGGAGTATGTGGCCAAATATTCATCTTGTACAAGTTTATTAGTAACTGATACCCCGTGACTAAATGTTCAAAAAAAATTTTAAAAAAAATGTCACAATCCAATGACGATGTTACTGGAATCTACTCAATCAACTTTCCAAAGGCTACACTTATCCAACAACAAAACTTGGCCAATGATGACAATGTGTGACACAACGACATCAAATACAGGGCAATACCTTCCACTAAAATATAGGACAACATCGAGTCTTACAAACATAATCGACCTTTGTTGACATCAATTGCAATTAACATCCAATCTTCTCAGTGGTGAGTTGCATTGCATACATAGTCAACTTCAGCCCATCCTAGATGGTGGTTTGGTTCTAAACAGAGTACAATCTAACTTATGCTATCCTCCGTTCCCCACACTTGTGCTACTTCTAGAGGGATTAAAACCCTTGGCAGCGGAAGATTTTACAGAGCCCTTAGATCAATTTAATTGGAAACTTAAAATACCGTACATTGGCAAATAATTACATAAACAAATTTTCTTATAATTTAAACTAAGGTTAAGCATGCTTAAACAAATTATAGATTAGAGAATTAAATTGGGAGACCTGTTTCTAATTTGAGTATAAGAAGAAAAATCTGGCTAAGTGTTTTGAAAATTGCGTTCTGGATAAGAGGAGACATTTTGAAATAAGACTTCGTGATAAGAAGTTGACGTTTAAAAAATCCACAGAAAGGATTAAGTGATCAATCTTATATGGTTAAGAATAAGTTTTGTGATTAAGAAGTTAGTTCGCGAAGAAGTTTTGAGAAAAGAAGGATTTGCGGTAGGACCTAGAAGTCTAGAACGTTCACAAGAGAAAGAGTTTTCGGGAGAAAGTTGAGTAGTCCGCAAAAAGGGCTACGCGTTAAGACCTTCGAAAGTTATGTTAAGTGGTTGAAGTTATTCGCTGAATGGTTAGGGGAGAAGAAATGTTTGGCGAGAAAGTGTCAGATCTGATTTGACATGAGTTAACGTGTAAGATTAAGAATTTAAGCATTGTTAAGATAAATCTTGATTTTACACATGTAAAGTTTTAAGTAAGAGTTGGCAATTGGACAAGGATTTGAGGATGACTAATCTAGGTTCAAAAGTAGTATAAATACTGGATTTGGGTCATTAAGTAAGGGGGATTTTTGGAAAATTTTGAAGGGTTGAAGTGCTGCCATTTTAGTTTCACCAGAAGGCTACACGAGAAAGAAGAAGAAAAAGAGATTCTGGTTCTAAGGCTAAGTATTTGTGAGTATTTCTTTCAAAGTGATCTTTTCTTTAAAGTATTTATATGGTTTCAAACTTGTTTTTAAATGTTTAAAGCATGATTATGATTATTGCAATTTAAATGATTATAAAATGGTTTTCAAACCATAGTTGCTTCCTTTGAATGAGTTAACTATTAAGTGCACATAATGTTAAAGGCAGCCATGTAGAAAAGGCAGGCCTACATGGTAGAGTGAAGTTAGTCAATGTAGAAAAGGACGGCATTGTGTTGGGCTGCTTGAGCAACAAGGACTAATCTATATGTTCTCGAATACTGTTGATACAGTTGTCTAAATGCGAGGTAATGAGACCTAGCCTAGAGAACGATTCAGGATCCTTGGCAAAAGGAATGATTGTGACTAATATGTGTTTATTTTGCGAAATGATTTATGGAAAGGTATTGTGAAAAGAATTTCAAAAAACCTTACTAAGTCTTTTAAACTTATGTTTTAAAATTTTATCTTCCAGGATTTAGCGTTAAGGCCAAGTAGAGAGGAAGGGGTGTTTTCAAGGCGAGAAGCTGCCAGACGTTTAAAACTTTAGTTTAAGTTGTTAACTTTTGGTTAAGCGTTGCATTGATTCTATGTATAAAACGTCTCTTGTTAATGAAGTTAAGTTTTGAGTTATGATTTAACGTCTAAAGAGTGTTTTAATGTAATTGGCGTTCAAGTTGACTTTTCTTGGGTTTTGATTTTCGCCTTAGTAGTATAAAAAGAAGTTAAGGTTGAGCTAAGCGATAAGACCAGTTCCAAAGTTTTACGCTTAATGGCATCCTATTAGCATTATTTCCTACGTTTTGGTTGTTTTACCAAATAGGGTGTGAAAGTTTTGGTATTAGAGCTGTTAGTAGACCAAGGAAAATTACTGAGACACAATAAATTCATAAGCTTATTCTATAAACCCCGACGTTTTAGTTCCACAATCAGAGGAGAAATTTGGAATAGAACGATTGAAAGCATTAGGAGCCACTGAGTTTAGTGGAACAACTAAATCAGAAGAAGCTGAAAAATGGCTGAGGACATTGGAGAAGTGTTTCCATGTTATGCAATGTCCGAAAGAAAGAAGGGTGACCTATGTAACACCCCAAAAACTAAGGTAATTTTGATTTTCTTTATCTTGGATTTATTTGGGTGTTATTTTAGATAATTTGAGAGTTTTGTTTCTTTTGTGGACATTAGAACTAATTAAATATTTATGGAAAAACTATTTGATTAATTATTAAATTTTGGAATTCAATTATATTGTATGGTTTTGGTAAAGATTGAATGATTTTTGGTAAATTATTTTGATAGATTTTATTGGTAAATTATATATGTATAAGTAAGTAGGTTTTGGAAGATTAATAATAATTATGTTATTGGAAATAATATAATTTTAAGTTTTTTTTTTTTTTTGTGGAAGGTAAAAAGAGAGGTGGTTTGATAGGTTTTAATTGAGGAAAGAGAAAGATTTAATGGTTTTGGAAATAAGTAAATAAAGAAAAGAAAAGAGAAAAGAAAAGGGATAAAGTAATTAATACTAATAATAGTAATGTATTATTATTGTTATTAATATTAATATTATTATTATTATTATTATTATTATTATTATTATATAATTAAACCCCTCTCGTGAAGCGTGCATTAATAACACACTATTCATCATCTTCTTCCTCCCTTCAACCCTAGTCGCTGCCAAGGATCTCGTCACGCGTATTCTCCGTTCCACTGTTGTTCAGGTGTAGTGTCACCATCAGCCGCGCCAACCATCTTCATCGTTCTCTGTTGCGTCAGCAACATTTCTTCCATCATCTTCCATCTCGAGCCTTCCATTCTTCGACGGCTACACCCATCATCCACCTTCCTTTGTTGCACAACGACTTCGAAGTCCTTGTGGTCGACGAAGCTTCCAACCGTACGTGGTCATTCTTCAAGGATCTGAGTTGTTGACGTCCTTCGAGTCGCGTGTGTTACCTGCCACCCGAGCCGCCCTCCATTTGATCCTAGTCGACCTTCCTAATCAAGCCACAAGCCTCCCTTCATTTGTTCCTTAGCCATTCACTTTTTCAGCCATATTTAGGAGAATTTTTGGTAAGTTTTTTTAATTGGGTTTAGTACTCCCATCAAATATTTATCTATCCCAAATAATTTAAGTTATGGTTTAAAGTCAAATAGTTTGAGTTATGAATTAAAGTTGGGATATTTTTACTAGAAGGTTTGGAGGATTTGAGTTGTGAATTTCTCCTAACTAAGGTTGAATTGGTTTCAACCTCCTTTGTTGGTAAGTTTGTAAACCTGAGAATTAATTGTTTGATGTGGGTATCAAACTATTAATTTAAATCTTATGTTTAGGGTTTGCTTACTGGAAAGTTTGACTATCAACTAAGATTTAACTACTAAGTTAATCTCGAGGTAAGAGATTCTACAATTAGACCCTTGACATTATGTTATCCCTCATTATGCATTAACGTAGCTTTGGTACATGATGGGACTGTTAGAGATGTTTGATATTGATAGCTACGTAGACAACCATTATGTATGACTGAGATATATGATGATCATGAGATGTTATGAATGAGGTATACTATGGTTGAGATACATTATGATTGAGATCTGAAATTTATGTTATGCTATATGTATAGGTTATGGTGTTCTGTTAGCTTTGTCTCTTAGAGTCATACCATATGGGTGTCCCTCGGGATCACCACCTATTTATGCCTGTGCGGCCAGCTTTATGTGTGATTCGACGAGATTACTTATAGTTCGACTCTCCTTTAGGGTCATTCCTTCGAGTTCATTGAGAGTCCAAATGTGTCCCTACGGGACCACATGATAACGTGCACTTGGGAGCACAATAGTTATGCAGTACTTTCTTACAGGACTCTAACAGGAAGTTAACGACATGTAACGGGACTAGTAGTGGGTCCCTTACTCAATATAAATTTATACCCACTCTTTTCCATGTTTAATTGAGCAAGCTGGCAAATGACAAAAAATGATCATAGTTCGCCATAGGGGACAGTTTATGTTTTCTTCGGCATTTTTGTTTTCAGTATTTGATTTATAGTATTTTTATTTCAAAACTCATAAGTACTTTTAGATATTTTTGTCTATTTCAAATAGAGCCCGAACTAGTGTTCTATCTAATATTTTATTTATTATTTTCACACTTTACTTATATTTTATAAATAAGTATTTGAAGTGTTCCTTTAAAATTTAGTATTTCCTTTTATTTTAAACAAAAAAGTCTTTATTTGTTTTAGTGGTAATGACCTCAACTTAGTATAAAGAGTTGGGTCGTTACAACCTAGCTATATTTTTATTGCAAAAGGAGGTTGAAGACTGGTGGATCTTGGAGGAAAGTAGGCAGGAAGAGTGAATTGGGAAGAATTTAAGGAAATATTTAATGGCAAGTATTTTCCTGTGATGTATATAGAAGAAAAGAGAGATTAGTTTCTCTATTTGAAATAGAGAGAACTCTCAGTTGCTGAATATGAGAAGAAATTTACAAAACTAGCAAAGTATGACATGGTATTAAACATAGATGAGGGAGAAAGGTGTAGACATTTTATAAATGGTTTGTGGAAAGAGATTTTGACCCCTATTGTGCCGATTGTGATAAGAAGTGACTACACATAGTTGCTGGACGCAGCCCTGCGAGTAGAAAAGAGTTTGGGCTTAAAAAGATGAAGTTTTGACTTAAGCGAGAAATGAGAAAAAGAAAGTCTGAGGAGCAAGAAAGCTAAGACCACTTTAAGTCAAGTGGTTAAGTGTAATGATTGCGAAAAGAATCACACGCGAGTTTGTAGGAGAAATAGTGTTATTTGTTATCAGTGTGGTGAGAAAGGGCATTATAGAAATGAATGCTAAAACAATTGAGGTTAAGCGAAAAAGATTCAAGGCAAACTCCAGTGGTGTTTTAAGGCCAAATAAAAAGTTGATGTAATAGTCATGGCTTGTAATTTTTGATATTATAAAGTTATAACTCCAACAATTTAGTAATAAAAGTAGTATTACTTTCTTTAAAGTATTGTCTTATTGTCTAAATTTCGAGGACGAAATTTCTTAAGAGGGGGAGAATTGTGAGACATGTTTCTAATTTGAGTATAAGAAGAAAAATTTGTTTAAGTGTTTTGAAAATTATGTTCCGGATAAGATGAGGCATTTTGAAATAAGACTTCATGACAAGAAGTTGTCGTTTGAAACAATCCGTGGAAAGGATTAAGTGATAAAATCCTATATGGTTAAGTATAAGTTTTGCGATTAAGAAGTTAGTTTGCAACGAAGTTTTAAGAAAAGAAGGATTTGGCGGCAGGACCTAGAAGTCTAAAACGTTCAAGAGAAAGAGTCTTTGCGAGAAATTTGGATAGCCCACGAGAAGGGTTACGCGTTAAGACCTTCGAAAATTATGTTTAAGTGCTTGAAGTTATTTGTGAAATGGTTAGGCGAGTAGAAAGGTTTGGCGAGAAAGTATCAAATCTGATTTGACAGGGGTTAACGTGTAAGATTAAGAATTTAAGTATGGTTAAGATAAATCTTGATTTTACACGTGTAAAGTTTTAAGTAAGAGTTGGCAATTGGACAAGGATTTGAGGATAACTAATTCAGGTTAAAGAGTAGTATAAATACTGGACTTGGGTCATCAAGTAAGGGTGAGTTTTGAAAAATTTTGAAGGGTTGAAGTGCTGCCATTTTGGTTTCGTGAGAAAGTTATACAAGAAAGAAGAAGAGATTTTGGTTCTAAGGTTAAGTATTTGCTAGTATTTCTTTCAAATGGATCTTTTCTTTTAAAGTATTTATATGATTTCAAACTTATTTTTAAATGTTTAAAGCATGATTATGATTATTGCAATTTAAATGATTATAAAATGGTTTTCAAACCATTAGTTGCTTCCTTTGAATGAGCTAACCATTATGTGCACATAAGGTTAAAGGCAGCCATGTAGAAAAGATCTGCATGGTAGAGTGAAGTCAACCGAGCAACAAGGACAAATCTGTATGTTCTCGGATATTGTTGATACAGTAGTCTAAACTCGAGATAATGAAACCAAGCGTAGAGCACGATTCGGGAGCCTTGGCGAAAGGAAGGATTGTGACTAATGTGCGTTTATTTTGTCAAATGATTTATGGAAAGGTATTGTGAAAATGATTTCATAAAACCTCACTAAGTCTTTTAAACTTACGTTTTAAAATTTTATCTTCCACGATTTGTCGTTAAGGCCAAGTAGAGAGGAAGGGGAGTTTTCAAGGTGAGAAGCTGCTAGGCGTTTAAAGCTTTAGTTTAAGTTGTAAACTTTTGGTTAAGCATTGCATTGAATACTATGTATAAAACGCCTGTTGTTAATAAGGTTTAGTTTTGAGTTATGATTTAACGTCTAAAATATGTTTTAATGTAATTGGTATTCACAAGTTGACTTCTATTGCGTTTTGATTTTCACTTGGTAGTATAAAAAGAAGTTAAAGTTGAGCTAAGCAATAAGACCAATTCAAAAGTTTTAAGCTAAATAACATCCTATTCGCATTATTTCCTCCATTTTGGTTGTTTTGCGGATTAGGGTGTGACAATTACATAATAGACTAACTTACTCTCGTTGCTCTCTCTGAATCTTCAAATCACCGAAGTAGGGACACCACCCGTCGGAGACTTTCCTATCCTTTGGGTTGAGATTGGTTTGTGGAAACCAATTGGAATGGGAAAAAAGTTTTTGAGAGAATCTCTAAGAGGATTCGTAGAAAGGTAAAAGCTTAGGTCGAAAAACCTATTTTATTTTGCGTATTTATAGCTCCCTCTTCTTCAGAGAGTAGGTAGAATCTAATTTAAAAAATATTAAATTAATAGAAATATCAAATTAACTAATTAATTAATTAATTAATAATTAAATCATATGTAATTAATATTTCATTTAAATCATATTTAATGAATATCTCTCACATATCTTATAGTTTTTATTAATTTAATTAAATCAAATTAAACTAAACAATTAATTAATTCTCCAATTAATTAATGGGAAATTTTCAAAAACAGCAAATTTTACAAAATACTTACAACCTATAGCAAATTCTATCACTGATAGTCATTAATATGTTATAATGATAGAATACTATCAGTGATAGAATCCAAAATTTTGCTATAACTTGTAAATATTTTAATTTATTTTGCTATTTTTAAAATGCCCCTTAATTCATTGCTAAATTAAATATATTATATTAAATTTAATTCAAAATTTTCAAATATAAATTTCTCTCATAACCAATAATTTTAATATGAATACAATTCACATTAAATTAATATTTGAACTCATTCAAATATTTTATCTCTCATAAATTAATTTTGAATCATATCCAAAATTAAATTTATATAATAAAGTTTAATTAAAATAAAAACATTTATATTTTAATGTATCACCATACATTATTCTAATTCTCAAAGTAGATTTGAACATTTCAAATTACAACCAATATAAATAAAAATCATTACCCTTTAGGAGTTAGGAAGGGGACCTAATGGATCTACAGATAAGAAACTACAATGATATGGGATTAATTGGCTAAACTCATTAACCACATTAATCAATATTAGTTCACTGTGTGTACACTTCACTAAAGACTCATAGTTGAACTCTTCTCAGTATAGATATATTTATGTGTCCACAGATATAGACCAATAACAGTAAGTTAGTCCTTCACGAATGTTCGTAACACAAGCTAGATCAAATCACCGTTTTACCCTTCAGTTACTTCTCGTCCTTAAATACCAGTGCTCCTCTAATGAACAATCTGTTTATGGTTCAACCAATAAACAGAGAATCCTCTCGTGCCATAGAGAGGGTACGACCCTTTGTTCAAGTCTCGAAGACACCATTTAAGAGAACATTCATCTACTTATGCTAAAGTCGAGAATGAGTGAATTCCATCTTGTGTCATTATGTTTCTAGCTCCCCACTCGATCTTGTCTCCAAAATGATAAGGATATTTAGTTGGCAATCTGGCCACTCCCACCCGTACAAATCAAAGGATAATTATTCGCAAACAGGAGTTCATAACACACTCATGATTAAGACTAATTTACCTAGGTTATCCTAATGAAATAGAAACCCAACTAGTTAACAGAGTTACATCTAGTGGTTACTATTTCGTGGTCCAGTCTTATGCAAACTCATTGCATAGGATACCCTCACTCGCATGTCACCTACAAGAACGTGTTAAAACATTGTGTTTGTATCAAATACAAAGTGAGTCGTATCCATAGTGTTACTAGAATAAGGTACCCAGCCTTATCTCTATACTATAAACCCTTTAAGCTGATCTAGAACATTGATCCATGTATGTCTCTACATACTATTCAAGACACATCAAATAGCTTAGGATGTTAGTTTATTGGATTTGGGTTATTAAGACAAAGCTAATAATATAATCAATACGCTTATTGAAATAATAATAATAACATTTTATTAATTAATAACGGTCAATGAATTATATTTACAATCTATGAGTTTTAGGGCAGAAATCCCAACAACTTCTTCATCAATTTTCTCATAAATGTGCTTGGATATGCTATCTAGGTGAAGATGTTCAAATGACGTGTGAGATGAAGTGAATATCATAAATCCATTACATTATGATATTATGAAAGTAAGAGTTATCAAGTCTCATGCATATACCTGTATACCATATAGGAAGGTTGTGAATATGTGAATGCATATATTGGGCTGTGTAGCTAATTTCCTACGCAAGAACATAAAAATTGCCTAAAGAACCTATAATACAATGAGGCATGTTAGTATAATCTATAAGGAATGTGTGTAAATGGTAAATAATACTTATGTCACACTCAACCCACTCATTGTCCTGCATAAGTTCCTGGAACAATTCCTTCATTCGTGCCCAATCCTAAAAAGAGCACTAGTATCAAGTATATGAGGCTTAGTGTCCTTGCTACTTAAATAGTTGAAGAAGGCCTTCATCACATTTTTTGGAATATTATGAGTTGGATCATAAGGTACCATGTTTGATCAACTGAGTGGACATACATCAAGATTATAATACCTTTGACTCAAGTTATTTGTCTTTGGCTCTATATAACAAGTTAACATTTTTAGTTCCTTACGCTGTCTAACCGTCAAGGCTCCACCCTTCCCCAAATTTAGTTCAAGTTTTTTCTTCAATGGTGGGAGCAAGCAAAGTATTGAACTTCATCGACAAGGTATATAGAATGGTCCATGTGGATGGAATCAATTGAGGGAAGGCTAAGGTCGACGATGATAGTGGTTGTCAAATCAAGAGTAGTGATGGTAGTGGTTGAGGTGGTGGGATTGATGGTAGGAATGGTAGTCATCGTGGTGTGAGATTGTTGGTAGTGAGAGTAGGGGCTTAGTCGTCGTGGTGGGATCGGTGATAGAAGTAGTTGTCATGGTAAAGAGATTAAAGGTAATGGTGGTAGTATAGGTAGCGGTGGAAGTTGAAGGATTGATGGTAGAAGTAGGGGTGAACAGTGGTTTGGTCGGAGTGAATGGGATCAGATGGTTGTGTACTAGTAGGGTCTACGAGTAAAGTTGTCCATGAGGACGCAGGGATGCCATTCCCCATCCCTGCTCCTCATTTCATTCCCTGTCTTCATGAAATTCCCCATGGGGATCAAGCAAGGATTCCCAACGGGGAATTCATAGGGATCGGGTTCGCCACAGAAATTTTTTTCCTGTTATTTAAAAAAAACAATTAATTTAAATCATTAATGTAGAAAAATTATAATTAAATAATTAAATCTATCACTAAGTTTCTTATTATCGTTAGTTTTATATCACAATTTGAATTTAAATATAAATTAGTCAAATTTTGGCCTAAGAAACTAATCAACTTTTTAGTTGAAAGAAATAAGCATAAATCAAATTATTCACATATATAATCTAAAAATTTAAATTTAAACACACTCATTTAGCTTGGACTATAAACAATCAAACTTGAAACTTAAATGTATTACTTATATAATATCATAACATTACCTTGAATAACTATACTAAATAAATAAATAAGGTGTAATGGAAGCGGGGATGGGGAACGAAGTGGGGTCGGGGAATGCATTTCTCTTTTTCGTCCCATTTTAGCACACTGAGAATTTTTCCCCTACCCCTCATTTATTCTTTACTTGATCATGGAACCCTCACCACATTCAAAGTGGGTTCCTATAAGCCCCCGTCCCCGTGGGAAAATTGAACATCTCTATCTACAAGGGATGGTTGGGTGATGATCATGGTATTTTAATAATAGTCATTATGCTGATCATCGCCATCATGACCATCATGATTAAGCTCATCTATAACCGACAATGGGTTACACTCTACCAAAAAAATCATCATGTCATACACTGTTAACACAATAACTGGATACATAATTACTGTTATGATATATATATTTATATTTATATCATATGTCCTTTATTGTAATTGTACATAGTATCTAGGGTTTATTTTATTCTCTATATAATTATGTAACATTCCTTTGACTCAATATGAATAAGAAATATACTTCTCTCAATTCTAGATTACATGGTATCAGAGCCATTAGGGTTTCGAATGGCCATTAGCTTCCTCCTCCATGAGGCTTAAATTTAGGTTACCTTTCGCTGACCATTTGTCGACACCGCCCATACCATAAGAAGCACCACCTCCATCCGCCTATGTCTGTCTTCGCCGATCGCCGGAAAACATCCCTCGTGACTGTCACGTGCCTCCGAAACCTTCTTGTTCTTCACCCACAGCGCGTGAGGCGTCCGTTTTGTTCTTCGTCTTCTGGGCTTGTCTCAAACCATTTTTTTTGCCAGTTTGTACCATTGGGTCTATCAAATAGCATTCGGGTTTGATGAAAACTGAAGGTTACGCTATTGGTTTAGGGTCTTTTTCCAATTTTGCTGCTGTTTGGATTGATTTTCTCTTTGTTTGTGTGAACCAATCAGTGTGTGACTTCAATATGGCCGACATAAAAAATTTGGTAGTCTCCAACGATATTCCCTTAGCCTCTAAGATCACAGAACATAAGTTAAATGGATCTAATTATTACGATTGGCATCGAACAATTTTATTTTATTTGAGAAGTACTTATATGGATGATCATATGACCAAAGATCCCTCAGAAGATGCAAAGCAGAAGAAGGATTGGCTTCGTGATGATGTCCGTTTATATCTTCAGATCAAAAACTCAATTAAGAGTGAGATAATTGGATTAGTTGATCACTGTGAGTCTATTAAAGAACTTCTAAAATTTTTAGATTTTCTATATTCAGGTAAAGAGAAGTGCATAGAATGTTTGAAGTTTGTATGCAATTTTTTTGTGCGGAACAAAAAGTTGAGTCTGTCACCAGCTACTTTATGCGGCTTAAGAAGATAACTGCCGAGCTTGGCTTGTTGTTACCTTTTAGTCCTAATGTTAAAGTTCAACAAGCTTAGCGAGAGAAGATGGCTGTTATGATTTTTTTGAATGGACTCTTACCTGAATTTGGAATGGCAAAGACACAGATTCTCTCTAACTCTAAGATTCCATCATTAGATGATGCTTTTACTAGCGTCCTTCGCATTAAAAGCTCTCCGATTGATGTGTCTATTCCTCAACCCAGTAGTGCTCTCTTTAGCAAGAAGATTATTCGTAGAGGATATGAGTCGGGAGGCCTTTATCTCTTTGATCATCAAGTATCGCAAGTTGTGGCGTGTCCTGTCGTTCCCTCTCCTTTTGAAGTCCATTGTCGTTTAGGTCATCCATCTTTGTTCGTGTTGAAGAAACTTTATCTAGAATTTAGGTCTTTGTCCTCATTAAATTGTGATTCGTGTCAATTTGCTAAATTTCATCGTCTTAGTTCAAGTCCTCGAGTCGATAAACGAGCAATTGCTCCATTTGAGTTAGTTCATTATGATATTTGGGGTCCGTGTCCAGTTGTATCTCAAAAAGGCTTTCGTTATTTTGTTACTTTTGTTGACGATCATTGTCATCTAACTTGGTTATATTTAATGAAAAATCGTTCTGAGTTATTATCTCACTTTTGTGCCTTTCATACTGAAATAAAAAACCAGTTTAATGTCTCTATCAAAACTTTGAGTACTGATAATGCGGGTGAATATTTTTCTTATTCTCTTGGCTCTTACTTGTGTGAACATGGCATTATTCATCAGTCTTCATGTGCTGACACTCCATCTCAAAATGGTGTTGTAGAACAAAAAAATAGGCATTTACTTGAAACTGCTCATGATTTATCGTTTCAAATGCATGTTCCAAAAACCTTTTGGGCGGATGCTGTCTCTACAGCTTGTTTTTTATTAATAGAATGCATTCCTCTGTTCTTAATGGTGAGATTTCCTACCGTGTTCTTTTTCCTACCAAGAATTTGTTTCCTATTGCTCCTAAGATATTTGGTTGTGTCTGTTTTGTTCGCGACGTTCGTCCTCATCATACTAAGTTAGATTTCAAATCCTTGAAGTGTATCTTCTTGGGTTATTCACGTGTTCAAAAGGGTTATCGTTGTTATTGTCCTACCCTTAAAAAGCATCTTGTTTCGCCTGATATTGCATTTTTTAAGGATACACCCTTTACTTCATCACCATCGAGTTCGTGTCAGGGGAGGGTGACAATCTTTTTATCTATGAGGTTACCTCTCCCATACCATCCTTGTCTATTGATGTGCCTCCTTCCCCCCCATTGATTTCTCAAGTCTACTCCCTACGACCTCCACCACAACCTTCAGACTCATGTTCTCCATCAATGCTTCCTTCCTCATGTGATCTTGGGCCAAGTGATGATCTTTCCATTGCTCTTCGCAAAGGTAAATGCAAGTGTACTTACCCCGTTTCTTCTTTTATTTCCTATCACCAGTTATCTCCCTCCACATATGCTTTTATTATGTCTCTTGAGTCCACATCTATTCCTAACTCTGTTCATAAAGCTTTATCTCATCCTGGCTGGCGAAATGCAATGATTGAGGAGATGACTGCTTTAGATGATAATGGTACTTGGGATTTGGTATCTCGTCCTGCAGGAAAGAAGGCCATTGGTTAATGAGTGTTTGCTGTCAAGATGAATCCTGATGGAACAGTGGCTCGATTGAAGGCTCGCCTTGTTGCCAAAGGTTATGCTCAAATCTATGGAACTGATTATTTGGATACATTCTCTCTAGTTGCCAAATTAACTTCCATTCGCCTATTTCTTTCCATGGCTGCTACCCATAAATGGCCTTTGCATCAACTTGACATTAAGAATGCTTTTCTGCACAGTGATCTTCAAGAGGAAGTTTATATGGAACAACCACCTGGGTTTGTTGTTCAGGGGGAGAGTGATAAAGTATGTCGCCTTCGAAAATCTTTGTATGGTTTGAAACAGAGTCCTCGTGCGTGGTTTGGTAAGTTTAGTCAAGCTCTTGTATGCTTTGGTATGAAGAAGAGTACATCTGATCATTTGGTTTTCTATCGCCGATCTGATAATGGTATAGTTATACTAGTTGTATATATTGATGATATTGTTATTACTGGAAGTGATGCATCGGGTATGTCGTCTCTCAAAACTTTCCTTCAGGGTCAGTTTTATACGAAAGTTTTGGGCCAATTGAAATATTTTTTGGGCATTGAAGTGATGAGCAAGAAAGGTATTTATTTGTCTCAACGAAAACATGTACTTGATTTGTTGTCTGAGACAGGAAAATTAGGAGCCAAACCAAGTGGCTCTCCGATGATGCCAAATCAGCAACTTGTTAAAGAAGGAGAATTATGTAAAGATCCTGAGAGATATAGAAGATTAGTTGGGAAGTTTAACTACTTAACAATGACTCGACCAGACATTGCTTATTCTGTAAGTGTTGTAAGTCAATTCATGTCTTCCCCTACAGTGGATCATTGGGTTGTAGTAAAGCAGATTTTGTGTTATCTAAAAGCTGCTCCTGGATGTGGGATATTATACAAAGATCATGGACATACGAGAGTTGAATGTTTTTCTGATGCTGATTGGGTGGGGTCTCGTGAGGATAGGAGATGAACTTCTGGATATTGTGTCTTTGTAGGTGTAAACTTAGTATCATGGAAGAGTAAGAAACAAAATGTTGTTTCTCGTTCGAGTGCTGAGTCAGAATATATAGCTATGGCACAATCTGTGTGTGAAATAGTATGGATTCACCAACTATTATCTGAGATAGGCTTCAGTATTACCGTGCCAGCTAAATTATGGTGTGATAATCAAGCTGCACTTCATATTGCATCTAATCCAGTATTTCTTAAACAAACTAAACATATTGAGGTGGATTGTCACTTCATTCGTGAGAAAATCCAAGATGGGTTGGTGTTCACAGGATATGTGAAGACCGGAGAACAATTGGGAGATATTCTAACTAAAGCTTTAAATGGAGCAAAGATAAGATATCTGTGCAACAAGCTGGGCATGATCGACATATTTGCTCTAGCTTGAGGGGGAGTGTTATGATATATATATTTATATTTATATCATATGTCCTTTATTGTAATTGTACATAGTATCTAAGGTTTATTTTATTCTCTATATAAATATGTAGCATTCCTTTGACTCAATATGAATAAGAAATATACTTCTCTCAATTCTAGATTACAATTACGAATCATGATAACATAAAAAAAAATATTCTTAATTGATATAACGTGTGCAACATGGTCATCATTCTATGTAGCTTCAAATTAACATCATCAAGCTCTGACGATACTATTTGCATGTCAGACCTTAATTCACTCGTCTCACTTTATCTCACAAAGTGCACTTTCCATTCGTGTCACTCTATCATCGAGGTTGCTTTATTTTCCAATACGAGTGCGTGCTTTACTTCGAGATGGGACTGTACCGCCCTAAATAATAACAGTCTCATGAGTATCAAATGCTAAAGGAATATCATCAGTTTGAGGAATGTCGTTGGGATCGATTTGACATTCCTTGAATGTATCTATCTTATGTGATTGCATTGAAACATCGCTCTCATACTCACGTTCTCCATCTAATTCTGTCACACCCCCTCCCAGATCCCCTTCTCTAACTCCTAACTTGGTTTCAAAAAGGGTGTGAGGGTTGACAAGTATCGCCATACTCCGACAACACTACCCAACCAACCTATAAACCATGAACCCTAAGAAACTTAAGTCTTCTAAAGAGTTTGGAAGGTTAGATTTTAAGTAAAATTAAGATGGGAAAGCACACTCAAGAAGTGTTATTTTAAGTGTGTCATGGTAAGTGGAGAGAGAAAACTAAGAAATGATGGTTTAAAAGTTAAGGAGGTTAAGTTGACAAAAGGGAAAATTTTGCTTAGTCCATAAGCAAAGCATTTTGAAGCTTGATGGGCAGCCAACCCGATAACCCAACCCATATTTTACAAGTTCGGTTGGGTTGGGTTAGAAACTAAATTCAGGTTATTTAGGTTGCCAACCCAAATAATCCGAAAATATGAGTTAGGTTGAGAATGTCTCCCAACCCAACCCAACCCGATTTCACCCCTACATAAAAGAATTAAGAGTTAATACATATACCAAAAAACTGCACCTTCCTTTTTGATGACTTCAGTGGCTCGATCATAGGAACTCCAAAATTAAGCGTGCTTAGCTTGAAACAATTCTATGTTGGGTGACCTTCTAGGAATTTTCTTATGATGCATGTGAGTGAGGACAAAGCATGCTAAAAGGAATGTGTTGGTTTGTGGGGACGACTTTCACTTTAATAAGCCTTTAAGACAAGCATGGATAATGTTGCCAGGTCACAGGGGATACAAGAGAATGTTGGAGATCTGAATTTCGAATCCTATTTTGAATCTTGGGTCTGGGGCACATTGGAATAGAAGACTGCAAAGAAGGAGGCTGTAAATACTAAATATAAAGATTAAGTGTTTCAAAGAAGAATGCGTTCTAGCTAAGCAATGTGAGGAAAGGTTAGTAATTATGCATTCAAGCAAAGTTAGAAAAGAAAGAAAGTTTTTGAGCTTAAGAGTTTGAGAGTTTTTGAGCTAGGCATGGAAAGAAAGTTAGGAAATCTAAGAGACTTATTAATCTAGATTAGTCAGAAGGTTATATGTGGGGTTAAAGTTAAGCATATGGTTAGAGGAATATTAAACATACATGTGTAAGATACAAAAAAGGTGCTAGCAAGCTAAGATGAGTTTAAGGATGATTAATCTAGTTTAGGATTAGTATAAATATGCTTTGTAAGCTCAAAGGAAAAGTTACAAAGAAGTGCTAAGCTTAAGTTCTATCAAAGAAAGAATATGCGAGAAGATGGGACTTTGAAGTTAGGCGATAAGAAAGGATTGGAAAGGAATAAAGCATTAGACTTTGTGAGTGACTTTATCGAAGAAAGAGCAAAGTTTCCTTTCAAAGTTAATTCATGTTATGTGTGGTGTATTACATGTGTAATCTATTATATGATTTATATGAAAAACATGACTATTTGAAAGTAAATTTGTGAGTTTAAGAAAATATTTCTTATGATGCTTGCATGCAAGTAAACCATTAGCTTTATTTCTATCAAGAGCTAACTATTTTGTGCACATAAGCGTAAAGCATGCCTTGCCTTGAGTGGTCCCCTTAGTAAAAGGATGGCTAACTGCATTGGATGGTCCATGTTTAAGTCAATCGCCAGAGCAACTGGAATTGAACGAGGGTTTGCAAAGATTCTGATGGTGAGATGAGTCCTCACAATAGTCTATGCATTGAGAAAGTTCAATGTCCATGAGAGAGGGTTAATAGAGGCTAATGTGGTTTATGTTATTTAAATTCGTAATATGGTGTTATGATGTTTCTAAAAATAGAAAAAAAATTATTGTATGCAACTGTATTCCCCAAAAGGTTTTCCTTAAACATCACTAGCTTATGTCTTAAGTTTTTCTTCCTCAGGCAAGTGAGCATTGAGGCCGTTAAGAAGAGGCGAGCTGCTAGGCGTTGAGGCGTGAAGCCAGATGTTAAGATCTCAACTAGGCATTTAAGTTCTGGAGCTTAGTTTAGTTTTCTTTAAAGGGTTATATGAATTTGTATTAAGCTGCATAAAGTTAATAAAAGTTTTTAAGTTATATTCAAGCTTGAAGTGTTGAGTTCTTATTGGATAGCACGTTCTCAAGAAATAAAGTTTTGTAAGCTCGAACATTCTAATGTTTCATTTAGAGGCGTTGGAGTTGTCCAAGTCGAGACCACACTTGGAACACAAGAATGGTGTGTTTTGGGTGGGGGTGTGACACAACATGCTTAAATTAGTGAAGTACAAAATAACTCTAAACAACATCCAAGTCATTCTTAAATTCAAGAATTTTGTACCGCTCTTCAAATTTCATCAAATAAGCTTTATGACCATTAAATTCTTAAATTATTTGTTCCGTAGTGATTTCATAGCTAGAGGTGTGCACGCTAGTTTTTTTGGGGACCACCACAATCCACTCACAAGCAAAAACTCTTCCTTTGAGAATTTGATATTGGCTTAATTGATGTCAAATCTCATCGTGTCATGGTCAAGAGGGCCATTGAAGACAATGTTTATATCTACAATCCGCCAAACACCATCTTCTTAAACATCTCAAGTTGCCTTTCAACTTCTCTCTCACAATATGAGTGGCACTCCCGATATGAGTTGTTAGGGAAGTAGCTCATCCTCAATAATTTTGAATTTAACCATTACTTACTACATACATGAAAAATAGAGAGTTAGGAAAATTTCGCTATAATTGAAAACAAAGAGAGTCAAGCAAAAAAAATTGATTGTCTTTTTGACACTCGTTTCCATTTCTTGTTTATATCGCTCGTCTCAAGTACTATTTCTTGTTTTTAATTCTTGTGTTAAATTACTATTACTCCTTCAATGTTTCGTCCCTATTTCTGGTTTGTTCTGACTTTCTACTTCACATTTATGTCCTACTTCTTGTTTTTTAAGCGTTGGGATATAAGTCCAGTTTTTTTGTCGTTCTATGTTTAGGTGAGTTTATCTATGGTTTCTCTTGCAAAGGTCCAATACAAACCCTAATGCTATAGTCTACATGCAATTGAAACTGGAAATGAAAATGAAAAATGGGAAACAAACAAAAATGTTACATTCACTGGAAAGCTTGAAGTAATGATTGCTATATGAAACGAACAAAAGTCAACCACTCGATTGGCGAACAATGTAGAACGAAAGTCGTAGATAATTTGGTCTCAAAAAATTTGGAACGAGCAAATAGTGATGAGAAAGAAACAAATGATCGATTGTAGTATCTTTAACTCAAAATTTTCAAACGACCAAAATCAAGTGTAAGGTGAGAACGAGTAACGAAGATGAGAACGTAAAGCTAGAAATAGAAATGGGAAAAGTTTTGTAGGCCTCGGTGTGGATGAGAATATTTTGATAGTTTTGCAGGCCAATGATGTCATCATAAGACCATTTGAATCAAGGTTAATTTTCATTTGGGCCTTCAATGCATAAAAACAAAGAAGGTAGAAACGAAAGAAAGAAGATACCAATGAAATAACCATGATTTCGGACATTGGAGCGGTAGGTCACCTCGACGGTCACAAGAATTTGGAGTGGTCAGTAAAAAGGTGAGTTGAGCACTCATAATTCTTAACATAACACCCAGCTGCTTCCATTTCCATTTCATTTCCCCCCTCCCCCCTTAATTTTCCTTTTTTCACTTGCCGTTTGGGTATCTTCAAAACCCTTCTCTTTTATATATCGGATTCACGATTAGATCTCACCGGCAATTTTACAGTCCCAAGAATTTTGCCAGCCACGGTATCGAATCGATTGGCTGACTTTTCCAAATCGAAGAAAAGCAAAGAATCCCCACTCTGATTGCCCACCACAAGTTTTTTTAAAAAAAAATTTGGTTTTTTCTCATCAACACTTTTGCTTTTGTGCCGATCGTCGGGTTTCAAACGAGGGAAATGGAAGGGGTGCTCTCAGCCACCGATAAACAGAGTATGGTCTCCTCCTTTCTTGAGGTTGCTGTGGGCCAGACTGCCGAGACTGCTAGACAATTTTTGCAGGTTTTTCTCCCCTCCCCCACAAACCCTTTTATCTGTTCTTACCCTTACTCTATTTTTGTTGCATTATGTTACATCTTGTGGCTAATGGGTTGTTTCTGATGCTTGATTCTTGTATATTCAATTTGACATTGAGGGGGTTTCAGAATCCGGCCTATTTCCTAAGTCGGTGTTGGGTTTACGGTTGTGGGACTGGAGGGGAAGATAGTTATTTTTCTATGTGCAATCTTTTGATATTATTCGTTTATTTCTTTAGAATCTTTTTCTGTACTGCATGATGCGTATATGTCTATTACGGGAACGCTATCTATCAAGTCCCAATATCCAGATTTTGGTTCTGGAACGATCTTGTTATGTACTCATATCCTACATTTTTATTTGTTAAACGAATCACCATATCTTTTTTCCACCCTTTCTTTTAGGTTCTCAGACTAGTCCGTAGCTGATAGTTTTCAGTTAGTATACTAACATGAGAGGCTATATATTGGGCGGTTAATTGACTGAGAATGAGATGTTGGACGGTTGTGGACGATCTTGCTGTTGTTCTTTTTTTTTTTTTCTCTCTCTCTCTCTTAGGTTTGGGACTATTTTGGAAAAAACTTATAGTTATTTTCTTTTTGAGCATTAGTATTGAATGTTGCATGGACAGGCAACTAGTTGGAAGCTTGAGGATGCTATTCAGCTGTTTTATGTCGGTAATGAAGGAGGAGTGGCTGGACCACCACCTGTTCCTTCTCCTCCAAGTACAAATGAACAAATCAATTCTTCAACTGATCACACATCCAAGTATGTTCGTAAGCCATTTGGTTGTTTGTTTCTTGCACATTACTGGAGTTCAATTGTTAGTTTTTTAACATTCGTTTGACAATTGCCTAAGTGAATCTGGAAAACATGCGGGACCTGGAACATTTGGAGAATATGAGGATGAGGTCCGCCCTCCCTTACCTGTTATAAGGGAAGCTCTTTATGATGATGCAATGTTGTATGGGTATGCTTCTTTTCCATGCTTGCTTAATTTGTGACTCACTTTATCTCTTTTGTCTTTTAGGTGTATCTGTGATGATTTTGCTTTTATTACTCATTCTTCTCAGTAGATTATTTGTTTGCTAGTCTCAATTGCAAATGAATAAATTTTTATTGGGCAGCTGCCTCTTGTGCAGATTTTATTGATCGTTAGTTGTTCTTTCATCACATTTGCATGTAGAGATTAAGTTCACCAGATGAAGCAAATTCCAAATTGGATTTTGATATGAATTTTCTAAAAATGACTAAAGTTTATGCTTAATATTTCATAAATGTAATGTGGTGTCTGCTATAGGACTATGTGAATATATGTTTCTCTTGTTCTTGCATATCATTGACTTTTAACTTCCGATTTTCCTGAATAAGTTAGGTCTATGATTTTGTTAATGAGGCAGTTTACTGATTGAATTGAATACAGAAGCATAACTAGCTTGAATGGGTTGCCTCAAAGTGGTTTTTTACATTTGTGTTCTTTTTTAACGATAAATGATTGAAAGATATTCCATTATCAACAAAAAGGAGAATAACTTAAAACGGCTTAGGGATGAGGAGCCCCTAAGCCAAAAAAGAGGAAACAAACAAAGGCCTGCAGGCTGCAATCTTTTTGAGGGCTGATCAATAAAAGAAATGTAAAAAAGATTTGTGAAGGGAACTCCATGTTGATGTCATAAGCGGTCACCAGAATTTTGTAAATGAATCATATTTATTTGAGAAAATTATAGAATTTATTTCTTTTGGAATCTAAAGTTGAGCTCTGACAGCATTTGACAGAAAACCTTTGCATCTTGCTTTTGAAGCACCAGCTGAAGGATAATTTAACAAGGCCATCTATATTCTTGGGAGGAATCGTGCAATATCTAAACGGTGGAGGATGATTTCTTTTTTTTAGAAGGAAACAAGCCTCTTCATTTAAATAATGAAATGAGACTATTGCTCAAAGTACACACTATAAATGGAAAGAACCATAGGACTTTAGGATCAGGAAGCACTCGGGCATCATAATTATGTTGGTACCCCCTTAACGTTCTCATCATATCCAAACATACTATCCCAAGATAAAGTGAAACCCAAGTTCCAAGTACAAATTTCCCGTATACAATTGGGACAAAACACAAAGTGCAAGGAAAGCAGACTACATTTAAACAAGTACCAGTACAAATGGAACAAAATAAGATCAACTAGACAACAATAGCTAAAAAGCTGGAAATATGAACACACTCCAATTTAAGCTTAGGCCTTGGATGGAGAAATCTGCAAATGAGCCTCTATTAGGAAACAACAATGCAGACACATATAGACAAGTATTTGGGGATAAAATCAAGTTAGGAATTCTCTTTTGCATTTTGTCCTTGGCATTTACTCTCCCATGGTCCATGAACCATACAAAAAATTTTACTTTCTCAGGACTGTTTGCTTCCTACATCTGTTTAATAAATGTCCAGGAAATATAGCCCTAAATGGAGGTGCTCGGTGGCCAAAAATTTCTAAAAAGTCTCCAGAGGAGTCTAAATTCCAAACAATGGGGTTTGTAGAATGGTTTTGGGTGAATAGCATCAATGATGATCCTTGTGGGAGGTTAATCATTCATCCAATTATCTTTCCAAAAGACTCCTAAATGCAAATCTCAGGCATTATTTGATTCAGACCATCAGTCTTTAATAACAAAAAATCTGGAGTTTATTACTGTAAAGAGGGAGGGGAACATCAACCTAGGGGCTGGATGACCTGCCTATCTTCCCTAAATCTTTTTTTCCTCCATTGGCATGCTTAGCACTTATGTTTTTCTTTAAGATGTCTTTGGTCTTGGTGATTTCTTTCAGAGGTTGCATTGGCCACTTTACATCTTTGATCATTTAGGGGGTTAATTGCTCTCTGTTTAATGATATCTGATGTACATAAAAACGTAATAAGCTGGACTTTTGAGACAAAAATGTTCATAATAACGTTGGCCTTAGTTTATTAGAAAAGAATTCTAATGTTGATTTTAAATGAGATTATTTTATTTTATTTTTGTTACAAAACATAAGTTTTGTTATAAACAGGGGAGAGATGAGATATCCGCCCACATCAACAGGTTACAAAAAAGAAGTCTAATGGGTGTAAATATTAGTTAGGCTATGGTTACAAAATAAATTTGAAGTAGAGGACCAAGTAGAAGTAAAAATGTAACTAAATTTCAAAAGTTGTCCTGTTACTGTTTCTGGATCACAAAAATTCTACTATTTCTTTCAAACCATTGCCTCACAAGAAGGGAAAAAACACTATCACTACAAATTGCTCATATTTAACAATCTTTCCCTACAACAACAAAGAGGAAAGAGAAGAAAAGGTGCATCGAAGAGTAGGATTTTGAAGAATCCTTTAGATTCTATGGTAAGTATTCAGTCTCTTGAAAGAGAAGATCCACAAGAAAAGTTTGACTTTCTTTGGACACGATGCTTTCCACAGGTCAGAATGTAGCATGTCCAAAGCTTCTTGGTTCACAATGAGTTTGGGAGAAGGACCTAACAGAAAAGGAGCCATCATTTTCCAACGTCTACAATTTCAAATCATTCCTGTTATTCGGTCTAAACACTTGAAGTTTGTCCAAGAGAGCTGCCCATTTGTCAAACTTTGCCTGAAAAGGATTTCTTCTAAACTCTAAATCCCACAGGCAAAGAGAATCAGACTATGGCTAACAATCGAGGCCCTTTTTTTACACCAACCATAATTTTTTAACAGTCTTGGAAATTGCACATAGCGAGATTACTAAGCCATTTGTTCTTCCAAAAATGGTTTTACCACAAAAAATGTATAATTCTGTGCCACTCCTCAGGAAGGAGAACATTTTCATGATTTGGAACCACATGCCTTTTAGTGATTAAAAACCTTCGGTTGAAGGTCACCATTGATTCTCATTCAACTTTCATTTTTATTTTGAGAAAATTATTTGTCTCTACAATTTTTTTTCTAAGAAATCTCCAGCTCCATTTGACTAAGAGAGCATTATTTTTATGGTAAGATTACCAAAACCCAAACTTCCCATATCTATCCATTGACAGCACCAAGCTCCTCCTTATTACCTTTCAAAAAGAAGTCTCTAATCAATTTCTTCAGTGAGTTAAGATTAGAACCCAAATGGGGTAAGAAAAAATTCAAAAGTAGTAGAATGTTTATGCTCGTAAGGACTGATTTAGCAATATGATGAGCCATATAAGATTGAATATCCACCTTGATAGCTTCAGCCCATAAACAAACACAAAACACCTTTATAATCAACAATATCCACACAAAAGTAGCCAGAATAATTTAAACAAGTTTTTGATTTATCTAGAATAACGTCGTGCACTTGGTGCACTGGCAAACGAGAATTCAATTGCTGGGCCCTTAATGATAGGCCCCACTGCAACAGAGGTCTCTTTTTCAGCCACAATAACGCTCCTTACTTTTTGGGCTGGAAACCCGCCTAATCACATTTTTGATGGCCTTTCAAAGGATTAAGGCAGAAAGGGAATTGTCAACCTCATTCTCACTTAAAAATAAGCTTCTTTTTACATAAATGGCTATTAAGGGCCCGTTTGGTAACGTTCTCGTTTCCTATTTCCTGTTTTTGTTTTCATTTTTCAAGAAACAGAGGTGTTTGGTAACGTTTCTTGTTTTTTGTTCTAAAAAAATGTAGGAACGTTTCTCATGTCATAAGGAATTATTGGGAACAAAAAAAAGTAGTTTCTCCTCTTTCGTTTCTCAATTATTTTTATTGGTTTCCTTTTCCTTTTCCTTTTTCTCAATTATTTCTATTGGTTTCCTTTTCTTTTTTCTCAATTATTTTTATCGGTTTTCTTTTTCTCAATTATTTTTATTGGTTTCCTTTTCCTTTTTTCTCAATTATTTTTATTGGTTTTCTTTTCCTTTTTCTCAAATATTTTTATTGGTTTCGTTTTCTTTTTTCTCAAAAATATTTTTATTGGTTTCGTTTTCTTTTTTCTCAATTATTACTATTGATTTTCTTTTCCTTTTTCTCAATTATTTTTATCGGTTTCCTTTTCCTTTTTCTCAATTATTTCTATTGGTTTTCTTTTATTTTTTTCTCAATTATTTGTATTAGTTTTCTTTTTCTTTTTCTCAATTATTTTTATTGGTTTCCTTTTCCTTTTCCATTTTCCTACGTGATTTCCTTTTTCTTCCATCTTCTTCCCCAAATAATCACTCTCCACGTGGTTTCATTTTTTTATTTTCTCTTATCTCCATTGTCTTCCTCTTCCTCTCATTGTCTTCGCCATCTTCCTCCTATCCTCTCATCGTCTTCCTCTACACGATGTCTTCCTCTTCGTCGGATCTATGTTTTCTTCTTCCTCTTCGCGCGGATCTGGGTTTTCACTGTTGGTTTTTGCCGAATCTGTGGGTTTTCGCCAGATTTGTGTTTTCGCCGTGGGTCCTTGTCTTCCTCTTCTCCCATGGATTTCAATCCTCCTCTTTATCGTGGGTTTTTGGCTTCCTTCTCGCCGACTCTGTCTTTCAGATCTTAATCCTCATCTTGATCTCCTAATCTTAGAAGACCTTCCTATCTAGGTTTGATAAAATGAGTGGTGTAATGTTTAATTGAATTATATGTAAATAAAATAACATGAATAAAATAAAAAATAAATCTCGAAGAAAATAAGAAAACAAGAAACAGTTATCAAACACATTTTCTGTTTCTGTTTCTTTTTTTTTTTTCAAGAAACAAGAAATAGAAACAGTTATCAAACACATTCATGTTTCTTGTCCTAAAAAAGGAAGAAACAGAGAACATGAGACAGGAAACAGAAACGTTACCAAATGGGCCCTAAGAGGCCTCTTCTCTTTCTCTAAAATTGACTTACTTTGAGTACGAATGGGAAGATATTTTAGAGGGAATCACCCAGCTTTCACTGTTTTTTTTAATGTATAACTTAGTGAAGTACACAAACTCATTCATTAATCACTATCAAATCGTCATTCTAACACTTCCTTTTTGAGTCATTTTGAATTTCCTTGATGATTTTTTTTTGGTAATTTGTAATAGGTTTAGCATAGTGTGAAAGAACCTTGAATTTTCATCTCTCCACTCTCCATTTAATCTTGTAAAGCTCTTTTTCTGTATATATGGTCAAAAATCACGTTCATGCAATTGTGCCCCCCTATACATGGGTCAGAGAGTCCAAGGTTTTACTTCAGTTTCATCTAACAATCTGATATCTTATGAGAATTTCCTCTATTTGTCTGCCAATAAAGCCAAATTTCTCCTTTTCCCAGCTCTCAAAACCAGTTTCATTCTCTTCAGCTTCTGCACAAATACAAAACCTGACCAGCCTTGAATGTTCTTCCATTCACAGTCGAAGATATTCATTTGCTTGACCTTCTTTATAAATACAAAACCCTGACCAGCCTGGGATATTTTTCTTTCATTTTCAGTCAAAGAAATTCATGAAGCTTTTCTACTTAACCTTTTGTTTTCATAATGGAAAGGCGTTGGACAACTATTTTTTTTTTCCGTATCTAATGCTGTTAGAAAGTAAGTCATTCTATGAAGAATTGAGGCCATTGACGATGTAAATTTCTCCACGCACTTGCTACTAACCAGAAAATGATCAAGAAGAGAGAGGATGGGTCTCTCTACCATTTGTCCAGTTGAAAAACCCATTAAACAAAGGAATATCAATAAGCTTCCTATGAAACTTCTCCATGCTTCTAGTGATTTCTTCCCGAAACCCTAAAAGTGATCGGCCAGGCACCAACTCACCAATACTGTAGATTTCTTCCCGAAACCCTAAAAGTGATCGGCCCTTGAAAGATTTTTTGAAGTCACAAAATACGTGTCGGCACTTATGTGTTTTTTTTGAAACGGAGACAAGCTTGTTCATTAATAAATGAAAATGAGACTAATGCTCAAAGTACAAGAGAATTATACAAGAGCAAAAAGACAAAAGACAAAAGACAAAAACATCCAAACAAACTGCCCAAAGATGATCTCGGCCAATACAAGGGAAAACGACCAAAACAAACAAACGCAAAGAACAAGCTAAAAAGGCGAAATCCAACAGAAAAAATGAAGTTAAACCAGAACTAAAACGAAGAGATCTAAATACAAAGCATAACAAAATAACTCTGTCTAAAGGAAACCTGTGTCGGCACTTATTTAAGAATTTAAGAATCAAAGAAAGAAGTTTTTGACTTGTGCTTCATTGAGTCTCTATGGAGTTCTAATGTTTTAGGTTGGGACTTTGCCATCAACATGGAAAGTGATGATTGTAGAAGAAAACCAATCGTTTAATGAGGTTTATTGCAGTAAAAGCAATTTTGGCTGATTTATGGTTTGAAAGGAATCAAATTATATTTCATGACTATGTAAGGGACCTAGTTAGAAATATATGAGGTTATTAGAAGAATATTAGTAGGATGAGTGGAAGGGGCATATTAGTAACTTGGTATTAAGTTGGCTAGGGCTTCTTTAGTTATAAATAGAGGGTTTGGTTTTAGAGCAGAGTGAATAATTTTGTAGTGAATTTCCTTGAGCGGGAATTTAGGGAGAGTCTTGCCCTCTTGAAAGGCTAGAGGTTACTTGTTCTTGTGAGATTGTAGCTTACATTTCAATATATTTCCATATTTCATTGTTCTTGAGTTGTTGTGTGTTCCTGAGCATCTCTTGTTAGGTTGGGATCCTAAAATCCCTTGGTTGGTTGGATCGTTATTGAATCGCTCGTAGAAATGCTTCATCTTGGTGCATCCTTCTAAGGAGTTCGACAGTTACAACATTCCTGGAGTTCAACATGATTTTGAGAGCTTTGATGTTTCCACCTTTCCCGTGGGAATGGAGCCAATTGGCTCTTTTGTTCTCTAGCTTTTGTTGATTAGCCTTTTATTCTATTGGATTGTCTCTTTGGATTCATTTGTATTGGTTGACAATGCTGTAGGCTTCGTGTTGGTCTCAAATGGAAAGTTTCGATAATTTTTTAAGGTTTGTTGAGGGCCATAGGGGGGTATCAACCTAGTTGAATGTCCGGGTGCACCTAATGATTCTTAGCTTTCTAGCTCATTTTATAATTCTAATGTACTTTGAGCTTTGTCTCATTATTATAAAAGAGACTCGTTTCCTTTTCAAAAAAAAGAAAAAAAATTACCACCACATGCACTTGCTATCGCCATACTCATTTGCTCATCAGGAAATATCAAAATTCACTTTAAGAGCTTATTCCAGGAGCATCAATGGTAATTTCTTCTAAAATATTTTTTGTTTACTTTTATATTAGTTCTCAGAAGCTCAAACTTCCTTGACAGTATTAATTATATTTATACTACCAACTTGCTTCCGTTTTTGAATTGTATTTGAGAAATTGCAATAGTTTTAATCAAAGCAGTGTGGCTAACTTTTTCCAGCATTTGTATCTTTTTGAGCTTTTCCTTGTACGTATAAATTAGCTTTTACGAGATATTCTGTTCTTCACAACTTTATGACGTTGCATTGTTTGACTCCTACATGAAGCAATATGCAGTTTTTAACGTGCTTTTTGATTAATTTTATTGCCTAAAATGCGGTTATTGGTTAACTTTGTTTAGAACAACTATGGGGTATCTGCCAAATGAATCTGGATCATCAATAGGGTTTCGGAACTTGCAAACTGAAGTGAAACATCATGATGTTTGGGAATCAGGGGAAGGTGCAGCATCTACAAGTGGCAATTCTCGAGATAATTTAGCTTCTTTGTACCGCCCTCCTTACCATTTGATGTTCACTGGGTCCTTTGAAAAGGTGAGTTATTTTATTTATTTATTCATTTATTTTTAACCCTTAAAAAATGTGAGTTAGAGTCCCTTACTTTACATTGGTCGTGCCTGACCTTTACAAAATCTTACGATGTTAAGGTTGATCTTCTTAATATGCATGCCATATTCTTGGAAGAAGGCATTCTGTCTCCAATTCCCCCCTCCACACACACACAGAAAAGAAAAGTAAGAAAGAAAGAAAGAAAACTGACTTCGGAACAATATCTGTGTGAATTGGAACTAGAGGAGGTGATGACACTCGAGGGCTTCTATTTGAAATGGACTGATTGGATTAATGGGTGTGCTAGAGATTCTAAATTCTCTAGGCAGAATTTTAGCATCAAGAGGGATTGGGCAAGGATGCCCTTTGTTTCCTTTTCTTTTTCTTAGAGTTAGTGAAATTCTTAGCAATATAAGTGACATGATTTATGCCAACTGCATCAATATAATTATTTGGATGACATGCCGATACTCTTATCCAAAATCATTGTCATTCATCAATCATCCAGCAGCTGTTTGACCCAAGATATGTTGTCTTTTCTAAGATATGGAAGCTCCCTTGGACAACACTATGGCGCAGCCCGAATTCAGATGCCCATGGATTAACCTATCTCTCTCTTGGTATTGCCCATCAGAAAGCCAATGACTATGTTATTTTGATTATACATGGGTCGAGCATTACAATGCCTTCAATTGGAATTGGACTGTAGTTCCTGCACAAGACTCATTGCATTGGCATTGAATGTCACTTTTGGATCGTCCCTTCAAAGTTACAAAGGAAGTCTTACAGTTATGGCACGACTTCACATTTGCTGTGATCAAAGATTTGGGAAGAAAGGAATGCTAGAATCTTCAAAGATATTGCTAAATCATACAAAGAACTAAATAAGCCAAGAATCATCTATTTTCACTGCTCCTTTTTGGTGTAAAGATTACAGCCCCCAAAATCCACAATTTAAATCTTCTTATTGCTAATAGGAAACATCTTATGTTTTTCTTGTAAATGGGGGGCCCTTTTGTATCCCTTTTAAGTAATTTTGGATTATTTCTTTCATCAATGAAATTGTTTCTTATCCAGTAAAGAACTATTTGAATGGTGACTGATGCAGTAAAGCAATGCTTAGAAATTTTTATGAGTAATGCTTCTAAGATATCTTTTATTAATGATAGGAGAAGTCTTTTTATAGGCCGGAAGTTTACCAGAGTTGTTAGAAGTTAGTTGTTTTAGAAGTAACTTGGAGTTGAGTTAGTTTATTTATGACTACATACAAGATTAGTAACTCAAGATACACAAGTTTTAACTAACGAATAACTAATCTTAAAATACAAGAATGGTAATTCAAGATACTCAAGAATTAGCTAAAGAAATACTAAAGAACTTAAAGAAACATCAAGAAAGGAGGATGTTCTACATCAAACCCCTCCCCTAGGATAAAACTCGACCTCGAGTGAAGATTAGGGAGCTAAGGAGAAGGAATCTGGTGCATGTAAGGTGACAGGTCAGCTACATTGAAAAATGGGCTGATTATCATGTTTGCTGGGAGATCTACTCAGTAAGCATTGAGGCCGAGTCTCTCCAATATTTGAAATGGACCCATTCTCTTGTTGGTCATTTTGGAATGATGACCAACAGGTAGTCTTGATTTTCGAAGGTACACAATAACTAGGTCACCCACTTGATATTCCTTAAAGCGTTTGTGAGTTGGCGGCTGTTTTGGCAAGTAGATAATGTTCTCATTGTTTTAGAGCACGCACAAGGGCATACAATTCCTGTTCATAGGTACTCCAATTTTGTCTAGAAGTACTTAGTTTTTCACTAAAATACTCTAAAGGGTGACCTTCTTGACTAAGGACAGCTCCTATACCTAAACCCGAAGCATCTATAGTGACTTCAAATAGTTTATCAAAGTTTGTTAGTTTTAAAACAGGGGGCTAGCTAGAGCTGATTTCAATTGACAGAAGCTATCTTCTTCTACTTGTCCCCGTTGGAAACTGCCTTTTTTTAAACAGTTTGTTAAAGGTGCTACAATAGTGCTGAAGTTCTTAATGAACCTTCTATAAAAAGAGGCTAAACCTAAAAAGCATGGAATATCTTTTGGAGTTTTTGGTTGTGGCTAAGAACTAATAGGGTCAATCTTTTTAGGATCAACAGAAATACCATCACAACTTATGATAAATCCAAGAAAATGAATGCTATAGCACAAGAATTCACATTTTTAAGGTTAATTTGTAATTCATTTTCTTGTAAGGTTGTAAAAAGTAGCTGGATGTGTTTTAGGTGATCTTCCTTAGATGAGCTATAGATTAGTATGTCATCAAAGTATACCACAATGAATTGATTCAAAAAAGGTTGTAGTATTTGGTTCATTAATCTCATAAAAGTGCTAGGGGGCATTAGAGAGACCAAAGGGCATGACTAACCATTCAAACAACCCTTTGTTGGTTTTAAAGGCTGTTTTCCACGAATACCCTGGTTTAATTCTAATTTGGTGGTAGCCACTCTTAAGATCTACTTTGGAAAAGATGGAAGCTTCACCTAGTTGATCAAGGAGGTCGGATAAACGAGGTATGGGAAACCTATATTTGACTATAATTTTATTTATAGCTCTACTATCCACACAAAGTCTCCAGCTGCCATCTTTTCTGGGAGCAAGTAAAGCGGGGACAGCTCAAGGACTTAGGCTAGGTTGGATATGACCTTTACTAAGGAGTTCTTCTATTTGTTAATGTAAGATTTTGTACTCCCTAGGGTTCATGCGTTAATGTGGTAGATTAGGTAAGGTCTACCGGGCATTAAGTCTATAATGTGCTGTATATTTCTAAGAGGTGGTAATGAAGTAGTTGGTTCTATGATTTTTGAGTATTTAGCTAGAAGGTTTATTATCTCACTAGGTAAATGATTTTCAGAAGGTGTAGTGCTGTTTCCTTTAATAACAAAGGCTAAGATAGGTGTTGAACTTGATGGCAGGAACTCCTTACCCTTAAATACAAAAAAAAGTTGTTTTCCTTTATTAGGGTTAGGTTTTGTTTTGGTGGAGCTGCCTATAGGTAAAAGGATTACACGACGATTCATCCAATCGAATTCAATAGTGTTAGCTCTTCCTCTATGAACATAGTCCGTGTCATATTGCCAAGGTCGTCCTAAAAGGATGTGGCAAGCATCCATATCTAGAACATTACATATAATTTGGTCTTTATAGTGTTGTCCTATTGATCAAGGAATGGTACAAACCTCACTAACAGTGGCTTCTCCCCCTTTTTTAATCCAACTAACCTTATATGGATTCTGGTGTGGTTCAGTTTTCAATTTTGGGGCAGAAACTAGTTTTTTAGACACTAAATTTTCACTACTACCACTATCAATGATAACTTAACACACTTTACCATTAATGGTGCATCTTGTTCGAAAAAGGGAGTTCCTTTGAGGTATTTGTTCAACTGTAGGAGTGAAGAGAATTCTTTGAACTACACAAGATAATTGGTCTCCTTCGTCCGGTGTTGAAATCTCATAGATGTTGTCATCCGAGTCATCATCTTCTTGTCTATCTTCAATTGTCAAAGTTCTTCTTTGAGGGCACTCGTTGGAGAGGTGTCTTTGTTGCACCTGAAACATTTACCCAAAGTAGAACGGTTATAAACGTTGTCAACCTTCTTCTTTGTTGTATTCTCACTTGGTTTGGTGGGTGGAATCTTTCTTAGCGGGCTGTGAGGATGTGGAGGAACTTCCTTGTTGAAAGGTTCTAAATGAATTAGTTGAGTTAGCTCTCTGCTGTTTGTCCCAATTATTTTTTCTTTGAGAAATCTTGGTTTTCTTGATTTCATCACTATCTTCAATTTTGTAAGTTAAGGAGATGGCATCTTAAAGAAAAGTTAAAGGATGTAAGTTTACAATATCTTTAATCTCATCTCGTAAACCATGAATAAACCTGGAAATTTTCTGGTGTTCGGTTTCAGGAAGATTATTTTGAGCTCCAAGTCTATAGAATTCCTCTGTATAATCCATAATATTTCGTGAGCCTTGTTGACACGGTTGATATTGATTGTAAAGTAGTTGCTGGTAGTTAATTGGTAGAAATCTCTTCTTCATTAGATGTAACATCTTTGGCCAATTTCTTATTGACTGTTTACCAAGTAGCCGTCTATTGTTTTGTAATTGATCCCACCAAGCGCTTGGGCCACCTTGAAGTTTACCTTCTTGTGTTCGGGTGTATTGGCATAATCGAAAAAATTCTCTACGTTCTTGATCCAATCAAGAAACTTTTCCACGTCCATTCGACCATTGAAGGTTGGAAGATCTACTTTCATACGAGTTTCTTGATCTTCTTGAAAATACGGTCGCAAACCAAGTCTTCGTTGTGGTTCTTGATGAACGTTCAGTAAGCTTTCTTCATTGGAAGAGTCGGAATCTTCTAACAAATATCCAGGTAGGTTATTCCCAAGTCGATTATTATGGATGTGCATAGGTTGATTTCTTGGTTGTTCTTGGTTTGCAGCTGGGTTTCTTGGTTTTTCTTGCCTTTCTTGGTTTGCTGCAATTGGGTTCCTTGGGGGTTGGGTTGCTTCTTCTAAAGGTTGGGCATGAAGTCGATTATAAAGATTGGTCAAATCTAGTACGGATTGCTGCATATCTGACTGTTCTTTTCGAAGTTCTTCAACAGCTTGTTCTACCAACTGCAAGTGTTGGTTAAAGGAGGCTTCTGCGTCCATGGTTGTGAGTGTTAAGATCCAAGTTTTTGAGGGAAGGGTGAGCTAGGATCACGCTCTCTGATACCAATTGATGCAGTAAAGCAATGCTTAGAAATTTTTATGAGTAATACTTCTAAGATATCTTTTATTAACGAGAGGAGAAACCTTTTTATAGGCTGGAAGTTTACCAGAGTTAGAAGTTAGTTGTTTTAGAACTAACTTGGAGTTGAGTTAGGACTAACTCAAGATACACAAGTTTTAACTAAAGAATAACTAATATTAAAATATAAGAATGGTAATTCAAGATACTCAAGAATTAGCTAAAGAAATATTAAAGAGCTTAAAGAAAGAAACATCAAGAAAGGAGGATGTTCTACATCAGTGACGATGTCAAAAATTCTGAAAAATCTTCTTTATGTGAGATTAATGGGAATTATGCAATAAGTTGCGCTCAACATCTTTGCCTTTTACATATCTTGGTCTCTCTTTATGGGTTTATTCAAGGAGTAGTTCATTTTGGCAGTTTGTGATTAATAAAATTCAAAAGTACCTAGATGAGTGGTAAACATTCACTCTATCAAGAGGAGAAAAATTGACAGTTTTCTGCTCAGTTTTATCTAGCTTCCTCGATATTGCATGCCAATTTTCTGAATACCTCAAAGTTTTTATTGGCAGTGGGAAAAATTTTGCAGTCTTTCTTCTGGGATGGTTTAGAGTGAAGCAAGTTAGTCATTTAGTAAAATGGGAATCGGTTTCTAAATCATAAATTGATGGTGGCTTGAAATTTAAAAATATGGCTCTTTTGGTCAAATGAGATTGGTGATTTATTTTTGAAAAGGATTTTCTCTGGTGTAAAGTTGTTGAAAGCATTTATGGCATTGGTATTTTTCATCGACACATGGGGGGGAGGGGGGGGGGGGGGGGGGGGGGGGGATATGGTTTGAGTTTGTGTAGCCCAATGATTACCATATCTAAGGTTTGGAAATAGTCTTTAGCATCCTTCAAGTTCAGAAATGGCAGAAGAATCTCTTTTTGGTCTCTAGCCTTCAAGCATAGGTCGACCAACTGTACAATTGGGAAGCGATTTTGCAAGTTGTTATTTGCTTCCTTAATTCCATTTAGTTTTCTACAAAGAAGGCTTTTTGTGTATATTTTTGGATGGATTATTGGTTGCTTACGGTCCATTTGTTCTTTTCTTCCATTTCCTTTCAACCTTGCCTTGACAAATAATGATCATAACAGTTCTTGGTAATCAATTAAAATTTAATTTCTTAATTAAAAAATGGGTTATAAGATGAGAAGAGCTATGTCTAGTGGGGGAGTGGATGATATGACTTCATTGTCCTCCCCTTTGAATAATCTTCATCTTTTAGGCGTGTGTTCATATAAATCTTATTGTTTCAGCTAGATGCCTCCTCTTTCTTCTTGCCCATTTTCTTTGCAAAGCTCTAGATGGTTTATGTCTCCAAGGTTTGTGAATTGGCTGAAGAACTTCTTGGTTCTGTGAATGTTTGACTTGCGAACACTAAATACCACTAATATTTTGATCAACTGAAAGGGAAAATGTGTTTTACGTTTGTGGTCAAATACCTAAAAGCAAGAACCTAAGCCCATGCTTGGTTCAAAATGCTCCGCAGGTTTGGTGAGCAATCATTTTGAATATAGTAAAATATGCCACAGCTCCTGACAATAATTCAATAGGGCTTTTTAAGCACTAAGGCGGCACAAGACTTAACAGCAGTGTTTTGAAAGGTGCGATCGGGTGTGCATCTAGGCAAAATGTGCAACAGTGGCGCCTCGCGAAGTTTAGGTGCATGACAAAAAGGTGAGCGCCTTCGACAACTTACACAAAACGCTGAGGGGTGAAGCACGCTCATAGGGTGTTTTTTCTATTTTTTAACAATTTCATTTAATTTAATATGTGCATCCCTTAAATGCAAACGAGTTTGTGTTTTAATATAAATTCATCATTACACTATGTATGATATGACGACTACACTAAGGGGGTCCACTTGCTTGTTCACGATTTCTTCTCCAAAAAATCAGTTTGTCTCTTCTCTTCTTATTCTTCGTTCTTCTTCTTCTTTCATGTTACCTCTTCTCCCCTCTTTCAAGCTTAGATGAGTGGTGGTAAAATTCAAAAGAAGCAAAGACTTGGGTCCAATGGATGCATAGTTTACACCACACCTAGAAACTGTGGTGCAAAATAGAAAGAATGACAAAGAACAAACTACAATGAATGAGGCATACAAAAAGGAAATAAGGGAGCACACCATCCAAAGAATTGCTCGATGGTTTTATGATGTGGGAATACCTCTCGATGCCTGCAATTATGAAAGCTTTGCCCCTATGGTTGAAGCAATTGGGCGATTCAGTCCTTGATTGAAACCAACATGTATCATGAGTTGAGAGTGTCGTGTTCGAAAAAGGAATTAGAAGCTACAAATGAGTTGATGAGGAACCATAAGGTAGAGTGGGCCAAGGTTGGATGCACCATTATGGTTGATGGATTGACAAATAGAAGAAATAGGACACTAATTAACTTATTGGTTCCTCAAGAACTAATTCTAAGACTAACGCTTCATGTTCATGTTCATCTTCATCTTCCACACAACTACCACCACAACCCACTCCCACACCAGTTAGTTTGGATGGCTTTGGATGGCTTTGAGACTGACGAAGAAGATATAAATGGTTATAAGTTGAACAATAGAAAGAATGAAGATAAAGACCTATTTAGTGAAGATGACTTCGATATTTAGGATTTTATAATTGTATTTCTGATTGTTTTTATGTCATTTCACTTAACTTGGTGTTTAATGACTATATTTAAATCTTATCTATCTCTTTTTTTTTTTTTTTTGTAGAAGTGTTATTTCTATCCATCTATGTTTCGGAGTAAATTGACATGTATATAGTGTATATACATATATATTTATAATATTTATATTTTTTTATATATAGTGTGCCTTAAGAAAAAAGCCCGCTCCTTTTCGTGTGCATTGTGCCTAGGCTCCAGAGGGCTATTGCGCCTCGGTGCACCTTGGACATTTTAAAACAATGCTTAAGAGAGACTCACTTAAAATTCACTCAAAATTCATTTAGCTTGTATATTACAATTGATTTAAATTGCCAATGAGCTAGAATTGTAATGCAAATATCCTAAGATAACTAAGAAATGATTATTTTTATTTATTTTTTTCTTTATATTCGTGATTGTCTGGATCAACTTATGTTCACCTTAACTAATATCACGGGACAACCTGTCTGACCTTACAACATTTGGATATTAATTCCTATAGGTGACCATCATGGATTGAACTCATGATTTCTCGATCATTTATTGAGACTGTCTCCTTTTTATCCACTAAGACAACCCATGATGGTTAACTAAGTAATGATTACTAATTGAAAATATTTTGGAAATTGAAAAGAATAAAAAGAATCATTAAAACAATATGTAATTAAATTGAAATTTTCCTACCACAAATCTCATTGTAGTTGTCTGTTGGATTTTGTGTAATTATAAGCATGGTTTGTTTCTTTTGGATATCATTATTGTTGTTAGGGCGTGTTCCTTTTTGAAATTATAGTTAAACTTCTTTCTTCCAACTTCAAATCTTGCCAAAATCTGCTATTAAAATTAACTCAAGTAAACCAATTATCTCTTTCAGATTATTTCAAATGACTCCATATTCCAGAATTAGAGATTGATAATTAATTTAAATCTACTTGAAGACTGAAACTTTGGATGTCACAGTATGCCCTTGTATATTCTTTCATTTCTCTTAATAAATGTCAGTTTCTTAAATGAAAAAAAAAAATCTATTTCAGTATTTCTATCTTAATACCATATTCTGGTGCTCGTTTTTCTGATATTAGTTTCTTTTATTGAAAGATCTCAAGCATTCTGTTTGTGTAGTGATGCAGTTCTGTCTTTAATCAACAAGTTGGTACATTTATGTCATTCCTCAATTTACTAGAGGTTTTTATCTTCTTCAGGCAAAAGGTGCTGCCTGCGTCCAGGACAAGTGGCTGATAGTAAATCTGCAGTCCACCAAGGAATTCAGCTCGCACATGGTATTATTTTCAACCATTGTGATTTCCGTCTTGGTAGACTGCTTACCATTTTAACAGGCACTTACTTGGAACACCTATTTTGCTTCTGTAGCTGAACCGGGATACATGGGCAAATGAAGCTGTTTCTCAAACTATTTCTACCAATTTTATTTTTTGGCAGGTAAGCGCTATACTTTCTGTAATTTTTTCTAATAGTTAAATCTTATTTGTACTCGCACATGGCATCTCAACACTTTGCATAAAAGTTGACGTAGACCATTTTATTTGTTTTTGAAAATGAAACATAACAATTGCATAAGATCATCTCATTAAATGAAAACTACCAATTAAATAAAGGACTCAAAGCTCAAACTAAAATCCAAACCGAAATTGTACTAACAAATTGTACGAAGACTTGGTTTTATTAGTGATAATATTGGTTCAGAAGAACTCATGGATTAATTATAAGCTACGAACCAACCTGAGTATTCAAGAGCACCGGTGTTCTCTCCCCTCTAAAAACAATGCAAAATTCTTTCAAGTTTCAATTTTCCTAAACAAACCTGGAATTTTGATTCACCAAAGTTTTGACCTTGTTCCTTTGTTCATAAAATGGAATGGCATGTCAGAGCTGCCATTGTCCCATATTAGTTTCACCTGTTACCTTTCTTTTCTTTTTTTGTTTTCCTCTTCTGGTAAGATTGATTTCTTCAGTTGCAGAACTGTCTTTTAATGGAAAATTTATTGTTTCTTTTTCCGTTTATTTAACATTGGTGTTTCTGGGTTATATTCAGTTTCAGTTTTTTAATCATGTCATGTTATTTGCACTCAGGTGTATGATGATTCAACTGAAGGCCAAAAGGTTTGCACATATTATAAACTAGAATCAATTCCTGCTGTCCTTGTCATTGATCCCATAACAGGGCAAAAAATGCACTCTTGGTTTGGAATGGTTCAACCTGAACGCCTACTTGAGGTGTGAATGTTTCTGGAGAACTTAACTTAGTCTTTTATCTCAATAATGGGTTTGGTTTATCTGCCAAATATATTATCTTGTGTCTTGCAGGATCTATTGCCCTTCATGGATGGAGGTCCAAAGGATCATCATGTTACCTTATCTCATAAACGTCCAAGGGAGAGTTCCTTGACTCCACCAAAAGTTAGAGGTATTTTGTGTTTTATTTTAATTTAGAAGTTTAGAAAATTAATGGTACAATCTATTCCACCAAAAAAAATAACAACATTTATTTAGCCGTTTGTTTCAAGGGATTTGAGGATGGGAATAGGCTTTGGCATCATAAAACCACATTTGGTTGAAGGGTTTTGGTTATTTCCTTGGGAAAGTTGTTTCCCAGGCATTAAGCAAAAGTAAGGGATTTCTTTAACCGTGACAAAGAGTGGGATTTCGATTTTCCAGTGCTACCTGACCTCTTCAACCCAAGTACCTCTTCCTGTTTTCGCTTCTTCTTTCATCATTTCTACATGTATCACTCTTTTTCTTTCTTTTGTTTTCTTTTTAAAAATATTATCTTCCAAGGCTTTGACTCTGGTCTTGGCATCTACAAGTGAGTAAATTAGAAATTAGCTTTGGGCTTTTTCTAGTGTGAAGATTCTTCTAAACCCAACAAAATGCAGGAGAAATTCCAAGAATCAAGGAAGAAGAAAAGAGGGGACTGTGATTGAGTTCATGTGTGTGTTTTCCACTTCATTCCTCGGTGTCAAAAACTCAATTATTTGGGAGGAAGGATTTTATTGAAAGAAAAGGGATGAGTTTGGTGTGTCCCCCACTCATCCACATGCCTCCCTCTACCCCCCGAGTTTTTTTTTCTTTTCTTTTTTCTTGCCGTTATTATTTTTCTTCTATGAATAAAAATGGAATGTTATTATTTCAAAATATTTTAGAATATTAACTTAAAAATAATAAATGAACTAACAACTAATTATTTTTAAATTAAACCAAGTAAATTAATTATTAAACAGTAATTTTAGTTTAATTTAATACTTTATTATTGTAATCTTGCAACTTCAATTATAAATTACTCATTTTTATAAATACTTGTAATTAATAATTGAATTAATATTTTGTTTTTCTCGAAACTTTGAATTAAATTTATTGTTTACTAGCTATAATATTTTATAAAGTTGTCATATAATTAAATATAAATATAATTTTCTTTCATAATATTCAGATAACATTCTCATGCACAGCCTTGATCCCCAGCAATCTTATTCACAGTCATCCTTATTTTTGGGCATCTATGAATCCTTAAACCAGATGACCCCTATGTGATGTTAAGTAATCAGCTTTCTGTCTAATTCAACTAGCCAAACAACTATTGATTCAACTAATTCATCTAAACAAAGGCAGCTAACAAGCAAGGATGTATTGATTAGATGAAGATTCCTTGCAGTTTGATATCTCAATTTATATTGGTGAAAGGAAAGTTCAAACCAGTTGAGTTTGGACTCAAGAATAACTTGGAATATTTCAACATGAAGAGATGAAAAGATATGATACTGACTTAATTGAAGACAAGCTATCAAAAGTAAAAATAAAGGAACAAGGAAAAATTCATACGGAAACATTAATACAAATAAGAGTAAATAAGTTTTGTTTCTGATCCCAGATACACACACACTGTACTGATAGTTGAAGGTCCATCGTTATGATTCCTTGGATGGTTAGCTTCCTTTTATGGTCTCCAGTCTTTTTAAAGTGGGTTTTCATTAAAAATAAAAAGAAAGAAACTTGCATGGGATTAATTGTGGTTGTGAATGGTTTGCTGGTGTCTATTTTACTGCAAAGAGCGTAAAATTTCTATTTCAATTATCTGCAGAAGTGGAATACGAGGAGGATGAAGAAGTGCAACGTGCATTGGCAGTTTCTCTAGAAGGCATGAAGGAAGCAGTCAAATTGTCTTCTGAGGACAAGGACACAAAAGTTGCTGAGAAGGAAGAAGAGAAGTGCCCAACTTATCCACCGTTGCCTGAAGAACCCAAAGGTGACAGAAATCTTCTTTGCAGGATCGGAGTCCGTCTTCCTAATGGACGTAGATGCCAAAGGAATTTCCTCCGAACCGATCCAATCCAGGTGTTTGTTTTTTAGGAGCTGCAATTCCATTCTCAATTTTGTTCAGACCTTGTAGGGTTATATGATTCACGCACTTAGGCCTCAGAATTTACGTCAAATGGTTACTTTTCATTCATACTTTGCTGATCTGATAATAGATGCCATACTAAAACATTACGACTTATTCAAGCTTCTAAGAAGCACAAAGACATTAGAATGTTAGACAATTATATAATTTGATGCACAAATATGAGCAATATTTATTTAAACTCAACTATAGCCAAACAAATGTACTTATAATTCAACTTAACTCTTAATGTCTCAATTCAACCCTTTTTGCCAAAAGTTTTCTTTCATTTTAACCCTGAGGGCCTTTTCTTGTTGCAGTTGCTTTGGTCTTTCTGTTCTTCTCAGTTAGAGGATGGTGAGACAAAACCATTCAAATTGACACATGCGATACCAGGAGCTACAAAGACTCTGGATTATGATACCCAAATGACATTTGGGGAATCAGGGCTTGCCAATTCAATGATCTCTGTCACTTGGGACTGAGAAGGTCTCATTTTCCAGAACTATTTCCATACATAGTTGGGCAGTTGTGTAAGTAGTCAGTCAGTCACTGTATTTTGTGGTTTTTATGCAGTTTCTATATACTATGGGTTAGTTTAGCTAGTTCCTTTTTCTTTGTTTTCCCCTCGCATTCCCTCTTCTCTCTTCTTTTCTTGTTGAAAATGTATACGCCACACAGAAGGGGCATTGTTATGACTACCATTTGTACGATAAAGAGTTGATTTTTCCTCTTTCGCCCTCCTAAGCGTGGTGTATGTTTACCGTGCTCGTAAATTTGATTGATGTGCATTATGGGTAGTAATGGAAATTTTCTATTGGCTTTAGCTATAATTTGCAATCCTAATTAGAATCCTAGATAGATTATGTTGTATGTATTCACTGCACGGATTTTTAGCAATGTTATTGATTGTGAGAAAAAACTCAGAAAAAAGAAAAAGAAAAAAGGTGTTGGGCTGGATGTATCAATATGGCATACGATAACTACATAAGGAGTCTTTTAAAAAATACTTAAAATACAACAAAGCGACAATATTTACATGGAAAAAGTGTACAGGTCCACAACAAAAAATGTTAAAAATGTCCCCGTCAACAACTTTTAAATTTGGATTTGGCTATTGTTTGGTACACGATCGTTTAAATTTGGATAGTTAAATCTAAACGATTTACGATTTTTTTTTCAAGATTTTTTGGGATACGATCGTTTAATTTGGCATAGATTTGGTTATACGATCATTTAGATTTTGTTAAACAATTTTTTTCAAGATTCTTTGATACACGATCGTTTGTTTTTTTTTTACTCGATTGTTAAACATTTTTTTAAAAATTATTTGGTACACGATCGTTTAGATTTGGCTATCCAAATTTGAACGATGTTTTTTTTCAAGATCTTTTATATTTGGTACACACTTTTGAACCAAATAAGAAAAAAAAATAAAAGAAAAATTGTCGAAGAAGAGAAGAAAAATGAAAAAAATATCATAGAAGAGGAAGAGAACAAAGACGATGAAAATGAAGGGCAAACTTAGAATATTTTAAAAAAATGGCCAGACTTTATAGATTTTTTCATTTTGTTACACAAGCCGTAAATATTTTGTCCAATTGTTATATTTATGAAAATTAACCTCTTATATTTAATTTAAAAATTAATTAATTGAACAATCAATTAATATTTGAATTTAAGGGATTTTAAAAAAATAGAACAAACTGGTAAAATATTTACAATGTATAGAACAGTTTTGAAAATGAAAAAGTCCACAGGCCCACAATGTGAAATAGCAAAAATGATTAGTTTAGGTATATTTTTTAGTGAACGAGACTTTTTAAACTCATATTAACTTTTCGGGTGAAAATGTAAAGTAAATATGTAGCAGATCCATCTCACATTGGGGACTTTGAACCCCTATAGTTGAATAAGATCCTAAGTTATGATGAGCAACGTACCCAAATTCTTACAAGGGAAGTGAGTTTTGCACAATCAGAGGATAGAATTCAAAATAGAATTAATGAAGGTTATTTGGTAGAATCATCAATTCAAGGAAGTAACATGGAAATGAGAGGATGAGATGAGAAAAAAATACCCCAAACACTCTCAGAATTAAAACTTTAAGAGACGAAAGCCCTTACACATGGATGAATCTAACATCCAAATTTCCAAGTAATTTCAATCTAACTATCTTGAATTATAGGAAGAAGATAAAGTAGGGAACAAGGTTACCGGATTCTCAGAATACATCGGTACAAGAGTGTTGGATGTTGTTCCTAAGGTAGCCTCAATTGATGCAATCTGTTGTTGAAGCCCTTCCAGTTGTTGCTAAGTTATTCCCAATGAAGAAGCTTGCACGATAGGGTTGGAATGTACCAAAAATTCACCAACCTCAAATGTTGAGTGAATTTGAGGATTTCTATCATCAAGATAATAACTAAGGTCATTAGGTGGCAGGGCATACAGATTTGACTGCAAAAGCGGTGATTGTCTACCGGAAGTAGGTGGCAGAACACGAATCAACATGTAGGGAACACTACAGGCAGCAGATGAAGACGAGGGTGGCACGGTTAGGTTGGCCAGCGGCGTCTGAACAGGATGGGTCGATGCGTGAACTTCCAGTATCGATGCATGGACGGGGCGTGAGCAATTTCTGGCGGCACGGACAACGATAAGATTTGTCGAATTATGTTTCTTGACATTTTCTAAAGGCGGCGACACTAAAATTGGTGGTTGTCTCCTTTGTGTGATTTTCATCATTGGTTGTGTTGTTTAGGGTTTGTTCAATGTCCCGCTCTGATACCATATTAAAAGGGAGACAAACAAACACACAATTTTACGTGGAAACTCGAGTACCGAGAGAAAAATCAGGATATTTTTCTTTTTATTATTTTCTGATGAAAAATACAATAGCTACAAGGGAGAATAAATAGAATATACAAGGAAATAAAAAAAGAAAAAAAAAACTAAAAATTAAGGAAAATATTTTCATGATCTTTCCATAAATATTCTAAGTTTTTAACAGTTAAGAAAAGCTTAAAAGAATTGAAAGTTACTATCTATATCAACAAGGTGCATCTTCTTTTTAAGTGGTTCAATTATAGGAATGTTATAGTTAAGCATGTTTAGTTTAGAGCAATCTTATGTTGGGTAATCTTTTGAGAATTTTTCTAAGAAGCATGTGAGTGAGAATAAAACATGCTGAAAGGTCTCGTGTTGGTTTGTGGAGACAAGTTTTTTCTCTTAGAAGCACTCAAGACAAGTAAGTTGGGGCTATTAGTTGCTGAATCCAGATTCTGAATTCTGATTCGAATCCTAGGCCTTGGGTGTTCAATAGAATAACGTTGATGACCGTGTTGATTTAGTTAGAGTAAGTGCAACACGTTTAGAAAGTTAAGTATCGAGAATTTTTTAAAATGTCAAGAGACCTTGGTGGAATCATGTGGGGTGGATGATGATGACCTGAGATAAATCAATTGAGGCAGTTAGAAAATGTTGGTTCCCTTGGATATGGGGTTGATAAAGACTGTCAATGACCCTAGATGAAATCAATGGAGTTGATAGGCAGTGTTGATGGCTTTGAATAAAGTCAATTGGGGCTGACATGGGATGTAGGCGGCCTTGGACACAATTAGGGTCAACATGTCATGAAGGATTCAGTCTAAAAAAGTCTTGTGAAAGTTGAGCTCTAAGGGACTTGAATAGGAAATGTGCATTCTATGATGTGTCGATTCATTGACCTAGCATGTTGTAATTATTAGTTACCTTCCATGTTTACTAAGCATAATTGTTACTTAATTTGTAGTAGTTACTTGTATGTTGTTTAGTAGCCCTTTAGGTGTGGGCTACTTACTAGTACGTATTGTGTTCTAACCACCAACCAGATCGTAGTCCATGGGGGAGCTAGTGCTACAACTTTGGTAATGCTGAAGAGGGAGCTTAAAAACGATTGACTATTAGGCTTGTCTTTTAAATCTACTTTGTTTAAGAATATACAGGGAGTTGAAATCCTATTTTAGTTTTAAATCTTGTTGTGGTTTCCCTTGAGCTTAGGGATTGGATTGTGTTAGAACACTGATGTAGTATTTCTATTTTATTGATATCTCAAACATAAATTACAATATAAAAGACTAGTGATCCTTAAGAGATGAATCCGGTATTCAGAGTTCACATCAAACAAACAGTTACCTCTCCTAATCAGAAAAACTTAAGAACAAAACAATACAAAAATCACAAAATAAACTTAGAACAAAATAACTTGGCCCCCCGCTTCTCCTCTCTCTCAAGGAGAATGCAGCCCTGTTCCTTCACCAAAATCTTCATGCCCCCTCTTTCTTTCTGCCCATTTTTATACAACATATTTCTAACTTTAGCCCACTGTGGTCTCCTTTTTCTCTCCCTCACTTCCTCCCTCACACGTGCTTCCTCTTTCTTATCCATTCTATTATATTGTATGATCATAGGAATAATAGGGTGTCTATCAGTACACCCCTCCTCCAATTTCACCTTGTCCTCAAGGTGAAGGGTTAGAAGTTGATGTTGGAGATCAACACAGACTTCCCATGTATCTTCATGCAATGACTAGTTCTTCTAACTTATCAATGTTTCCCACGGGCCTGTCGCATTCTTTTTGTAACCAAATACTTCTTTCGGATCTGCCTGCCAATCCTGATTTGCTGAGCTATAAGAGATTATCGTATGTACCTCAGTAGGTTCCCCTAACATTCGCTTTAGTTGGAAAACATGGGATACTGTTTGAATGGCTGCTTTAGCTGGTAACACCCTCGTTGTAGGCACCGCATCTACCCACAGAATTCTGCAATTATAATTTCTCCATCTAAAACTCTGCCTCCAATTAAATATCTTTGATTTGAATCTGACCCGAACTTCATCATGTTTTTCAAATTAACTCTAGCCTTTGTTGAGCTTGGATCCCTCCTTACTTCTATTATGTTTTTCCCACTATAGACAGTCACGGCTAAGCTTCTCCATTTCATTTCGATTATTCCCAATGAATACATCAATTGCGCTCTCCAGACGATATCCACTTCCCCAAGCACTTGTGGTAGCAAACTTCCCACTGTCTTCCATTCATTCACTAACCATTCTGTTGCTTCACAGACCCCTTTCCCTTTCATCGCAGTCTTTTTTCCCACTATAATTCCATAGTTTGAGGTTTTGTCCATTGATATTTGCAAAGTTGAAATAGCCTTCTTGGGTATGTAAGTGTGGGTAGATCCGTAATCGAGCCTTCTTACTTTTTCCCTTTTACTTCTTACGTTCACGTTCTTAGTTTTGTAATCCGACAATCTAACCACTGAATATATATAAATTAAAATTATACAATTGGTCTTTCTTCTTCCTCCATTCCCACTGAATTTATCTCTTTATTCATCTCCAAGCAATCTTCTTCAATAATCTTAACCTTTTCAGCATTCATCCAAATCGCAAACCTTCTTCAATCTCGATTTTTCTTAACTTTGCATTTAGGCCCTACGGGAATTCTTTCGTCATATTGGAGATACAATCTCTTATTTCTCCTAGCTTGAATTTCGGCATCAGTGAATCTCTCTGCTGGGTATTCTCGTCGATTTTCTTCCGCCACCCCATCCCTCAGGGTTATCGTTCTTATGGAAAAATTGTGACCCGATTTATCTGATTTACTTTCATTCACATTGTTGGGTTAACACAAAGTTGAAAATAGAAAAATTTAGACAAAAAAAACCTCTATTAACTGTAACTTTTCACAAATGTATTAGACTCTAATTTATTTTTTTAATTAGGAATTCGTATAATTTTATCTTTTAATTATTATTAATTATATATTATATTCATAATTATATTTAAATTATTTTCTTGTTCACAATACTTTTAATTTATTATGATTTATGTAATTTGTATTTTTATTATGATAATAAATTGAAAATATTGTTTTAATGAAATATTTGAGTGCCATCGTAGAGACCTATTTGAGTGCCATTATTATTTTCGTAACTTCCTTATATAATTTTGTATCTTTATTATGGTAAAAAATTGAAAATATTGTTTTAATGAAGTATAACACAAAATCTTTTCTTATATGGAATTTTATGTTAATTAATTATAACCGTTAACAATCTTTTATTTCCATCACGTGAACAATCTGGAAAATTTCATCCGTCGCCAGCAGCCCTTACACATATATACCACATTATATATACAATATGACATATATAATTATGTACAGTAAGAAGTTCTAATTTATATATGTTATTTAATATATATACCTCATATTATATACAATAATACCTTATACATAATTCCTACGTAATCTGTGTTTAAATTATATGTTTATATAGTAAATATTACTAAGACGGTAGTAAATGACATGATCATACATACATATTTTTTCTTTATAAATATATTTGATTACATTATACTTTAATATATTCGCAATCTTTAATAGTTCTGTATGTGTTTAGTATATATATACCCCATATTATATACAATAATACTATATACTGACATATAGTTCTATTATTTTTTGATAGGATGGCCAAAATGTAGTTCTTCTTCACCGTTGAATTCTCAATAAACCCTAGAATGTATCACATTCAAAACTAAATTTTCATTTGTTTGCCTATTTAATCGAGTATCTAAAATATACCTAATATACCAAATGTTTCATTTGTTTTGAATATATACAATACTAAGCTCGAAATTTCTAGTCAGATTCTGTCGGATAAGTTTTGTATTTGCCAACCATCGAAAATTTTCTTCTTCACCGCTGAAATCTCAATAAACCCTAAAATGTATCACATTCAAAACTACATTTTCATTTGATTGTCTATTTAATCGAATATCTAAAATATACCTAGTATACCTAATGTTTCATATTTGTTGAATATATACAATACTAACCTCAAAATTTCTAACTAGATTATGTCACATTCAAAACTACATTTTCATTTGATTGTCTATTTAATCGAATATCTAAAATATACGTAATATACCTAATGTTTCATATTTTTTGAATATATACAATACTAACCTCGAAATTTCTAAATAGATTATGTTTGAGAAGTTTTGTATTTGTCGGTCGTCGAATGTCTTCTTCTTCACATCCGAACTCTCTAAAATTTCAAAGTAAAAACCGTAATCCACGTTGGAAGGAGTAGACGACCGTTTTCGTAGAAGGAAAGCATGAAAGGTTTTCCATTTCTTTCCAAAACTTTATCCCATGATTTTTGCTATTTAGATATTTGTTATAAATCAATTAAATAATAGAAATTGGTATTAAATTAATTTGGGCCTCACTTCTTTCCAAAACTATATCCCATGATTTTTTCATTTAGATATTTGTTATAAATCAATTAAAAAATAAAAATGGGTACTAAAGTAATTTGAACCCTACATTTGTGTAATATACTTGTCCATTTAAGACTTTTGTGAAATTTATTAGTAGTTTGGGTCATTCATCTAATATCATAAAAGAATTTAGGCTATATAAGTTAAAGACCCTTGAAAATAAGTATTAGATAGGGTTTTACCTCTGATCTCCTTTAATTCTGCCTCCTTTCGCTTGGTTTATTGATTTTCCATTGTTTGGGCCAGTTTCATCAATTGGGCCAACCCAACAAATTTGCAGCACTTAATTTGGGCATTAATCCACGAGTGAAGCCCATACATAAAGATTTGAAGCCCATTTGAACAAGTTTTTAGGTTTGTCCCTTTTGCCCTAATTTTCTTTATCAATTTATGCCACGTCATTGGTAGCATCACGTGGGCAAATTCTTGGGAAACTACCAAATATAGGATAATTTTTAAGTGTATAAATAGTTTTAGGATGGATTTTCAAAAAGATGATTTTTAGGACAAATTAACTAGGAAAAGTCTACATTGTTCTTAAGTTAAAAAGAACCTTAAAAATCAATTTATGGAATTCTTTCTTCCCTCCATTTTCCCACTTCCCAAAAATTATTTAATTTTCTCTCATCTCTCCCTCTACGTATTCCATTTTCCTCCATTTTCACAAAATTCTTATTTCCCTTTTTTTTCTTTCCCATTTTTCATTCACAAAACTATAAGAACAATGGTAGTTTGAGCGATTTCACTGTGGAACATGACTCGCTCAAGTCTAAGACGTGGTCTTGCGGTGAAAATTAGATTCCGGAGAGAAGGTGTATGGAGTTAAATCAGCTATGGAGTTGATGTCGTTTTCCATCCTCACAATCTCTATGACTATGGAGTTAAATCAGCTATGGATTGTGTTGGAATGTCTAATGTTTCTTGCTTGGAGGAATCCGGTGTAGGGCATGAGACATGGGTGAGGGTTGAGCATTTTGAGAAGGGCATGTGTGGAAGAAGTAAGCATGTTTTCATTAAAGGGGTTGCTACCGTTGTTGCTAAGTTGTTCAATATTGTGGAACCCGATGTTGCTGTGTTTGGGAAGAAGGATTATCAGTGGCGGATTATCAAGCGGATGGTGAATCTTTGTAAGAATGTGAATGGTTTTGATTTTCATATTTGTTTTGAGCTCAAAATTTATTGTTTTTCATATAAATTCCTAACTTGATAACTTTAATGTGCATTACTATAGGAAGGGGACACTAAATCTTTCATGTATGTAAAACTATCTTCTAAACTTGAAAAACTTCTTTCATCAATACCATTAAATAAACTGGTAGTTGTCCTCAAGAATACTAAATCTTTCATGTGTGCAATATGCCTTGCAAGGCATGGCTTTAACTCCTGTTCCTTCAACTTCATTTAGTTCTAATCTGAATGGTTTAAATTTTAGGTTGGGCAACAAGCTTCTTGGATGATATATGTTTCTTTAACTTGGCTTACCATCCTTAGTTATTGAGTTTTTTCTCACATTAGTTATGATGATTCCAATCAAGAGCTCCGTAATGTTTATAAGATAGATGAGTTAATTCTCTCATTACCAATTAATTTTTAAAAGAAGTCTCATGCTATCTAATATGGTATCAGATCCATAAAGCTAAAATGAATATTCAACTCATTAATAAAATAAATTTTGATCTAAGAATAGTGAACCTAAAAGGGTACTATCTTGAAAAGGGTTATGTTGAGGATTTTACCTATTCGATTCAATCACATATTCGAACGACATCACCATTTTTCTCAATTTTTTTTTCTGCTCACCATTTTTTTTGCATTCCTTCTTTATGAATATTAATGAAAACTCTGGTTTAGAAAGGAGCTCCAGCCAGTTGCAACACTAATGAATTGATGTGTGAGATAGGTGCGAGATAAAACATAAGGGCCTACTAAACTAAACATGCATAGAATCACTCTAAATGACTTAGGAAGGGTAGCAATTTCATTTTGAAACTCATAGTGAAAATTTGAAATGTGCGAGATAGGTGCGAGATGTGTGCGAGATAAAACATGTTAAAACAATATGAGGTGGTAGCCCGATAAAAAGTTGTAACTAAAAACTTGTTAAAACATCTTTTAAACCATCTAAATTACTTTTAAATCACCCAACATAAGATCAACCACTACAACAAAAACTATCTACCACGACAGTGGCGTACATCTCAAAATGGAAGGGAGGGAAAAAATTGTCACAAAAGGTAAAAATCTGCGTTTTTGGTGGGAAAAGATGGACTTTTTAGGATAACACTTTCCATGACAGTTATTTGATGACATAAAAGATACATAAAATAATTTATTTAATTTATTAAAATAAAATTAATTTTAAATAAAAATTAAATGTAATTAGGGCTTTTCCCCCAAATACAAAACCCTTCATTCCTCACGTGAAGAAGCCTTCTCCAAACGCAAAGAAAGTCATCTCTGAATGACGCTCGTTTCCGTCACCGCCACCGCCCCTCATGCCCGTCTCTTCACTCTAACGCCGTTGAAACCTTCTCTATCGGATGACGCCTCCTCTGTCCAACTTGTTCCATCCATGCTTGTGATATCCAATCTGTCGAAATCGCATTTAAACCATGGCTGTCACCTCCCCTGCCGGTAAGTCATCTATTCCTTTTCTCTTTCTCTCTATCTCTGGAATTGTTGTTGGCGGTGTTTCCATTTTGGCTCTTCCTTCGATTTTCTCTCCTTTTCAAAGAAAATCTAGGCCATGGGGTGTTGAATCTGTTAAAAGTGCTTACATAAAATTGGGTGAGGATTCTAATGCTCAGCTACTTGATATTAGATCGCCAGTTGAAATAAGGAAAGTTGGTGCTCCTGATCTCAAGGGTTTTGGTAAGCCAGGTTTCTTAAAGGTGAAGATAAGTCAGGTTTCTTAAAGAAGCTTGGTTTGAAATTCAAGGAGCCACAAAATACCACATTGTTCATTTTAGAGAAGTAAGACTTTGCATTTGTTAACTTAGTTTAGATTTTAGAGACTTGTTTTGTGATTTGGAGTTTACTATTTAAACTGCCAATCATGTATTGCACTGTGATGGATGTTAACTGAAAACACAAGGACAGGTCTAATAGATTTCATTAAGCTATATCACTAATTTAAAGATAAGAATTGTTTTTTTATTTCACACGGATCAATTAAACAGATAGCCAAATATGTCATTTGGTTATCGAAAACAAGAAGTATGTCAATGAACTACGTTTACTAAATATAAGCATCTTTTGTGATTTATATATGATTGAAACCAAGTGGTAGTCTAGAATCATAGTTACTCTGTAAGTTTCTGGTGCACTGGGTGTATGCATTTCTATTTCAATTCATCTACTTGCTCCATTTTTCTTTGCATAACAATGCTTAAGTTTATAGGTATAACAATAAGATTCCATTATGTTGAATGTCTCATGGCTCTAAACAGCACATTTAGGTGGAAAATGTATGTACATATAGAAGCAGCCATGATTCTGAAAATATCATATTCCATTGTCTAGATTACAATGAAAAACATGATTGTTGTAGTAAATATGATTATGAAAAATGTATGTAACTGGTTTTGTTTTGTCTTTGTTTTTTGTCTTTTTTTTCCCCAGAATTTCAATTTTATCCAACTTATCAACATAAAGAACTAATAGAAATCAATGTTAGTGGTAGTTTACCATTTTCTATTTTGTCTTTTGGTTAAGACTTTTTCGATGTTGACTAGCATTTAAACCAAAATTAAAAAAATTGTCTTATTGTTCCTTGTGGCCATGTTCTGATATCGTATACATGTCCATATTTGTGGAGGGCAGTCAAAAAAAGTTGAACGGTTTATGGGAGGGGGATGGAATGAAGGGATGGAAATGTTCTAATTGAAGCTAGGATTGTTGTTCTCTTCTGTTGTGTGTATTTTTCACTATGCATCATTTATAGGTTTTGTATACCTTTATAGCTTTCTTGTGTTTTACATATTTTTTTTTTTATGGAACTTGACTAATAATATAGGCTGTCATATTAGGCTAAATAAAGGCTGGGGGGGGAGGGGGCTGGAATTGGACAGTTTACATGAAATGGGACAGTTGACTGCAAATATTTAACTTTGTAGGTATATATTTCCCATATGGTCGTATGAATGGTTTGTCTTAAATTCTTTGCGTTTTGTGTTAATGAGATATCCTTCGTGTTTGTGACAATTTGCTACCCATGGTTCGTTTTTTTATTATTTACTATTAAAGATGCAAACCAACAGTAGTGAAGTTGATTTGACCTTTTTGTAAGGAGAGCTCATCCTTCAATAGTTTAGTAGTCTTTTTGGATGCCTATTATGTTTGACTAGTTTTATAATAATTTTTTCGTAATCCATTCGTGGAACTTTGTTTCTCTTCCTTTTTTATAATTTTGTTCTTATTTCAATAGGTTAAGCTCACAAGACCAACTTCTTTAACTATTGCATTTGGAATTAAAATTTAGATTTCACAAATTGTAGGTGTAGCAATAGCAAGGGTTGTAGGTGCAATAGCCACCTTCATTTCTAGAAAAAACAAAGATTTTGAAGCAGTGAAGGTGTCCTTTTACATATGAATCTGCATCTTGTCAGTTACAATGATTTTGTGTCATTGTCTAACAAGCACAAGTACTTGCATTTAGCTTACGTGTCGATGTTTCATGTATATTCGTCACTTGGCCACTCCAACACTTGTTAGAAACACATCAAATACTTGTATGGAACAATAAACACGTTGGACAGGTGTTAGACTTCAAAAGTTAATAAGGGTCAAATATTTGTTAGAAGTGTATCGAAAACTTGTTCCATGCTAAATATACACCTAATAATTTACAACAATAATAGATAAACGAAAGGGTAAGGATTTGGCCAAAGTATCCAGTGCAGCAGATCAACTTTATCTTGTGGCACTTTGATGTTTGGTACAACTAATTGAGCACATGGGGTCATGGATTCAAATTACCACACTCGTTGAGGTCTTCGGTGTGAGAAGGAAATGTTGCGTAATGATTAAGTCTCCGAGAGATTTTTCCTCAATGCATCTGACATGTACGACATGTCTCGATGCATACATGATGTAAGATATGTTCTTGTTACGCTTAGTGTTCATTAAAGAAGCATATAATTTTTTTGTATTTCCCCTTATTGTAATTCAATTTGATTGGATTTTGCTTCATTGTCATTGCACTTGTAGGTACCTCTACACAATTATGGATGCAGGCAAAACTTTGAGTTTATACAAGTTTTTAAATGTTGAATCTGTCAATTTCTCGAGCTATAAAGAATCGAGCACACAGTGGTTGAATGCTCGATTGCTTGGTGTAGAGTATGATCAACTAATACTATTCCCTTACAACTCCGGGTATGTGCATGATGTCTTCACTGTCGTTCATGTTTTGAATGCACTATTCTAATATCCAGTCATACTATTTCAAACGTATACTTAGCAATCACTGGAGTTTGGTCGCTATAAATCACAAGAAGGGTCTTGTGTTCTGGATCGACCCTTTAAAGAATCAAATTGAAACATACATATATGAAGTAATTGAAATGTATGTCATACTTACTTATATCGTTAATTTCTTTTTTCTGTATGTAAACTGGAGGGTTGTAAAGATATTTGAATTTGTCCATAAGGATAGTTCTAAATTAGTTATTATTTTTATCAGGATTTGGAATTCAGATCTCCAACATTCCTCCAAACCAACATGAGTCCTTTCAGCATGCTTTGTCCTCACTTACATGCATCTTAGGAAAATTCCCAAGAGGTCACCCAACATAGAATTGCTCCAAGCTAAGCACGTTTAACTTTGAAGTTCCTATTATCGAGCTACCAAAAAGGAAAGTGCACCTTGTTGGTATAGGTATTAACTTTCAATTGTTTTAAGTCTTTCTTAACATTACTCTCATGTCCTCCAGATCCCTCTCATTCAGATGTGATACCGGTTCATTCATGTCTCCCTACTAATCTCGGGCGTTACATGATGGTAACACCTCAAAGTTTAAGGTAAGTTTAATTTTTTTGTCTTAGTTTAATTTATTTTATGTTGGAATTATGTTGGGTGTTATTTTAAGTTTTGTGGAATGATATTGGTTATATTTTTGGGATAGAAAAAAATTGTATTGGGAAAATATAGTTATTTAGAAAGATATTGTTAAGGTTTTATAATTTAGTTTTGGGGAAAATAAAAAGAGAAAAAGATGGTTGATGGGGATACTAATGAAGAAAGAGAGTATGTTAATTGAGTTATTTTTTAAAAAAGTAATAAGAAAAAGGAAATTAGAAATAAATTCCATTTGTTATTTAATAAGGGAACCTCGTAAATCATGCCATCATCTTCTCAACTATTTCTCTCATTCTTTACGTTGAAACCCTAGCTGCCGCCCTTGGTTCTTCGATCTCCGCAGCCGTGCACCATCGCAAGCTCCTCCACTCGTCATTCACCAAATTGTCAGCCACGTCGACAATTTCTGTTCGAACCGACAAAGACACTAGGAGTTAGCCGTAAGCCGTTCCTTTGTCATCTTCGTTCATCTTGGAGCTGAAGCATCATGAGTCGTGCATTCCATCCGTTTGCGAACCAGTCGATCTAGTCCTTGTCCGCAACCACCAACCCAAGCACGTCCGCAAGCTTCAGTAGTCTGCGTTGGGTTTCTTCATCGTTGCAAACCGATCGTCCGCGTTACTTCTCCGTCAGCTTCAAGTCCAAGCCGCATCTCTCCTTGTGAGCCGCGTGTTATCGTCTGAGCTGTTGACGTCCTCTGTTCGCGTGCGTGACTCCCAGCCAATTTGAGCCAATCCTTCTCATTTGCAAGTCGCACGCGCCAAGCCAAATTTCTTCCTCACCGAGCCGACTGCCCTTCTTAGCCAAGCCACAAGCCTATTTTCACTTGTCCTTTTAGCCACTTGCTTTTCGAGCCATAATTAAGAGAAGTTTTTGGTAAGTTTTGTTGGGTTTGGTAATCCCAAATAATTTACTCTTTGAATCTTAAATAAGTTTGCATTTGGAATAAGTTGATTTATGTTTGCTTGAAGGTTCAAGTGTAATTTGAGTAATTGAGGCTATGAATTTTTCCATTTAAGGTTGTGTTGGATCCAACCTTAATTTTAGGGTAAGTTTGGTTAAGTTTGGTTGCCTAATTAAACAGTAGGGTGATAGTTGACAAAATTATTAATTTTAATTTTATTCATGTTTAGGACTGAGTATTGAGAGGATTTGACTGTCAACCAAGGAATTATTAATTTAACAAATCTTCAAGTAAGAGATTCCCTTATTAACCCCGACATTTAAAAGTTGCATGTATGTTCTTTATTATGCAGTAAAGTAGCTATTATGCGTAATATGATTGTTAGAGGTGACCATATGTATGACTAAGATATTACGACTAAGATACATTATGATTGAGGCATGCTATGATTAGATATGATGTGGTTGAGTTATGTTTGACTAAGCTATGATATTTATGTTGTAATATATATGTATAGGCTACGGTGTTCTGTTAGGTCTACCAGTTAGAGTTATACCATATGGGGGTGTCCCTTGGGATCGCCACCTATGTATGCCTGTGTGGCTAGTTTTGATGTGTGATTTGACGGAATCACTTATACCCTGAAACGCCCTAAAAAAAACAAAAAAAAAAAAAAAAGGGTTAATAATAAAATAA
>CM046892.1:1730813-1747739 GCA_025688845.1 Cucumis hystrix | reverse complement strand
TATATTATTTTATTATAAAATTAAATAATTATTTAATTTTAATTTTTTTCTTTTTTCCTTTCTTTTTCTTTCTTTTTTCTTTCTTTTTCTCTCTTTTTCTCTTCTTCTTCTCCCTCACGCAGCCCCCCCCTCCATTTTTCTTCTCCTTCTTCCTCTTCTCCCAGCCGGCCGCCAACCTCCACTGAAGAACCCCCCCCCCCCGTCGCGCCGTTCAGAACTGCGGAAGACGACGCCGCAACCGTTCGTCCGCGCCGTGAAACCCAGCCGTCCGTCGCAGCCGCGAAGTTCGGCCGCCGCCCAGATCTGCCCTCCATTCTTCTTCCCTTTCCGTTTCTCCTCCCGTCCGACCGGCGAAGTCCAATCGCCCAGATCTGCACGCAACCGACCGTCCCAGCTGCAGCCTCGTCGTGCGTCCGCAGCCGCAGCCAAACCGTGGCCGCCGGGTTCCGTCCGTGAGACCACCACCGTGCGCCCCTTTTCTTTCCGTTTCCGTCCAACCGAGCTCAGCCGAAACGCCGAACCCCCTCCCCCTGCTCAGATCTACCTCCCGGCGTCTCCGCTCGCCGCCACCGCGTCTCCACGCCCGCCGCCGCGTCTCCACGCGCCGCCGCCGTGACTCCACGCGCCGCCGTGACCCACGCGCCGCCGTGATCCACGCGCCGCCGTCTCTCTCCGCCCAGCCGTGGACCTTTGGGTGATAGATTTGGGTAAGGATAAAGTGTGGGTTCCGTTGTACCTATCGTTAAATGTTAACCGTTGAGCTTAATGTGCTAAAATTTTCCAGAGGATTGAAGTGGAGTTCGATTTTCCATCGACTTGGGATTTGGTTTATTGGACTTAGTTCGATCGAAGAAGTCGCATAAGAGTGAGGTAAGGGACTTTCTACTGGACTCAATAAATGTTAATTGAATGTGTTGGCTGTATGTTTCGTGCTGTTGTACTGCGGAGAAATAATGATTTTGAGGTGTATGTTTGAATGTGGATTTGTGGTTGATAGTATGTTATGACTGGTTGTATATATATATGTGCAAATGTAAGGGTGCGGAAATGTCTGGATATCGTAGACGTGATTATATAATGTGTGACTTGAATGAGTAGACTGTTGTGTAAATTGAATGCCGGTAGACGACTATGAGGATGTATTGTGAACGGAAAAGAAATCATGGTCGTGCTATTTTAGATTGAAGTGAATGTCATGGTTGGTTTTGCTGTCGACTGATGTATTAACGTGTTGGTGACAGTCCTCGGGTTGAATTGGAACAAAAATGGTTGTTTGAGGTTAAGGGGAAAGTTCACGTGATTAGGACGTTTGATTGAGTTGTAAATTGACTGTTAAGAAGTATAGAATGGACTGAGGGGATAAATTATTAGTTTTCCTAGTGGATGGTTACCCTGCGGGTGTCCTTCGGGATTATCCCCTATATGTGTATCCTTCGGGAGCACTAGACTGATATGTGCATCCTTCGGGAGCACTAGACTGATATGTGCATCCTTCGGGAGCACTAGACTGATATGTGCATCCTTCGGGAGCACTAGACTGATATGTGCATCCTTCGGGAGCACTAGACTGTGACTGTGCATCCTTCGGGAGCACTAGACTGATATGTGCATCCTTCGGGAGCACTAGACTGTGACTGTGCAGGGTACACCATAGGATACTAATAGTTTATTTTTCCCCGAACGGGACCAGTAGTGGGTCCCTTACTGAGTATATTAATACTCACCCTTTTTATGTTTAACTTTTCAGGCAAAGGTAACACGAGGGCAGACCGACGAGGGACAAGAAGGACTCGTGAATGGCCATAGAAGATCCTTTAAACTGCTTCCGCTGACGGTTTTATAAATGTTTTGTTGAACTGAATTTAAAAGTAGTTAAAGTTTGTAAACAGTACTTTAAAATTTCATGTTTTGAAATAGGGCCCGATTAAATTTTCTTTGAATTCATATGGTTTCATTTAATTACATTAATGGTAATGTTCCTTAATTATTTTTAAATTGCTTTAAGTAGAACCTTCTTATAGGTAATGTTCTTTAGTCATACTCTAAAATGAAATTTTGTTTTCTTACTAGGTTTTGAAGAATCCATTGGAGCAGTAAAGCCAACTTGGAGCAATTGATTGATATAACACTTTTTGTATGGTTGGTAGCAAACCCTTGGTTCCAATGTTCTGATTTTAGGCTTCTTGGTAGCTAAAGATGTCAATGTTTATTCTTTTTCTATGTAAACTACCTTTTAACAAAAAATGGTTATTAGTCAATGGGTGTATGAATATTAGAAAGTGTATCATTACTTATATATATTAAAGTGTTGACTATTTGTTTTCATATGGGTGTGATATATTAGAACATTATTGTTATTGAAATTGTTAGTGTAATGGAAGAGGAGCAAGAAAAACAGGAATTGAGGAATATACAATAGGGAAAAAATGTCATAATATACAAATTTGTAACATTTTTTTACTGTCGTCAATATCGAAACAATGACAATTAAATTTTATTAAAACTGTCACGATTGGACTATCTTGACAGGAAAAAAATGTCATAATATACCAATTTGTGACATTTTTTAACTGTCGTCAATATCGAAGCAATGACAATTTAATTTTATAAAAACTGTCACGATTGGACTATCCGTGACAGGAAAAAAAAATGTCATAATATATTAATTCGTGACATTTTCATAACTATTGTCAATATCGAAACAATGACAATTCAATTTTATAAAAATTGTCATGATTGCCATATTCTTGACAGGAAAAAAAATGTCATAATATAAGAATTCGTGACCTTTTTGTAACTGTCGTCAATGTGTAAATCATGACAGTTATTTGTTGTCATTAAAAAAATGACAGTTATTTGTTGTCATAAAATACTAATTAATGACATTTATTTTTTTGTCATAAAAACACATATTTTGACAGTTTGTTAGACCTGTCATAGAAGAACTTTCCACGACAGACGATACTATGACTGTAAATAACTGTCACAGATTTTATTCGCGATAGAAAATAACTATTGTCGTAGCGAAAAAAAAAAATCAAACTCTTCCATTTTGAAGCTAATATCGATTTACAAATTATAAAACTTTAAAACCTACAAAAATCGTAAGTATCTAGAAGGCTTTCTAAATATGTCTAAGAACACTTCAAAGGACTTAAGAGAGGTAGAAATTTTATTTTGGAACACATAGTAAAAAGTTTAGAATGTGTATGAGATAAAACGTGAGAACATAAGTACCTAAAAAAAGTATATAATTGATTTGATATTAGATATTTAAAGTTCGAGATCTGTGAGATACGAGATTAAAAAAATAACAAAAGAAAATCTAAATATGTGTCAAACAATCCTAAATCACTTAAAACAATGATAAAAAAAATAGTAGCTAAAAAACTCTATAAACCACATGTGTCCCTAAATCTGAAACAAGTAAAATCACTTATGTGTAAACTCACCCTAAAGTACAAGTGTAAACACTACACCCATGACCCATAATTTCTCCATAATAGGTAAAAAATTAGAGCTCAATTAAAAAATAAATAAATAAATAAAAATTTAAAAGGGAAGTTTTAAGGGGAAAAAACATATATGATGTTTACGGATGAGTGCTAATTGTAAGAGCATCCAATTTGAACTTTTGTTGGGTTGAAGAATTTTTCCTTCCTTCATTGTTGGCTTTGTGGCTTTAATTGGGTTATTGTAGATCACACAGAAGTTGCAGATTAGTCCAACCTGTGCTTCTGTTCAAGCAGTCATCTGAAGCTTTATCGTCCGTATGAAGTTATGTTGTTCTTTGGGGTGTTGCCGCCTGAAGCTTTGTGGTCAACATTCGATGGAATCTCATGGTTGTAGTTAGTCCACAATTTTTGTTCACTAAAGAGAATTTGCGTGCAAGGTAGAAGTAAAGAAATCACAAACATGCGACACAATATTCAGTTTTAGGGTTTTTTAATAAAAGGGTAAGTTGGACTTTTCACATGCTTATTTGACCCATAACTCAAGTTAAATTCTTTAGTCTCTTAACAAATATCCTATTTTTGGAAATTTCCCCAATTCTTCTTCTTCTCACGTGGTTCATCTCTCTTCCCCATCACCTTTAAGAACCATCGTACATCGTTTCCTCCTTCGCAACAAGACAACTTCCTTAGAAAGTGTTTTGAATGTTAGTTTTCTTGATTGAATATGTAATTAAAATTGCTTCTCATGTGATTTGTAATGGTTACATCATAATGTTGTTAAAATTTCTAAATCATCATATACAGTAGAGTTAGTCAAATGATAAATTTTGGTAATGTTTCTTTGTAGTGTTGAAATTTTGGGCCCTTCCAATTTAAACAGAGGTAATACACAAGAGTAGTAAAAATGAGTAACATAGAATTTATTTGAGATTAACTTGATTTTTCCTATAAAATGATAATGAAATTTCAGTGTTAGCTTGGGTTGGGACACACTCAAATTTCTACTTTTGTATTACATCAGTGCTTTGCTTTGAAAATAGAAGAATAATGAACATTCATCGAAATCTTATAGTTGACTTTTTGCTGTCATTTTGCAATACAGCCCCATTTCCTGTTGTGAAAGGAATTTCGTAATTTGTTGAAGAGGCTAATTTTTGCTTCATTGAAACATCCCATTATCAACAGGCAAGGATTCACATATGGTGGAAGTAAGTTGACATTTAATTCTAAGACTTGGTTTTTGAGTGAAAGATATAGTTGCCTATTTAGTGATTTTTTCCTCTTATGATAGGTTTTTAGAATTGATTCTTTTTATTGCTTTAACTTGGTGCAAAATTAAGCACTATTTTATACATTGTAGCTTATTTTTCTTCGTTACCAACTGAAAATCTTTATTGTAATCACCTATAAGCGGTGTTTTAAAAGCTGTAGCTAGGCGCACCTAGACTCAAGTCACACAGCTGAGGCTTATCCTTGAAGAGGGAGGTAGTCTCAATACGGCTTGACTTAGGCGCATGCCTTCCTTAAGGCTCAATAGACGTGTGCTTTTCAAGAATATGTGGGCTGGACTTGAATAAAAAAATTATTATATATATTTTTTAAACTACTACTTGATCTTTAGGAATAAATTTTTATTTTGATTGTTGTTGAATGCTGACTACTTTTCTGTTGTGTTTTGTTGTTTTGGTAGAAAACTAATATTATAATACTTTATATATTATAATTAAGTCTATTCTCCACCTTGGTTATATACTTATATTTTATACATTGTTGCTCCTTTCAATTTTGTAAATACATATGTATATATAATATGCAAATGTATGTATGTATATATTATATGTACACGTATCTATATATAATATATACACACACATATATATATATATAATATGTACATGTATGTATGTATATATAATATGTACACCTTTTTGTGCGCCTTGCACTTACACTCCAAAGGATCATTGCACCTTACAGTACCTTAAACCTTTAAAAACACTGCCTATAAGTGATTTGGGGTTTTCCCTTTTTTCATTTCTTAATGAAATGTTTCTACATCCAAAGAAAATATTGTAAGTCATGGTTTTTCGATTCTTATTCAAATATTACATGAACCCTCTTATCCATAAAAAAAATCTATCTTCTTAGTTCATGTATTTACTTGATGAAATCTTTTGGATTACAAATATTTAGATTAGAATTAAAGGTAGGAGTATGAGTATGACTATAAAGATTTTAGTCGATGGGCTTCTGTCCTCATTGTGATAATTCAAGAATCAAAATTGATTGTCAAACCACCATGGATTGATCAATGTTTTAAAAAAATTTTGGGGAGGCCTTCAAATGGTGCAAGACTTACATATTTATCAATAAAGTGAAAGGTAAGCAAGACAAATAACTTTTAAAAAATTTGGTATACTGTTGCTTATTGGATTTCTCAAAGAAAGTATTGACGATCTTGCAGTTTTGAACACTTTAACATATGTTTTACTCATTGGATTATAAAAGGTTGTAGGCGGCAAAAGAAGTTAAGAGTAAACAAAAAAAGTTGGCTTCCATTTTTCTTGTTCTTTCGTTTGACGGTTGTATTTTAATCTATTTGGCATGGTTATGAGTGATTATAAAATAGTTAAAACCACTTTTCATTCTCAAATCTTTTGTAAATATGTTTTTAATCATTGGAACCAATTTTGATGATATGAGTAATCAATTAAAAATGTAAAATTAAGTATTAAGTTAATTTGGAATGATTAAAATCATTTTTCGAAGGGATTTTAACAATTTTAAAACCACCCTAAACATCCATTCAATTTATTATTATAGCTAGTAGTGGTGAAATCAGGTTGGATTGGGAGACATTCTTAACCCAACCCATAATTGTACAGTTTTTCAACAAATGTTGATCTAATCGATATTTTCAACTTTACCCTTACACTTCAGACAACCATCCCTAGCATAAGGATCCCTTTTGAGGTTCCATGATCCTTGGAAAGTTATTTATCTCTTCCTCCCCTCTTTTTTCCATTTTGCTTTAGTGTCGTGGGCAAAGGCAAGAAAACGTTTTTTTTAGGACCACCGTTCACACCCCGCCTCGCAGACTTGCTTTCTTGTCTCATAGATGCAGTGCAACTCGAGTATCCTTGACGCGATTAAACGCCAAAGACGCTCCTCTTTACTTTCTTAACTTAACTTACCCACCAAAACACTTATGAAGAAAACTGAAGGCGATCAGAACTTATCGTGGAAAAGATAGAACAACCTTTAACTTATACTATCAACAAGGCGTTTAATACAATAATATACATAACAACACTTAACCAAAAATACAACAATACTTAAACATAAAACGCCTGGCAACTTCTTGCCCAGCAAGTCCAAACTTCCTCTCCTATTGAGCTCAACGCCAAAGTCCTGGGAGATAAATTTTGAAAGAATAAGTCTAAAAGGCTTAGTGAGGTTTTATGAAATCCTTTTCACAATACTTTTGCATAAACATTATTTCGCATAAACAACATCAAATCATTTCATTTTGCATAAATCTTTGTTTATGCTTCACAATCAAATCGCAGAAACAAACATTAGTCAAATACCGTTTTCGCTTAGGATCTCGAAACGTTCTCTACGAGTGGTCTCATTACCTCGCGTTTGACTACTGTATCAACAACATCCGAGAACATACAGATTCGTTCTTGTTGCTCAGGCCGCTAAGCTTTATACGCTCCTTTCAAAGCATAAGCCCGCGTTTTCATCATGTGGTCTGTAAACCCCATGATGGCCTTGCCTCTTTATGTGCACATAAAAGTTAGCATCAAATGATACTTTATCAAATCAAGCTTCCACCATTATAAATCATGCTTGAAACACATGAACTTTTAATATAAATCATTTTCAAAATCCTTCTGTCTTTGAAATCATTCTTCAAAATAATAAAGTGAAATCACATAAAACATTTAAGAAAATCACTCACAGATCGTAGATCAAACCCTTGGTCAATAAGCTTGCTCGATTTTCTCTTGTCTTGAAATGACGGGAAACAACTCCAATTAATTCCCTTCATTTTAAAACATCAAACATAGCCCCAAAACGCTTAGAAAAACTTCTTTATAACCAAAATGCATGCCCAAAATGCCATGCTAATTTCTTAAACTCGGCCACTGTCCAAAACCTCATTCTCGGCCAGAACTCTGCTTCTTCTTTAGAGCTTTATAACTTAAAATCCAGAACTCAAATAAAAATATTTGCTTGTACAAAGTTGTAGCAAAACGTCTTAATATTCACCTTTAGATTCCAATGGATGCACTCTACAGCTCTCTAGAAGTCTACATTGCTCAGAACCACCCGTATTCTCACCTTTCTTGCTTTCTACAGCCAAAATGCAACCCTCCATTACTCAAATTAAACAAGAAACCCCAACTTAGAAAATATACTCAAAATGGAAACTTTTGAGACTAATTTCACTCAAAACGCTTGAGCAAATTGTGAGCAATTCAACACTGAAGATGACCTATTTATAGAGTTCCTTGTAGGAGTACGAGTTGACACCTCATCCTTGCTTAAATCCACCTTAAACCTTCTTAGAACACCTTCTGCTTACTTTTACACTTCAAAATGCATTCTAACAAGGCTTTGACACTTCACTAAATCTTTAAATCAATTTCCTTAAACATGCCACATAGTTGTCCAAAACGCATAGCTAACTTCCAAGGTCATCTCGCCTACTTTCTCGCCCAGACTATATAACCCGACTTAGAAAAGTTATAACTTAAACTCCGTAACTTTTTTCATAAAACTTTCTTCTACAAAGTTTCTCTAAAATGCGTGAGCTTTCTTCCCTCAAAAGTTCAGAGCAAAATGCCAAACGATGCCTTCTGTAGACTTTTGGGAGTGTAGCTTGCTCAGATTCACTTGTGAAATGACCTTCTTGCCTTCTCTTATCCAAAACGCCAATCTTCTCATATCCAAAATGCTCAACAGCCTTTCACAATAAACTAGACTCAAATTCTAAACTTTCAAAACCAATTTTGAGTGAAAATGCCCAAGTGAGTTGTGAGAAACTCCTTTATGAATTTAGCTAAAACGACCAACTTCTATGATCCTTCTTTCTCACCAACCTTAAACATTCAAAACACCTAAAGTACTATTCTTTGATACTTTACTAAAAATTTTCCTTCTTTCAAAGCTCTTAAACTCTTTGGGAAAAAATCTACACTACCTAAAGTTTGGGTCTTACAACCACCTGGGGATAGACCCATCTATTTAGCGTTTCCTAGGTTATACCATTTGCCTTCTTTGAAAAATTTCTATGTGTAGGATGTTTGGTGTGGTATGGGAACACTGTCTCTTTCTCTTTTGGTTTTTGACAGGCGTTGTTCAATAGGGAGTTGACAGAGGGGGATTTTCTTCTTTTTTGATTCGGGGTTTTTATTTTAGGCTGGACAAAAGGATGGTTTTCCCGTAAGTCTTTCTTTAGGATTTTAGTTAACCCTTCTCTTATCGTTGAGTCTGTCTTCGATGCTTGGTGGAGCATTAAGATTCCAAAAAAAGTAAGGTGTTATTTGTTTGACAAGTTTTTGATTGGCTGCATGAATTTAATGGATAAGGTATCAAGAAAGTTGCCTTTGTTAACGGGTACTATTTGCTCCATTCTTTGTGTACCATTTCTTCGTAGATTTTCTAGCACAAGCGTCAACTAGTTCACAACACGTGGTCGAGGTCAATTTTACGTTGTGTAAATCATGTAAGAAAGATTCATGGAATTAGCCTATTATAAAACTAATATTTTATAAACATCCTTAAATTTAGGGAAGTTTACACACATATATATATAAAACAAAATGTAAAACTAATTACATTAAAAAATTTAAAGGAAGAACCTAATCTCATTATAATATTTCACAAATGTCTTAAATTTTCAATTATTTTCATTAATAAGATCTAGCAAATTGGATTTGACTTGAGATATTAAGACTTACCTATTTATACTATTAATTCTTTAATATTTTTCTTTTTATTTAATTTATTTGTTTGCATTTATTAGTGATCTATCTAATTATGGTATATATGACATACAGTTAAGTAAGTTGTATTTTGAATTTAATTAACAAATATATTATCTACAATATTTCAACTAAACTCTCTCCATCCATTTCTTCTTCTTTCGATCATATCTTGTATTGTTTTACTTTGTCGTTCATCTCCTTCATGTTTTATGATTAGTTTATATTTTTTTCATCTTCTATATTATGCCAAGTTATCATTCTATATAACATTGTTTTTTTTTGTATCGAACACACATTGGAATGTATTTTTTAAATGATTATTATAATGGATTATTTGGTATTTCAATTGATTTTTTCTTACATTAGTAAAATTTTTGTACATTTTGAGAGGAATATAGTTTCAACTTATAACAATTATATTACATCAAATTCATAATGTCTTTTATATATTTAAATATCATTTCAGAATTTTTTATCGTATATGAAGTTGGTTTCAGTTTACATGATTATTCATTATATATAGGGGCATATTTTGTATAATACGTTACATTGATAAATATGTATTTTTTTCATGTATGACCAACATTGCAGTATATTTTAGTCCATGAATAGATGTCGTTTCAAGAGTTACACAATAGTTAATAAAAATTATATTTTCTAAATCAACCATGTATCTTGTTCATAATTTTCGTTCAATTGCAACTGAATATACTATATTCATTGGTCAGTATTATTCTTAGATTTAAAGTTTTGTTTCTAAACTAACACATTATATTTTTCATATTATTCTTTGAAGTTAATTCGAAACTACACATTCAATATACATTAGCATACAAAAAACTCGATATACACAATATGTGAAACAAATATATTACATGGATATTATTCGATCAAATTATTTGAGTCTTTAGGATATAAGCTAGGTTTTATATAGAATATTATTGCATTTGCTTTATTATATAATATGAGGTATACATATGTGAAATAATTAAATATACATGTGCATATATGAGAAAGTACGTAAAATATATATCTTACTGTTGGAATTTATGTCCTAAAACTCATAGTTTGTAGTTTAAATTATATTCTATTCAATAAAGCGGTTATTGAAGATTTATTAGTGAAAATAGAATACTATGAATCCAATAAACTAAGGTCCCAAGGCTATCTAGTGTAGACTTGAACTTTATGTGGAGATATAAACGTGGATCAAATTCAAGTATATAGCTTAAACAATCTATAGTGTTTTAATAAAGTTGGACGCCTTATTCTGGGGACACTACAGATGCGATCCACTTTGTAGTTTGACCAAACGATGTGATCCTAAATCATTCATGTAGAGATGTGGAATTGGGGCATCATATGTAAAGAGTTTACACAAGACTGGAACCATGAAATAGGGTTAGTAGATAGGTCGTTCTTTAAGGACTGAATACAAGTCTTGAATAAGGGGCCTCACCCTCTCATTGGCTCGAAAGGGATTCAGTTTATAGGTTGGACCTTAAACCAATTGTTCAATAGTGGATCAATGAGACTTAAGGAGTAATCCTCACGATCTTATTGGGCAAACCTCGAAGGAAAGTATGTTTGATCACTTTGCTCAAAGATTGGCTAACCATTTTGTGGCCTACACCCTCAACCATAGATAAAAGGTTTGACATTGAAAAATTGAAGGATTTGAGAGCAACGACCTTTGAGGGAACAACCAACCCAGCGATACGGAGAAGTGGTTGAGTTGGATTGAAAAGTGTTTTGGAGTGACGGAATGTCCTGAAGAGAGAAAAGTGAAGTTAGCAACATTTCTGTTGCAAGAAAGTGCTGAAGACTGGTGGACCCTTCATACAGCAAGAGCTGGAGGAATGGGCTTTATCACATGGAAGGAGTTTAGAAAAGCCTTTCAAAGTAGGTTTTAACCTCCTTTATTTTCCGATACGAAGAGTAATGAATTTATGAATTTAATGCAAGGCGATATGACTGTCGCAGAATATGAGATAAAGTTTGTAGGATTGGCTAAGTATGCATTACGTTTTGTGATTGATAAGGCGGGCAAATGCAAGCATTTTGAAGATGGTTTGAGAACAGAAATATGAGCACCGGTGACGGCCAGTGAGAACTGGTTAGATTTCTTTAAACTAGTAGAGGCAACCATGCGAGTTGAGAGATGTTTGGTTGATGATGAGAAATATAAGAGTTTGAAAGGAGGCTAATGTGGCCAAAGCACTATCAATACGTTAGGAAACGAACAACGCGACAAACACATGCTTTTTGTACCATGTTCCTTCTGGATGTTTGCATTCAGAAAGAAAATTTTAAATCGCATTCTCATGTTCCTTCTAGATCAAGAATAAGTGATGGTGGGAATTTTCAGAGACAAAATAAGAACCAAGGAAGATGAAATGTCCCAGTTTGGATACAGGGGGCTCAACAAGGAAGACAGTCGGCTGGATTAGACTTGAATCTTGGAGGGAGGCTTAGTCATCTAAAAGCTTGTTTTCATTACGGTCAACAAGGACATTTTATTAAGTATTGTCCTAACTTGAGAGCACAAAATACCCAAGGAGCTATATCGTAGTTTGTAAATCAACTTTATCACCGAAGTGGAGTTGAAGAGGGGCCAAGTGGAGTCAAGAGACCTGGGAGACCCAAGTCTCAAGGGAAAGTTTGCACCATGACTCAGAGTGAGGCCAAAAACAGTCCTCACGTGATTACAAGTTTGCTAATGATTTGTAACTCTGCTACCCTTGTGTTGATTGATTTTGGAGCTAATCTTTCTTTTATTTCTGTGTTGTATGTTAAGTCCTTGAATCATAAGATAGAACCCCAAGAGAGTGGAATGTTGATTAGCATGCCTTCAGGCGAGGTGTTTATAGTAGAATCCTTATGTAAGGATTACAAAATAAGAATTGAGAATGTCACTATGAGAGTGGATTTGATGTTATTTGAACTTGATGAGTTAGACGTTATTTTGGAGATGGATTTTCTTGCTAAATACTCTATAGTATTGGATTGTTCCAATAAAGAGTTAGTGTTGAAAGACCTTGGAAAGTTTGAAATTAAATTTGTAGGCGAAAAGAAGGTAAGTTGACAAGTGTAAGACCTGTACTTGAGATTTAAGTTAAGAAGTGAAAGTTTTAACTGTGTTAGACTAGGCGTTTTAGGTAGTCTTCGCGAGAAGAACCAAGTGTTTAGCGGAGAAGAAGTTTTCGAGGAAGCCTTGAAGTTTAAGTGTAAGTTTGTGGTAAGAGTTCTATGTGAGAAAAGGTTGGTTAGTTCGCGAGGAAGGTTTCTTGGAGTAAAAATGTAACCACACAATAAGGTTATTTGTGAGAAATGTTAAGTGGTTGGAGTTATTCGTGGTATGGAGTTAGGCGAGAAGAAAGGACTTGCGAAGAAAATGCCAATCTGATTTAACAAGGGTTAACGTGTAAGATTAAGAATTTAAGCATGGTTGAGTTAAATATTAAATTTATACGTGTAAAGTTTTAAGCAGGAGTTGGCGAACTGAGAAGAGTTTAAGCATGGTTGAGTTAAATATTAAATTTATACGTGTAAAGTTTTAAGCAGGAGTTGGCGAACTGAGAAGAGTTTAAGCATGACTAAGTTAGTTTAAGGGTTTTATAAATAAAGGACTTAGTCATTAAGTAAGCAAAAAGATTTTTTTTTGTAAAAAAAATAAAATGCCGTTGTTTTGCTTTGGCGAGAAGAAGAAAAACGAAGTATTATGTGCTGCGGTTTGTTCCGCGAGAAGGCTCCACGAGAAGAGAAGGAAGATGAGGATCTTTGGTAAAGTGTGGCGAGTGCTTTTCTTTCAAAGTTTAGTGAGTGTTTTCTCTCAAATGAATTGATGTTAAAAACTTATTATGATTTCTCTTTACTGATTTGAAAGAAAAATTCAAATGAGAAGTGTTTTAAAAGAGATTTATATGAAAAAATTATATGTTTTCAAGCATGATTTAATGTTAAAGCATAATTTGATGATTATGATTTCAATGCTATAAATGACTTTCAAACCATTAGTTATTTCCTTGAGATGATGCTAACTTTTATGTGCACATAAAGAGTTAAAGGCCACCGTGAGTGTACGAAATTACCTGGTGATGAAGCTGGCTAATGCGTTGAAAGGAGAGTATAATTCTTAGCGGTCTGAGCAACAAGAACTAATCAAGATACTCTCGGATGCTGATGAATCAGTAGTCTAAATGCGAAGTTAGGTGACCTAGCGTAGAAAGTGATTAGAGATTCTTGGTGAAATGAAATGATTTGTTGGTGTGTTTAAATGACTTGATATTATTTTTGCAAATTGATTAAGGTATTGTGAAAGGTCTTCATAAAACCTCATTGAGTCTTTCTACTGATGTTTTAAAAATTCCATCTTTCAGGATCTGGTGTTTAGGCCAAGTAGAGAAGAAGGTTGAGGGATTTGCAGTGAGATGACTCTAGGCGTTTTGGAAATAGTTAAGCATCATTTATTTGGTCAAGGTGTTGTATTTATGTATTAAACGCATGTTATTAATAGAGTTAAGTTATGACTTCCGTTGTGTTACGTTATCTTTATCAATTAGTAGTTTAAAAGGAGTTGAGAGTAAGATTAGCGATAAGACCAATAGCAAAGTTTAAGCTAAATCGCATCCTATCTGCTCTACTTCATGCGTTTTGGTTGTCTTGTGGATTGGGGTGTGACAATTTGGTATCATAACAATACGTTCTTCGGGAAAGCTTAAGTAAATTCGGGTTAAGTTGAGCTAAAAGTTGAGTATTTATTAGAATATTTGAAACAACAATGAACTCAGAGGCTAATTCTATAAACCCCGATGCGTGAAGAAATCAAGAAGAAGTTTTATACAACCGAGTGGTGAAAAGGTTGATTGGCGTATTAGCCCAACAACCTGAGGAAAGGTTTGGAATAGAAAGATTGAAGACATTGGGAGCCACTGAGTTTAGTGGAACTACTAAACCAGAGGAAGCTGAGAAATGGATTCGAACATTGAAGAAGTGCTTTAGGGTTATGCAATGTCCAGAAGAGAGGCGAGTAGACTTAGCAGTATTTCTACTCCAAGAAGAAGTTAAAGATTGGTGGATATTAGAAAAAAGCAGGCGAGGAAGGGTGACTTGGGAGGAATTTAAAGAAATATTTTTTGTCAAATATTTCTCGTTAACACATAGAGAAGGAAAAAGAGATGAGTTTCTCCATTTGAACCAGGGAGAACTCTCAGTTGCTGAGTATGAGACAAATTTACAGAGTTAGCCTTGGTGTTAATCATAGAAGAGGGAGAATGATGTAAGCGTTTTGTAGATGGTTTGTGGGAAGAAATCAAGACAGCTATTATGTCGATTTGATAAGGAGTGACTACACACAGTTGCTTGAGATGTGGGAGAACTCTTAGTTACTCGAGATGTGGTGTGAAGCCGACCGATATCGTTCTTCTTTTAACAATGCCTGCCAACTCTACTTAACCTGTAGCTCTTATATAAATCCTTTATTACTTTAAACATAAAATAAGGAAGAAAAGTCTAACTTGAAAACGATAGTTTAAAACTTTACAAAACACTTTTAGGTTTACCCAAACTTTGGACAACCTATTCAATAGTGTTATGTAGACAAAACTAATTTTAGAGTTCCAACTATTGTAACATGCTTGTTAATTTATTGCATGTGTTTGTGTGATTGATGTGTGTAGATTAGATTAATCATCGTAATGATCTTGTCAAAAACGTCTCTTTGCATAATCAATTAGTTCGTGAGTGTGTCATTGGGGCTCTAAGTCTGCTACTACATTATGCAGTGAGTGGTCATTGCATGCTAAATGCTCACTATATCTCTAGGTCAGGATTGCACAATAAAAAGCACACACTCATTCCCAATCGTAACTACTATATCTACGTTTAGTACAAGTTTTCTTATCACTTGCCTAAGTGTAAGCAAAGTGATAGATTTCCTGGATAAGCCAGGGTCGAACATAGGAAATTTCTATCAATCTTTAGTTATGAAGTCCACTTCTCATCTAGGCGGTATACAATATCTATACAGTATGAAGGAAATGTATGTATGAGTATTAAATCTACTATTTACACTAGAGATTTTGTAGAAGCTGACATGGAATGGTGGGAATATGAAGAGTGAACTACTTTGTGTTAGAGAAATATAAAGGAAGGTCTCAGCATTGTAGGCGATTAAACCATGGGGTAGTCCTTAGTGCGATAGATATTACTTAACCATCTTCTAGTTAAGGTGAACATTTCTCAGTACCTAAACGCCACACTTGCTCGTCTTTTGAGATACAAATGATAAAGATCATACCAATATCAATCTAATTTTTACTATTTATTCCAAGACAAGGGTTCCACAATCTTTCAGTCAAAATTAAGGAGCTATTCGTACGTTGTTGAGTAGAAATAAAGAACACGAATCTTTGATAATTTTGTCAGCATCAAATTGTTTGCAAATAGATCAATTCAACGATGTAAAAGATTATAATGTCATAAAAGAATCAAGTAAAAAGGATCCTCTAATTTCAATTAGGAATTCGTTAGGACCTTTAGGGGCAACGTCTTTATTATGGACGCTTTATTCTATCTCCATTTATGAAGGGGTAAGGGGATACTATAGGCATTGGTCAATTAAGCGATAGCTATCTAGATGTCATTACTTGTAAGGGTCATATTACCTTTCTTTTAAGGGTGACAACCTCTTGTTGAAGTGTAACGCCCTTAAAAAAAATAAAAATAAAATAATAATAATAATAATAATAATAATTATTATTATTATTATTATTATTATTAAAATAAAGCAAAAAGAAAAAGGAGGGAAATTTTCCCCCCCTTCTTCCCTTCTTCCTCACGTGCCCCCCTCCTTTTCTTTTTCTTTTTCTTTTTTTTTCTCTTTTCTTCTTTTTCTTTTCTTCTTCTTCTTCTTCTTCCCCACGCCCTAGCCGCCGCCCCCTACGTCCCCTCTCCTTTTCGCTCGTCCCGCCGTCGCCACCGTTCTTGTCTCCCTCCGTGTGCCCAGGTAGCCGCACGCCGCCGCCCAGCCGCATCGCGACGCCGCCGTCCGCTTCTTGTTCGCGAGTCATCACAGCCGCGGATTTGAAGCTGACGCGCCCCTCCCCCGTTCCTTCCGTCCGGCCGGCGAAGCCCAGTCGTCCGTTTCCATCCGTCACGCCCACGCCGTCGCGCGCATCAGCCAACAGCTGACGAGTCGGCCTTGTTCGCGAAGCCACCGCGCGCCCCTTTCCTTTTCCCTTCCGTCCGGCGAAGCCTCATCGCACGCGTCCCAGCCGCCCAGATCTGCTTTTCCTTTCGTCCGACCGGTCAAAACCCAACTGAGCCCTGCCGAAACGTCGCGCCGCCGTGACCCCACGCGCCGCCGTGACTACACGCGCCGCCGTGACTCCACGCGCCGCCGTGACTACACGCGCCGTCGTGACTCCACGCGCCGCCGTGACTCCACGCGCCGCCGTGACTCCCCGCGCGTCCTT
>CM046892.1:1715534-1730803 GCA_025688845.1 Cucumis hystrix | reverse complement strand
CCGCTGACGATTTTTATAAACGTTTTGTTGAACTGAATTTACAAATAGTTAAAGTTTTGTAAACAGTACTTTAAAAGTTCATATTTTGAAATAGGGCCAGATTAAATGTTTTCTTCGATTTCATATGGTTTCAATTAAAGTTACTATGTCTTTCGTCAACAAACGGTTTTGTGTCAAATTGACGACTTAGACGGTGTCAGAAAAGTCCGGGTCGTCACATGAAGAGTTACCACACTTGTTCTCCTGTCGGGACACCAATGATGGAGGTTTAATCGCCTGGATGAAGTTTGTTACCAAACTTCTTCCTGTGCATGTTTAGCAATATCCTTGCTTCTTACCCTCTCCTGCAATTGGCGACAAACGCTGGCCAAGCAATGGAGTAAAGCTCACCTAAATGTGATAAACCTCACAAGTAAAGACCTCTTATCAAGAACTTATCACAAGCATAACTACTTATAACACTTCAACATATGAACAGTAAAGGAATAATAGATTGACAGGGAATAAAGATGTCATATATTGGAAGCTGTAGGCCTTTCTGCCATTGTACAATATAAAAGTCAAACGTTACAACGAAAATACAGAAATGAAAAGTAAATAGAGGGAGCCGAGCCGTAGAATACCTAAGTATTTCGTGGCTCTTTCACATGTTAGGGGAAGAAGATGATGCTTTTTCTCTTTAATGTTTCTTTAAGCTGTCACTTATAGATTGATCGGAAAAGAGGTAAAGGAGAAGAACTTCTACAAAAAGGGAAAGGCTATTTATTTTCACCGACTCATATGAAGCTCTCTAGGGTTTGGTCCATTCATATCAGACAAGTTTACATGGTAAGGAAGGAGGCTTTATATAGACTACTTTAGGCAAGACGCTTCTATTCTTCTGCACAACATGTCAGCACTGATTGCAGTCTTGTCGAGTCACATTAACTCCAACTACCACTCTTGTCTTCTAGTGAATCTTGATCATGTGATCATGTGGTTTCTCGCCTAGGGATATTAATCCTAGGCAATCTTCCTATCACAAAGCTTTTGCACGTGCTTCTCTTGTGATTCACTATGTTTCTCCTTTTCTTCATAATCCTACGATAAACACTAAAAAATAGGGTAAAACTGACATGGAAACTTATGTAAGTTATATTCTTTTATCTTTATAGATTTGCGATGAAAGCTACGTGTTTTGACACTTTATCTTACATTTTGACTCCATCGTTCTACCTAAAAGGCTATAATAACTTGTATTTCTACAAGTTATCACAACAACAGACAAAACACAACAAATTCAAACCCTTAGACTAGTCTATTACAGACAACGGCAACTAAGTCTTAAATTAGCTTAATTACAAATTATCATGCATGTCTGGTGATAAATTGTAGAAATACAAGTTATTATAGCCTTTTATGTAGAATAATGCAGCCAAAACACATAGCAAAAGTGTCAAAATGCATATAATATGTTGAAAATCCATAAATATTCGAAAATACACTTTACATAAGCCTCCATGCCTATTTCACCCTATTTTTCCAGTGTCTTAACGTAGGCTAAAGAAAAAAAGAATAAGTTAGTGAATCGTAAAGGAATTTGCACAAACATTATACGAGACGACCGCATCAGAACACAAGACGAGATTCGTTAGAACACAAAAGTGGTAGTTGAAGTGATGTAACTTGTTTACAGAAGTTGCTTTAGGAGCTGACACACCTTGAAGAATAGTTTCCCGCCCAAAGTTGTCTATAAAAAGCCTCATTCTACACCATTTACAAGGGGAATCAGACGTCTGACTGGGCTGGCCAAGTGTGCCTGAACGAGCCAAACTAGGAGGAAAGAAATAGCCTTTCCACCGTCTGAAAAGAACTTTTCTTCTTCTTTTCCGGTTAGATTGTAAAGTGAAAGCTTAGAGTCTGGGTGGGTAGAGAAGGATTCATATTCCATTTTTCCCCTAACGTGTAATATTTTCCATTCTCGTTTCTTCCCATTTTGTATTATTTGTGTAATATATATTATTCATATTGTACAACGGCGGAAGACCTACATTCTTTTATATATTACATGTTTATATCTTTTCAATCCATCATATCTTTACTTTCCATATGTCAATGTGTTATATTTAGTTTAAAAGTTTGATAAGTTCTTAATAAGAAGCTTTACTTACAGTTCTTATAGCTTTAGCTAAGTTATTTTTATCACTTGGCCAGTGTATGTCGCCAACTACCCAAAATGGTAAGTAGCAAGGACATGGTTAACCCTCGCAAGGAAAAGTTCTCTCTCTTCTGAGATAACTTCCATCATTTGTATCTCAAAAAGTGAACAACTGTGGACAATAGGCACCGAGAGGTTGTTGTCCTTAAATGCGAAGCTCTATAAGTCTTGTAAGCGAACTCTTCTGGATATATCTCGTCTGATCATGCTTAGTCACTTGGATCCCAACAGGTGACCATGTGTGGCATTTAATGACTCTGAGATGAGCATGTCTTAATCATAAGTTGGTTAAGCAAGTTATATCATCAAGGCTCTTGCATTGTTTAATCGCCTTATAATGCATAGACCTTCCTTCACTCTTTCTTTTATGCATGTTAGTTCACATTCCTATCTCACCATCTTATTCTCTCTTTAAAGATTTTCTAGGTGTAAATAAGTAGTTATAGTTCATTCTAGCATTCTTTTATATTCTTTTTCTTTTACACCACCTACTTGATAAGTAAACTTTAAAACTTCTTTGATATCAATTCTTCGTGTTCGACCCTAGTTCACCCAAGAAAACCTTTTGTTTCACTTACACTTGGCAAGCAATATGAAAACTTGTACTCAATGTGGACTTAGCTACTATAAGATAAAGATATACATAGTGAGTATTTCGCATACAATGATCATGACCAATGGTTTATCACATAGAATTAATCATGCATATAAAATTCTAAGTTTGAATGTAGAATCCCGCACAACATCCACATCTTCTAATTCTACAACCAACCACCTGGAATGAGCTGTATATAAATCTAATCAAACTTCTATCATAGTAAGAAGAGCTTTAACAGGCGCCAGAACTACAAGTAAGGGAAATAAACATTGAAATGATGAGCTATAAAGCACTGTGAGTGACAACTTTTAAAACAAGCATGATAATGAAAACTTTGAGGAAAATATGCATAAACTTAGCAAAGCAACTTTCTTTTCAAACTTAGCTTTTAACTCTCTTTTCTTTCTTTGTTGCTATACCTTGAACTCTTGAATCTACGGGATGAAACTCTAGGCATAGAAGCTGCTTGTTTTAGAGTGAATCCCACTTAATGGTGCCTACCAACTTGACTTGGTTGGTTAACTCCACAAACTTAGGGAAGTAAAATGTAGTGTTGTGCATGCATATCTAATTCTAAGCAACAAGGATTTAAAGACTTGGGAAATAGTGCTATTGCTTACGTTGGTATTTATGACGAGTCATTGATCAAGGTCATTGCATGCAAAATGCTTACTATGAATCTTTTCATCATGTACTTCTACGTCCTTGCTGTGTAGAAGTTTTCCTATTGCTTACCCAAGTGTAAGCAAAACAATAGGTTTTCCTGAATGATCCAAGGTCGAATATAGGGAATTGATATCAAAGCTTAGTTATAGGGTCTATTTATCAATTAGGCAGTATAAAAGAATAAACTATATAGTATGGAAGAGTGTAAGTTTAAACTATATCTACTTATGTACACTAGAGAATTCTGTAAAGTTAATTTAATGAAGGTGGTTGTGAGAAAGGGATGTAAGAATGAACTAACTTGTAGTAAGGAAGAGGGTGAAAGAATGTCTAGTGCTACTAGGCGATTAAGGTGTGTAAGACCTGAACTTTAGGTATCTTATATTTTCCAAAGAGCTTGAAAGAATTAATTTTGAAAAAATTTAAGACAAGGAAGTAGGCGTCAGAAGTGTTTTGGTTAAGTATCAAATAATAGTACTTTAGGCATTTTGGGTCGAGTTGGCGAAATAGTTAGAGGTTAGAAAGGGTTTTCGAGTGTTTAAGGTTAACGAGAAAAAATTATAGTAGAGGTTGAGCGTTTTAACAAAGTTCAGAAAGGGGTTTATCACAACTCACTTGGGTATTTTCACTCAAATTGGTCTTGAAAATTCAGAAATTGAGTCCAGTTTTTTTAGGAAGGCTGCTGGGAATTTTGGATATGAGAAGGTTGGCATTTTGGATAAGAGAAGGTGAGAAGGTCAGTTCATGAGTGAATCAGAGTATGGTGCACTCCCAGAAAGCTACATAAATCATAGTTTGGCATTTTGCACTGAAATTTGAAGGTAAGAAAGTTAACTCATTTTAGAGCAACTTTGTCAAAAAATTTATGAATTTTAAGTTATAACAATTATAAGTCGGATTATGTAGTTTGGGATAGAAATTAGGCTAAAATGGTTATGGAAGCTAGCTATGTGTTTTGGACAACTATGTGGCATGATTAATGGAATCGGTTCAAGGATTTAGTGAAGTGTCAAAGCCTTGTTAGCATGCATTTTAAGCTGTAAAAGTAAGCAGGAGGTGTCTTAATAAGATTTAAAGTGGCGTGAAACAAGGATGAGGTGTCAACGTAAATTCATGCAAGGGACTCTATAATTAGATTACTTCAGACTCATTTTTCTCACAGTCCACTAGTGCGTTTTGAACAAAATTACTCTAAAAAGTTTCCATTTTTAGTCTATTTTCTAAGATGGGTCTGCTCGTTTAATTTGAGTAAGGGATGGCTGAGTTTTAGTTGTAGAAATTGAGGAAGGTCAGAATACGGGTGATTCTAAACAAAGTTGACTTCCACAAGGTTGTAGAGTTCATCTGTTAGAATCTTAAGCCAAAATTTTGAGGTAAGAATATTAAGACATTTTGCAAAAATTTTGTAGAAGAAAATATTTTCATTTGAGTTCTAGAGTTTAAGTTATTAAGCTTTAAAGTTAAGTTAAGGTTCTAACCAAATTACGAGTTTCAGATTGGTTGGAGGTTGGCGGATTGACAAGGTAAGACTAGGCAAATTGAGCTTGCATTTTGGTTTCAGAAAGGTTTTTTGAGGCGTTTTGGGCTTATTTTGGATGTATAGCACACGCAAGATACATGTGTGTCCAAAGCCCTACCGCTCATCCCTGCACATCAGTCGTGTCAAATGAGTATCTTGGGGCTATTTTTGATGTCTTTGAGTAAAAGGGAATTAATTTGAATTTATTTCCATTATTTCAGGACAAGAAGAAATTGGACAAGCATATCGACCACGGGTTTGATCTGCAATCAGTAAGTGAAAATGAATTTACTAAGATTATTTCAACTTATAATTTGTAAAATGATTCCTAAATAACGATTCTAATATGTTTTACAAGCTATTATTTAAGTATGCTTTTAAGTGAGCCTTATTTCTATTTATCAACATATTTATAAAAAATGTTAAAGCATGTTATTTAGAAAAGCGTTCTAAAGCATGAGTTTAGAAATGTTTTTAGCAAGCATGTATTTATAAGATTTACAAACAATGATATATGAAATATATGAGTTTAATAGAATGGTTTTAAAGAGAAAACCATGGTACTCTATATACCGAGTTCTAGATGGTCAATGTGCATAGTCAGGAGTATGAGGCTATGCTGACTACTTAGCTGCTACCACCGAGTTCAGGCAGGAATAGTATGACCAAAGGTGCTCTACTATCTTGACTGAGTTCGTTATGAATAGTATGATCAAAGGTGCTATGCTATTCGATCGAGGTTTAGCGGGATAGTATGGCTGAAGGTGCTCTGCTATCTTGTTTAAGTTTTCTGGCTACAATCTTGTTCACCTTTCGGGATACAAGTGATGGAAGTTATCTCACAAAGGAAGAGAAATCTTCCTTGCATGCTTTAACCATGTCATTGCTACTTACCCTCTCGGGTAGTTGGAGACTTACATTGGCCAAGCGATGAGAATAGCTCAATTAATGCAATAAGACTAATAAGAGAAACTTCCTATCAAGAACTTTTCACTGACCTAAACTATCAATAAGATATCGACTGATGGAAAGTAGAGACATGATGAATTGAAAAGGTACAGACATGTAATATATAATAAAGAATGTATACCTTCGACCATTGTACAATATGAACAACATAAATATTACATAAAGAATACAAAAAGGGAAGACAGAAGAATGGAAATGAATACAAGTTAGAGGGAATGGGAAATGGAACCTTCACCACTCAGACTTTAAGCTCTCACTTACAGTATGACTGGAGAAGAAGAAGAAAACTACTTTTTACAGGCGGAAAGGCTATTCATTTTCGTCTCTCTCTAGGCTTTGGGCAATCCATCTAGTCGTCTGGCCTCTTTACGATATCAATTTTGTTTGGCCCATTCGACCATATGTTCCTTGGTGAAGAAGAAGATCTTTTATAAGTAACTTTCGGTGAAAAACTTCTATTCTTCTAAGCATGTCACCGTCGCACGCCGAAAGCTATCTATAGCAAGTCACATCATCTCCAATCATCTCCAACCACCATTCTTGCCTTCTAGTAAACTGCTTTTCTTGTTGTGATTCGGTCTTTTCACCTAAAAATGTTAATTGCCAAACAAAATCTTATCGTGTAATGCCTGCACAAGTTCCTCTTAGATTCACTAGTTCCTTCTTATTAATCCTGCTTTAAGACGATGTAATCATGGTAAAACGGGTGTGAAAACTTATGTAAGATTCATAAAACTTATGTAAGATTCATTTCTAAGTGTTTATGCAATTTCAATACATTCTACACGTTTTGATATATTTCTTCTTTATTTTGGCCTCATTGTTCTAATAAAAGAGGCTATAATAACTTGTATTTCTACAAGTTATCAACCCCTTACCCACTAATTGTCACACCCCGCCCCTAGCACCTTCTTGCTCGACCTTGAGACGTGGCATGAAGCCAGCTGAAGTCGTTCGCCTCTGGAACAACTTCAACTGACACATGACATGAACGCTTGTAAATCTTTTAAAAAGCGAAAGTCTTTCAATAAAATAAACATTTAAATTGTACTTTGAAATCCGTAGTGCAGCCTATATGAAATCTTTTTAAAATGTATCATGAAAAATGAACAAACATGAAGATATACATATTTGAACAATCACAATACTACTTTACACAAAACAATGTCCTTACATAATGAAAACTAAGTTGGCCTGGCAGCAATAATTTCAGCATAAAGAGATCCAAAATTTGTACATGGAAAGAGGAAAAACATTTTTGCAAGGGTAAGTCAAAAGACTTAATGAGCAACTGTTTTAATAAACATTTTAATATAAAATCAAAGCTTAAATACATTTATCAGAAAACAACCATAACATGAAACTTGAAACATTTTCATAGCTTTTCAAAGTCAGTCTTCCATAGCCACGGGCAATATTTACCCTTCGTCTAAAGAATGAACAATCGTTGGGTAGTTAACCCTCCTCGTTTAAGGCATAAAAATACCCTTTCTAATGGCCTATAAACTATAGGCTCGTCAACCCTACCATCAGTACAGGGTTAACCACTTGTATACAATAGGTCTCGGGAAATATTCGGGCATGTAGAAAAAATTTGAAAACATGGAAACATTCTCTTGAACTTGATCATGAAATTATTCAAACATGGTATAACTTAAATAGCAGTTCATAAACATAATCATAAGTCATAACTTGAAATAAGAACTTGAAAATCATATTTGTAAATCATTCCACAAGCTATTGCTTGTAGAGCTTGAAAGCATGTTTAATAAATACTTTAGAAATCATAGTGTTACTCATTGTCACTTGAATAGCCTTGGTCTTGAGATTCGTCTCAAGTTTCTTGATCTGAAAAATTCATATTTAATCCTTAATTAATCCCTTGAACATGAAAAATATCCAAAGTTTCCCTTAAATTTCCAAAAAATATCAAGACATCCTAAAACAGCTCGAAAACAACCCATCGGATCCCAAAGACATGGTAGATGGGGTTTATCACTCGTGCATGACCTGGGGCTTTGCTGCGTGCTAACCTTGCTGAGGTGGGCCACGCACCACGTGCTAACCTCAAAATGAGGAGTGCCACAGGCATCCTTGCCGCCTACCCAACGTCTCCATCGCGTGCCTTACACATGTTATGCTTCCTGCACACTGTGTGCGCTAACCTCTAACGCAAGGTCATGTGCGCAGCTTGAGAACTTGCCTTGCTGCTCAAATGTGCCATGGCCTTGTCATGTGCATGGAAACTGACCAAAATAACCTCTATAACCAAAATGCACCCCCATCTTGCCTACACATTCAAGCCTCTCGGCCACTACCCAAAACACTGTTTAATTTCCAAAAACATGACCCAATTTTGAAAAATCATAACTTAAAATCCATAGCTCTTTTGATAAAACCTCCTTGTATAAAGTTTCTTTAAAATGTCTTAAATTTCTTACCTTAAATGTTTGAAGGCAAATTCCACTAAACAAGTCTTGTAGACCACAAGAAGTGCACCTTGCTCAGATGCTCCTAAAAAATGACCTCCTCACCTGAACTTGATCCAATCGCCAACCTTCTTGAACTCAAATTGAACAGTAGCCCTCTCTCAAAAACTAGACTCAATTTTTGAACTTTTAAAACCAATTTGAATGATTTTGCACAAGTGAATTGTGAGAAAACACTTGCTCAAGCTCCCTATTTATAGAAGTCCTCGCATGAGATTAAGTTGAAACTTAATCCTTGATTAGACTCACCTCTTAAGCTTGTTTTTCCACTTCATCAACTCCCTCACGTCCACCTTGGCCACAAAACTGGATGTTAATATGATTAGGAAACTTAGGTTAACTTTAAATCGAATGTCCTGATCATGCCACGTTGCTTGTCTTAATCACATAGCTAACCTCCATGACCATCTCACATAGCCTTGCCTTGGCCGCTTAGCTAACCTTCATCATGTAGCCAAGCCTTCCTCCCATGACTAACCTCTCATCACATAGTTTTCTTTGTGTTGTCTTGTCGCCCAACAACAAGTGTCAAACGTCTAACTAACCTCCAATGTCTTCTCACCTAGCCATTCAAACACCTAAGCATCACCTTTAGAGGTTATTTACCAAAGTGTTGGCCGCCTAGTTGATAACATGCAGAAATGACTGTTATTATAGCCCTTTTTATTAGAATAATGGGGTTAAAACACATAAGGAGATGATCAAAATGCATGTTCTATGTTGTAAATCCATAAATATTTAGAAATACAGCTTACATAATTGTCGTTCTTGTTTTACACGGTTATAATGTTTAAACACAGGACAAGTGGAAAAAGAAGAAATGAGCAACTCATACATGACATCTTACGAAAAGACTATGCGATGGATCTCGCTTGGTGATTAACAACCCCAGGTGAGGAGCCAAAAAATCAAGCAAGGAAAGCTCACAAAAAGAGAAGAATAGTAGTTGGAACGATGTGACCGCATAGGGTCAGATGACAGCGTTTACACACTCAGAAGAACAGAATTTTCCCACCGAAAAGCAGCCTATACAAGCACTTCATCTTCACCAAGAAAAGAGAGGCCCGAATATGTCGAAGAAAGTCTGTCTAGAGAGAGAGAGAGAGAGAGAGAGAGCTTAAGAGAGCTACCTGGAGAATATGCAACCATGAAGAACATAAAGATTAGTTGTCAATGATTCCCTAACTTGTTCTAGCAACCCCTTTTCTCTTTTTTCCATCTATGTTATTTTCATTTATATTTTATACTTCATATAGTACATAAGCTTTATAAACCCTTACTCTCATTCTTTGATAAATGTACATAAGCACAACCGTTCAATCCATTATTTCTCTTCGTCTTCAAGTTAACGTGTTATCAACTGTTTGAGTAGATAACAACTCTTGATAAGAAGAGTGCTTATACATTTTATCGTGTTAATTGTACTCTTATGAATGCTTGGCCAACATAAGTTGCTAATACCCCAGAGGAAAAGTAGCTAGAACCTAATTAACACGCTTGGAGAGGAACTCTGCCTCTCCGTAAAAGTGTCTCTAACATCTAGATCCCTAAGGAGAGCAAGTGTGGACAGTGGTTACTGAGAAGTCACCGTCCATAATTACCGAATATTATAAGATGCATAAGTGATGTCTTTTAGATATAACTCGTCTAGCCATACTTGATCATATAGATCTCTGAAAAGTAGTCATTTGTGACATATATGCATTCGAGAGAAGCATGCGCCTTCATCACAAGTGTGTCTTAGAAAGTTATATTGTGTCGAGACTATCTCCCAACTTTTTCAAATGATACCACACATATATTCTTACCATATTTCCCTAGTGCAAGTTACATGCGTTGTTTTAATCTTTCTCTTCACGTCGCCTTACAGACTTTCGTTATGTAATTAGCTAATTCTTACATTTATTATTCTTTAATTCTTCCAACTTGTCTAAATGAAGAGTGGAATCTAGAACTAATATCTAAAACAATTCCTTGTGTTCAACCATGGATCACCCAGGTAAACCTACTATTTCGCTTGCACTTGGACAAGCAGTAGGAAAACTTGTACTCAACGAAGACATAAGAATTATTCGATGAAGAGGTACATTGTGAGCCCCTCATATGCTATGATCATACCTTATGACCCATCACCTCAAAGAAGCACGCTCTACAGAAAGTTACAATGAGCGCATTACGCATGATGACTTGACTCTGTGACATATTACAATTGCATTAATTATAATTGAAACTCTTAAGTCCTAACACTTAATTGATCAAACGAATAGTCCATGTCTAAACGTCTAAGCTTGGAGGTTCTCAAGCCTCATCTTGCCGCCCATTGACACTCTTTTGGAGGTTCTTTAGCCTTCCTTTGCCACCCACATAACCTCTTAACACCCAATATCAAATCTTTTTTACACTTAAGACATAATTTCCAACTTTTCTCTTTTTTTCAAACCTAAACCTAAATTTCAAGTATTCTCACTTTTTTTTTTCCTATAAATTTCATTTTCTCTTGTCGTTAACTTAAATTCGTAAGGTTTAAGAAATTTTGGACTTTCACACTAATACTTTTCCTTTCCCATGCTTCAAATGCTTGTAGCCTGGGAGGGGTTAGTTCACTATTTCTTCTCTTCTTTCTTTTTCTCTTACACGATCCACAGTGCTTAAAACTGCAAATATATCTTCTTTCTCCATCCTTCTTAAATCACCAAATGCAATTGGGTTTCAGACGTCCCGAGTGGGCGTTGGGCTTGCTCTAAAGCAGGTCTATCAGAATGCACAGTTGAAGGGTTTTCTATTGTTTTGGACTTGGTAAAATCCTTCCTCGAAGAGTTATTAGGTCTAATGTTTGCGAGGAGGGTATGGTTGATTCTCAGTAAGAAGAGGAGGGTTTTTTCGTGAAGGTACTTTTATGGGGTGGGGTAGATGAGGATTTCTTCTTCCTTTTCAGAAATTTGGAAGATTTTTCGAATTCATAAGTATATTTCTAATGATCGGCCATTTAAAATGAAAAATGTATGTTGAAGTTTTTTATGAGTTTTTCAGTGAAGCTCAAGAACAAAGAGATGAATATCTTGAGAGGGCTTAAAGGCTAGAATCCAAAATGAGGCTGATTGGAGAATTCTTTCGTTATTTATGAGCAAAATACGCCGATGAGGGTCGTCATTAACATGTAGTGCATTTAATGAGCTTTAACACCTAGGCAGCACTTCTCTTCAAAAGTGGGAAATGACGTTTGCATTGAATGCATCCCTTCGGGTTCCACTTTGTGAAGCATAATTTCCTAGACGCTACAAAATTTTGGGCGGGAAACTATTGCTCTTTTCTCCTAGGTGTATCTCACGTGCCTCTTATCATGTCACATTCTAGTACTTAGCCTAATTTCTCTTTCTTTTATTTTCCTCAGTAAGGCACAAAATATATTCTACCTAAAAACAATAAATGAAAACGATAAAGAAAGCATTCAAGAATGTAAAAAAAAATATATCAAACAAATGAAAGAAATAAAGCGAAAATAAAGAAAGAAAATAAAGTGATAAAGTTGATGCTAAAAAATTGATACGTTCGAAATAAAATTTGTTCACGATAAACGTACAAACTCATCAACGTATTAAAGAAATGCCACTAAAGGCGTTTTACTCTAAATCCACGAAAACTTCAATGCGATCTTTGTCTTTATAGTATACGCCTTGAGTCTTTGATTGTTAACCTCGAACATGTTATCTCCATTCAGCGATGGAATCTTCTTAGCACCATATGGGAAGATCTCTTTGAACATAAATTTAACGACCCAGACTTTTCTCATCTAATCTAAGTCATTACTTTAACACAAAACAGTTTGTTGACAAAAGACATAGCGAAGTTTAGTTGAAACAATAAGAAATCGAAGAAAAACTTTAATCGGGCTCTATTTCAAAATATGAAATTTTAAAGTACTGTTTACAAAAATTTAACTATTTGTAAACTTAGTTCAAACAAAATATGTTAAAGTCGTCAGCGGAAGCAGTTTAAAGACAGTCCTCAATGGCAAATTCACGATTCCTTCTTGTCCCTCATCGGTCTGCCCCTCGTGTTACCTTTGCCTGAAAAGTTAAATATAAGAAGGGTGGGTATTAACATACCCAGCAAGAGACCCACTACTGGTCCCGTTAGGGGAAAAATAAATTATTAGCTTCCTATGGTGTACCCTGCACAGTCACAGTTTTGTGATCCCGTAGGATGCACATAATCAGTCTAGCGTCCGAGGGACGCATAAATCAGTCTAGTGTTCTGCAGAAACACATATCAGTCTAGTGCTCCCGAAGGATGCACATATCAGTCCAGTGCTCCCGAAGGATGCACAAAGGGTGATAATCCCATAGGGCACCCACAAGGTAACTACCCACTAGGAAACCAATAATTTACCTCTCAATCCCTTCTATATATCTTAACAGTCGTTTACAATCCAGTTAAACGTCCTCATCACGTAAACTCTTCACCTAACCTCGAACAACCATTTCATTCCAATTTAACCTAAGGCCAGTCAAAACATATCAGTATATCAGTCAACGAATTAATTACTCATAACATCCTCCTCGGTCTACAAGGGTTATGACTAATTAGTTCCCTCCGTCATAAGCACGCAACCACAACAGTGTATCCTACACTCAGTCTAAACAACCATCCATCAATTTCACCCTTCCCCCTATATAAATTACATCTACTGTTTTCAGTCATTCAACAACCATATGTGAATATTTACATAGCCAGTCAGTCGCCACATACACTTGACACCAAACCACATAAACCCATACATAAATATATACTTTCTCGTCGAAACACAATCTTAGTTAAACATCAGGCTCACAACCAAACGTATATAGCATATCCAACATTCCTGCTCAATTCCAATATAATCATACAATCCAACACATCTCAAAGCTATAAGTGAGTCCAGTAGGAAGTCCCTTACATTAGCAATGGGTAAGCTCCTTAACCGCACAAAGGTCTACGAAAAACGAACCTAAACATTAAAATAATTACTCAATATCTTTCTCCAACGCATCATTCATTTAAAGTCAACCCAATGTGATTTTTCACAACTTACCCAAATATTCACGAAACGGCTCCAACTAAAACTAATGTTTGTTGTGAACCCAAGGAACTCAAACGCTACCTTCAATACCTTCAAGAATCAAATAAAAATTTCAGCATTAAATCCCAATCTATTGGAAATTCAAGGGTGTACTCGCTTCAACGCTACCTTCAAGAATGTCAATTTAACAAATCGATCGGCATTACAAAACAATATAAAGTCCACAATTCATCCTTACCTAAATGAAATTACAACGACGTAGCGGCAGCGGCACACAAGATTAGGGCAAACGACCTTGTGAAATCGATTTGGGCATGGGTCGGCTTCCAATCCGCGGCTGGAAGAAGACGTGCGGCTGGAAGGAGACGCGCGACTACCTCATGAACGACCGGCGAGTTGACGCAGCGGTCGGGCTTCACGAACGGAGACTGACGCTGCTCGGTTCTTGAAGACGGCTTGGTCAGACGGGAAGCCTTGACAGAAACCAATGACGACAGAAAAGGACACGGCGCGACAGGGGTGCTTCGCGAACAGAGGTCGGCGCGGACGAACGGCTGTGATTGTCGGCGGGCGTTCGTCTTCTGTAGCTCCGAACGGCGCAGCCAAGGGGGAAAACCGCGGTGGTGGTTGGCGGCGGCGGCTAGGGCAAGGAGAAGGAGAAGAAGAAAAGAAAAAGAAAAATGGAGGGGGGGGGGTTGGCCAAGCGGAGGAAAGAAGGAAAAAATTTTCCTTTTTTTTTTTTTTTAATAATAATAATAATATATAAATATAATTAAAATAATGAAAATACTTTAATATTTTCACTATAACCTATTTATCCATACTTTTCTATCCCCTTTAAATTTCTTTATTCCCTCCAACAACAAATTCTCTTCATAAACTCCCAACATTATGCTAGATAAGAAAACCAACAATTAAATTGTGAGAAAAATACCTCAAAATTCGGGATGTTACAATAAATGGTCCATACCACCACAAATACAGTTTTCTTGGAAATAGACATAAATGCTAGTTAAGGAGTAGTACCTTTTGCCCATGATACAACTCGAGTTTACAATAAATAGTCATATCTCCATCTTTTCTTTGTAAATTTTGGCTTTCTCATAAGCTTGAGAATGCCACTCTTGAAGCTCATGTAGTTGAAGCAACCTTGCCTCTCCTACAGTTTTATGATCGAAATTCAACTTTTTGCACACCCAAATTGCCTTATATTCCAACTTAAGTGGTAAATGGCGTGCTTTCCAAAAGACTAACGCGTATGGAAACATCCCAATTGGTGTTTTATACGCAGTGTGATATGCCAATAATGCCAAATCTAGGATATCGGCCCAATCCTTGTGGGATGAGTTTACCACTTCCTCTAAAATATTCTTGATTTCCACTAACGCAAATAAAAAGTAATAAGAGTTGTTGCATGAAAAGGAATGAACCAAGAATTTTTGGAACAACAGACATTTCGTAAAAATTGGAAATAAGATTTTTTGAAAACGAACAAGGGAACTTTGAGACATAAGCTTGTCGCGTTTAGAATCTTGAAATATTTTCAAGTTTAGAGTAAACAAGGAAAAGATGAAATGCTGGAATGCAATATGAATTAGAACTGTAACACCCCAAAATTTTCAAGATATTTCGTTATCATTTTATTAATTTTGGGTGTTATTTTGTGAGATGGTTTTAATTTTTGTGGAAAATAAAGTATTTTGGAAAGATGTGGGGTGGGCCCAAATCAGTATTTTATTTTATTATTCTCACTACTTATTTATTTAAGTATT
>CM046892.1:1639476-1710759 GCA_025688845.1 Cucumis hystrix | reverse complement strand
TTAATGGTTGAAAATTGGTAATACTATTGTTATCATTATTAATTATTAAGGAAAGATATGTTATAAGGGATATTAATGAGGAAAGAGGGAAAATTAAATAGTCTCAAAACTTATAAAACTAATTTGCCTTTAAAAAAAAAAAAAAAAAAACTACATTTTATTTAAATAGTAATGATCTCAACCTTCTAAGAAGGTTGGGGTGTTTCAAGAACACGTTATGAGAAGTTTAGCGAGGTTCACAAAAGAAACCATTCCTAGAATCCTAAGATGATGGTTGAGGACAACCATTATTTTAAATTTGGGGTTGTGATAACTTGTTGAAATACAAGTTATTATGGCCTTTTATGTAAAATAATGAAGTCTTATTGCATAAGAATAGAAGAAAACAAAGGAAAAAGTAAGTAATTTGATTAACTTGTGTATCGTGTCTTTCAAAAGAACATCATCCAAGTTTGATCACACTTTACATGCTTTATCGTAGGATAATAGGTAAAAAGAAGTAGAGCTTGGCGATAGAACATTACGCGAGAAAACGCATCTGATCAACATGGTGACAAGCAATCAAGCTAGGCGACCTCATATTCATGCTAAACAAATTTGATTGGCGCAAATCAGAAGAAGGATGATAGGACGTTTTGTGCAGTGTCAGCGCAAATTTATTTCAAGAGGCATGAATGTCACATCATTCATAGCCTAGCACGGCACCTACATAACTTTATCGTAAAGATTAATGAGATGTACACGTCCTATCAACATCACTCCCCACCTATAAATAAGACGACTCTACTTCATAACAAAGTGTGCAATCTTTGGATGGAGAGCAAGTTCATATCGTCCATTCTTTCTCGCTTGAGTTTTAGGTGAGAGCTTAGAACAAAAAGAGAGAGAGAGTTCTTCCCCCCTCAATTTCCCCTCTCAAGAACAGATAAAAATTAGAGCCAAGGAGTATGAGAAATCACACTCTGAGGCCATATGCACTTCTTTGTATTCCATTTTCTATTTCTTTTATATTACTTTATAATATGCACTTTATGGTCGAGAGGCCTAAAGTTATGTTTATAATAGTAATTCATTTCTTCTATCATTCTCCCATTTCTCTTCTACTCTGCACGTTCAATTTGTTTAATTAATTAATGAGTAATGGACCGTGTTTTTAATAGTAGAGAATCTGAATGTATGTTTTATAAGTTTTGCTTAGTTAAACTTGAATGTCAATACATTGTATATTCAAGAGAAAGATAATGGTATTGATAGCAATCACCTGACAAGTGAAAGCATATAGTTAACTAAGCATGCCACGGGGAGATTGTAGTAATACAATCTCTTCACCAACTTTCTCCTTCGTATAAGTTGCAGAGATGTTAACTTATGTGGTGAAAGCGCCAAGAGGTTGCCTGCCTTGATCAAGGATAAATTACTTATGATGCAAACAAGCTAATTAGATACAAATCATAGGTTAACTTCAATTATTTGAATTCTGAGAGGCGAGCAAGTATGACGAAGACGCCGAAAGTTCGCTCACCTTAATTCTAAAGTTAATACATGCTTTGTATTGCCTCAAACTATTAATGCACAATCCATTGCGATTAGTTAATTAAGCATTCTTTCCTACCACACCTATAACTTGAGTTCATTTTCCATCTCATTTCATCATCATGTTCACCTTGCACCACCAAAGCACTTTAGTGTAAATAAGTAGGATAGATTATACTATGCATACTTTTACACTGTATCAAGTATATCGAATGAGTTTACCTGTGCGATAAGATCATGAAGAACATAAATTTCCTGTGTTTGATCCTGGACTTACCAGAAAACCTCTCTTCGCTTGCACTTGGACTATGGAGAGGAAAACTTGCATTACACACATATCACTAGAAGTTTTGCAATGCATGAATAGGATTGCAGCTTTCATCGCCTAACCCTAATTGGTCGCCTATTAGTCACTCAATTAGGGTTACCGGTTTTTTTGTACACCCCTAGCTAAGATCTAAGAATTGGAAATGAAGAAGAGATTTTATAATGGGTATCCTTTTTGGCACAAAATATTAAGCATATAGCAATTTCTTAAACAATTTGCAAATACATCAAATTTCTTATTCTTTTTTAAAATATTCCAAAATTTTCCTCTAATTGGAGTGATTTTGTCCCTTCTCCATCTTCACTGTAACTTCTCCATTTCTCCACGATTTTCTCCATTTCTCCACTATTTTCTCCCTTCTCCATATTCTCCACGATTTTCTCCCTTTTCCATCCTCTTTTGATTTTCTCCTACATTAAGATCACTTCTTCGTTCTTCACAATTTTCTCCCTTCCCCACGATTTGTTTCTCAATTTTTTTTTTATCTAAGTTCATCATCTCAATGATTCTTTCCTAAATTTTTCATTCGACTACATCTAATTTTTACAATTTAATTTAATTCCATCACTATAGGTTGGTTTTGTTCAATTCAATTGGATGATTTTACTTGTATTTTTATATTTAAAAAATGGGTTTATTTTACTTGTATTAGACTTCATCTGTTTGAAGCTTTGTAAAAATTGAGCATATTATGAACTTTTCTATCAGTTTTATGTTTTTAGGTTAAAAGAAATTTTTTTTTTTTTTTTGTAAATATGGATGTATACAAGTTATCACTAATAGACTATTAGTTAGACTAGTTAATATGAGCATAGTGATAGTAGTCTATCCATGATAGACTCGTATCGTAGTCCATCACTAATACTAGTCAATCAATAATAGACTCTATCTTCTATCAATGCTATGAGTGTAACACTAGGATGATAACTTTATTGTAAAGTAGTAAGATGAAGTAATGCATAATGGAGTTTAATTTATAGCTAATAGCTTCTATCGGTTGTAAACTTTACTATGAAGTTTTTGATGGAAACGGTAGACATGCGCAGCGGAATTAGGATCAAAATTTACTCTAATTACAACTAAACACTTTAGTGGTAAACATGCATCACAACCCTAAAAAGAAACAAAATAGGGTTAATAGAAAAACTCACCCTTGGTGCTTTTCTATTATCGCAATCTTCTCACTTGCTCTTCACGATCTCCTCACGAAATCAAAACCGGTACTACCACTAGTGTTGACCCGCTAATCTCCAGACTTAGAACCGAGTTGTGGGACTCGAATGGTAGAGAAAAATAGAGAGAGAGAGATGGATTTAGGAGGAAGAATTTGTGGAGAGAACTTTTTGGAGAGTAAAAGGAAAATTGGTTTGATTTTGCAATTCCAAATTACAAAATCAATTTTTCAACAAAAAAAAACAACCAACCCTTTTTTATTTCCAATCCATTCCTTTTATAAGCAAACTACATGCAAAATTTGCATGTAGTGAGCTTCCACTCTCCACACTTGGCATATTACCAAGTAGGTGTCTCACATGCATGAAGTCATTTGTTATTTACATGCAATATTCTTCCAAGGGTAAAATGGTAATTTGACATTTAAAAAGTCAAAAAGTCAACATTTTGACTTTTTACCATTTTATCCCTCTTGACTAATTTCAATCTCCCGAGTATGAATCCGCATTCATTTTTTCAAAATTCAAATCATATTTGAATATAAAGTCGGTCAAAGTTTGATTTTTCAAAGTCAAAAGTCAACATTTTGACTTTTTACATCTTTGACCTTTTTCATCAATTCCGAGCTTTCAAATATGATTCCATATTGATATTTAAATCATATTTAAACATGAAGCTCTACTTAAGTTATAACCGATGACTATATCAAATATATTTATTGGTTTCTCTCTCTTTACCTATTTTGAACAATTCAAATTATTTCATCATAATGTTCTAAGTTGATTCCTTATGAGCTAGCGGGGGAACCTAATGGACCTATAGATCATGGGCTCCAACGATCCGAGATTAACTGGCTAAACTCTTTAGACCGAGTTAATCAACCTTCGTTAACTAACGGGTCATTCCACTAGAGTCCCTTAGTTGCACTCCCCTCACTATAGATATATTTGTGTCCATGTGATATGACCATGATAAGTAAGTTAATCCTTCACAGGTTGTTCATAATCTCGGCTGGGTCAAAGTACCGTTTTACCTCCGAGATTATATCTTTTTTTCCTTAAGTCCCACTGATCCACTATTGAACAATTGGTTTAAGGTCCAACCTTTAAACCGAATCCCTCTCGGGCCAATGAGAGAGTGGGGCCCCTTGTTCAAGACCTGGATTCAGTCCTCAAGGGAACAACCTATCTACTAACCCTAGAGTGGGTAGGAGTGAATTCCGTCTTGCACCCTATGTCCCTAGCTATCCACCCTATCTTACCCCTGAAATGGAAGGCTTATTGGGCCAGCGCCATTGAGCTGCCCTCACCTATACAGATCTAAGGATAATTTCATGTGAACAGAAGTTTATAGTTAGCTCAGGATTAAGATTAAGTTACATTGGATATCTATAAACGAAATAGTAAGTTTTACAAAGTTAACGGTGTTATAACTTAAAAACGACTATCTCATGGTTCCAGTCTTATGTAAACCCTTTACATAGGATGCCTCCACTTCCATGTCTCTACATGAACGATTTAGGATCACATTGTTTGTACTAACTACAAAGTGGGCTGCATCAATAGTATCTCCCGAATAAGGCGCCCAACTGTATTCGTATACTATAGACTATTTAGGCTATTTACTCGAACTTGATCCACGTTTATGTCTCTACATGAAGGTCAAGTTTACATAACAATAGCCTTGGGACCTTAGTTTATTGGCTTTAAAATTATAGTATTAATAACGACTTATTGAATAGAATATGATTACAAACTACGAGTTTTAGGACATAAATTCCAACAGTTTTTGCAATGATGTGACATTATGTTATTGATAAGAATCATTCTACTTGAAGATAGAGAACATTTTTTTCTTAGTCGTAAATACTTTCTATTTGTTTTACTCAAACCTTTCAATAACAAGCCACATTTTTTATAATACATTTTCAAGTCTATACAGGTTACTTTATTGTAAAGTAATAATATGAAGTAATGTCATAATGGAGTTTAATTTATAGCTAATAGTTTCTATAGGTTATAGACTTTACTATGAAGTTTATCATTGATAGCTTCTATCAATAATAGACTTCAACATGTATATTACAAAACTTTTCCTCAGTATAATGCACCCATTAATACTAATTTGCAATGATTGTAATGTATAATACTAGTTTCTCAATGGGAACACAAAGGCACATAACTTACAATGATTATTCAACTTGTGATCTAACATTTTTCTATATTAATATGCTAAAATCAACTAACTATGAAGAGGTAATGTCAATGTGAAGTCTTTCACCATTATGGTCTATCATTAATAGACTTAAACATCTATTAAAGTGTCCAGACTATTTAAGAATACAAAGGAGCATAATTTATAACATTCAACCTGTGGTTCAATACGTTTCTATATCAATAGAACAAAATCAAATACTATCATTGATCTTTTCCATCATGAAATATCCATAAAACAAAAATACTACAATATCAATTTACTCAATGAGCGAGTCGCAACTCAAAACAATGGGCAAACCAATAGATCTCTTACAATTTTCTAGTCTTTTGCATTCTCCAACATTTGCTTTGATCGATTAAGTTGTCTCTTTTGCCTAGCATTTTTAACATTCTTCGTTATTTCCATAGTTTTCTTTTTTTTTTTTTCTTTTTTTGAACAACTTGAAATGATAATATTGAATTAGAGTTTATAAATATATATTATAATGCGAGCAATCTAAACATCTTCCAAATCTATTAGTGATAGAAATCAATCACCGAAAGACTTTGAAGCAACATCACAAAAAATATGCAAATTAAACTAAAGTATCTACTAACATCCCTACACATATTCCAAGTCTATCAATGATAGAATGTAACATTGATAGATTAAGAAACATCACATAAATAAATGAACATAAACTAAAACATCTACTAACACACTTTAGCGCAAACAAACTAAACATCCTCAAAGTCTATCAAGTCTATCAATAATGGAAACATCTCACTCATAGATCCTAAGCAACAACATATAGAAAAATGCACATTGAACTAAAGCATCTACTAACATCCCAAAGCAAATAAACTAAACATCTCTCAAGTCTATCAATGATACAAACATATCACTGATAGAACCTAACCCTAAGCAATAACACACAAATCTAAAACAGATCAACATGTGGAAAAAACAAGTTAAACATCCTCCAAATCTATCAATCAATGATAGAAACATATCACTGATAGAACCTAACCCTAAGCAATTACACACAAATCTAAAACAGATCAACATGTGGAAAAAACAGGTTAAACATCCTCCAAATCTATCAATCAATGATAGAAACATATCACTGATAGACCCTAAGCAACATCACACACAAAAATGCCATTAAACTAGAGCCTCTACTAACTTCCCAAGTCAAACAAGCTAAACATCTCCCATGTCTATTAGGAATTGAAACATATCATTGATAAACCCTAAGCAACAACAGATAAAGAGATGCACATTCAACTAAAACATCTAATAACAATCAAACACAAACAAGTTAAACATCCTTCAAGTTGATAAAAACATATCACTGATAGAACCTAAACAACAACACATAAAAATGTATACATTAAATTAAGTTATCTACTAACATCCCAATGCAAACAATCTAAACTTAACTCAAGTCTATCTGTGATATATAAACATAAACCTTAACCTTAAGTAACAACACAGCACAATCAAACAAAAAATGAAGAAATAAATTTCAAACAAATAGAAAAAGAAGAAAATCTATTTCAAAAATATTACGACCAAATGGAAAACAAAAATACCGGAAGAATGAAAATAAGCAAAGAATGTGAATTGAAGCGGAAAGCCTAAAGCAAAGTGGAAAACCTGAAGCGAAGAAAGTGGAAAACGATGAAGTGGAGAATGTGAAGCGAAACCAAAAATGAAGGCACCGACACTGCAAAACCAAATCGGAATACGAAGAAAAGAGAAGAAAGTGAAAGATGGAAGGAAAATGTGAAGCGAAGCTTGAAATATGTGTTTGAAATCGGAATATGAAGTGTAAAGTGTATCTAGCTTATTGTACGAACATTTTCGTCTTTTACCTTGGAATGAAATTAAAATTTTCCATATTTACAACTCTTTTTACATTTGTTATATCCTTAATTAATTTAGACTCAAATGCTATAACCCCAATCGGCCCAATAAAGAGTGTGGGCAGACCTAAAAGGGTTAAATACGAAATAATTGTTGTTTAGAAAACTTATTATGAAAATAGGGTTGTTTTGAATCTTTTTACGTAAATACAGTTGATTTTGACATTTTTTTAAAAATAAATAATAAAGTAGGGCGAGTACTAGCCTCTTCTTTAATTCTTTTTTTCTTAAATAACATAGTAGAGGGCGACTCACCCTCCATTATTTTAAAAAAATAATAATTAAAGAAGAGAGACTTGCCCTCCATTAATTAAAAAAAAATTAAAGAAGAGGGAAACTCGCCCTTTGTTTATTTATAAAAATAAAAAATAAAAAACAGGCAATGGGCAGAGCTTGCGTGTGACAGATATGTGCCATGCATTGGTCATGTCACGCTTTCTCGTGAACATGAAGTTTAAATTCCGTACCTCCCCATTCATTCTCATGCATTTAACCATTTTTCTTCCTTCAAGCATTCTTCTCCATTTTTCTTCCTTTAATTCTTCTCCATTTTTCTTCCTTTAGGCCTTCTAGATTTTTCACATCAATTACAAATTCTTCACCCTCTCGACCTTCTTTTCATCCTTCACAGGTGACATTTTTTCTCGTCATTCTTCTTTCGACCATTTTTCATCCTTTTTTTTATCGTTAGTTAATTATTTTTGGATTTGGCTCTCCTCCTCCCAATAAATACGAAACTTTTTTTGTATTAGCTAAATCAATTTTTTAAAATTTAGTCATATAAATTTTAACTATATTCTTGTATTATATTTTCAGATTTGATTGTTGTTGGAAAATATTTGTTGTCGTGATATTTTTTGAAGTACCCTTCTCTTGGATTGACAATAATAAAATAGCAGGATCGTCCTCTAAATTTGTAAGTTTTTTTTAAAACTAATTAAGAAACTGTATTATGATAGGTATATTATGTTTAGGGTGTAATTTATATTATTAACATTTTATTAGCATTAAATATGAGTGATAAATTAGTTTAATAAAAACAAACAAACAAATGTTGATCCATCATAGTCAAATTTGTTTGAAATAGTCATTTTATTATCATTAAGAATGAAATTGGGTATTTTGTTTAATATTTTTTTCAAATTTACAAAGATTTGGAAAATTGAAAGATAAGAAGAAAAGAAACATAAAAGAATGAATTTAGAAGAACGACTTTGCCTCAAATTGCAAACTTCTTTTAAGTGAATTTTAAAATGGTTAGCGTTCAACCTAAACAAATGTGTTCTACTCAATGTGTATAAATATATATATCTTGTCAAAATGTCATTGACAGCATGCACCATAAAGATAAAAATAGTACAAATAGAGTTGCACGAAAATGTACATAATTTATTCATTCTCAAAAGGAAAATTAAATAAAGGGGAATTGTAAAAAATAGTAGATTTTACCAAATATTTACAACCTATAACAAATTTTATCACTGATAGTCATTAATTTATTTTGCTATTTTTAAAAATTTCCCTTAATTAAAAGTAATTACTGGATGATTTTTCAATTTAATTCAATGTATACCAAATTTGAGACCAATTTACTAGGAGTAAAAATTATGAATTTTTTTTTTTTTTTAAGATTTAATTATGTACAAGATTTTGTGATTATTTTTAAAATATAATTTAGTTGAAAAATATATTGAGGATAAGTTACAAGGTTTTTTTTAAAAAAAATTAGTAAAAAAATCATTTATTTTAATAAAAAACAAAATTTGTTATTAAAATATTTTGTTAATTTTTCAACTATTTAGCTAACTTTTCAATTTTTTGATAAATTTCAAATCATAATTGTTTTAAACGTATGATCTTACTTTTTTTTTAGTTTTAAATTATAAATGAGATAATAAATCTTCTCTAGATTTAGTTTGAATTTAAAAAATTCAGATCTTTTGTATTTTTATTATTTTTTATATTGTTTTTATCCTAATTTCATATATTTTATTATCTTTTCTGCAAACCTTTATTTGAATTAAATTGGTTGTCGTATTGTGTTTATTGTTTTTTTTTTTTTCTACATACAGAAAATGACAAACAAATATATGTCATTTTTGTTGTTTACAAATGGTAATATGATTGATTGTGTCGATGAGATTGATTATGATCAACCTTCATGAGGAAATTTTAGCATAAATTTGAATAACAATTCCTCAAAATGGTGGGATTATCTAGATATGAGTTCAAGCCAGATAGAGATAATATATAAACATCCTAACTTAACATCATCTGGATCAGTAAGGTTTATGCCAATCCCTATTTCAAACGAACAAACAATGAACACCATGTTTTCAATTGCACAACCCTTTTCGAACATGGTGCATTTGTATGTGACTGTGAGTAGGGTAAACTTAAATGTAGAAACAGAATATGTTGATGAATATGTTGATGTTGACCTGGAGTCAGATGCACAACCAGTGTGCAATGAAGAAGAAATGGTAGCTAACAATGAGTACAAAGACTTCAGAACAGAAACTGATGATGAATTTGAAGAGATGGACTTTAATGGTCGTAAATATGAAGTTTCATCAAATACGTTCACTGAGTTGGACATGAATGCAGTAGATAGCATTCAAGAACACGATCCAATTATAGTTCCAATGGTGACTGATAACACGAAATTGTACAAGGGAATGATTTGTGAAAACAAAGAGATGTTACAACATATGGTAAAGTTCTTTGCTATTAAGAGGCATGCAGCATATGAAGTAGTAGAGTCAACACCGAAAAAGTGGGCCATTCGATGTAAGAAGTCGGACGAAGGTTGCAGATGGAGACTTCGTGCAATAATGAAAAAATCTCATGGTTTATTTGAGATCACAAAATTATCTTACCAACATACATGCTTTTACTCAGAACTTAGTCAAAGTCATGTTCAGTTTGATTCTTTAATGCTTGCACGAGAGTTTTTTTAACCAGTTAGAGAAAAACCATTAATAAGTGTTGCGTCACTGTAATCAATCATCAAGGAAAACCTTGGCTACCATGTTTCTTACCATAGGGCTTGTGATGGTAAAAGAAAAGCAGTGGCGAAAGTGTTTAGCGATTGGGATGAGTCGTACAAATTATTATGTAGGTGGTTATACATGGTGAAGCACACCAATCCTGGAACACTTGTTGAATGGAGGGTACAAGCCACACCTATCGAAGGTCATGTCATACTAACATCAGTATTTTGGGCATTTGGTCCATGTATAAAAGCCTTTAGTAGATGTAGGCCATTAATTCAGATCGACAACACTCACTTGTATGGCAAGTATCAAGGAAAATTATTAATTGCTACAGCTGTTGATTCTAATGGCCATCTTCTGTTATTAGCATTTGCCAGTGTGGAAGAGGAGTCTACAGATTCATGGGGATGGTTTTTAAAACATCTAAAAAAAATTGTGACCCACGATGAGGTATGCTTGTTTTCTGATCAACATGCTGGTATAATATCAGCAGTGAACAATTCGGAGAATCGGTTGACAGGATCGAATTGTCATCATAGATTCTGTTTATGCCATGTCATCAACAATTTCTACAAGAGATATAAATTCACACCATTGAATAATTAAGCTTATCGTGTTGGGTGTCAATTCCAGATCTGAAAGTTTGTTAAAGCAATTCAAGATTTGATGAGAATAAACAGCAGTTGTATGAATTTTTTTATGACATTCCTATAGAGAAGTGGACTCAAGCACATGATGGAGGATTTCGGTACAGGTGGATGACGATGAACCTATTAGAGTGCATGAATGGAGTCCTAAAAGGAGCTCGAGCGTTGCCGATAAATGCTCTAGCTCAAATTACATTCTTCAAATGTGTGAATTACTTTGAAAAAAGGAGAGAGAAAATAAGAGATGCATTGGAACGTCAAGATAAATACACCGGGTATGGATTTTTCAACTTGACAGTTGTCAATAGTTTTTATGGTGTGCATGTTATACTAAGTGTGTCAATTCTCCGGTACACCCTTGAAAAAATTTTGAAATGGGCTGCAAGATCCAGTAAGTATGAAGTTCAATCATATGATCGATTTCAAGGAATTTTTCATGTGAAAACTGAACGTCACAACTTGACTTCTAAAGGAAGAAATATCCAAATATTAAGGCTGTCAGAGTTGTACTGTTCGTGTAACAAGTGGCAAGCCTTTGGTATTCCATGCTCACATTTTATGGTGGTTTGTTCACGGTTTAACATGAACTACGAAGACTTTATTAAGGACTATTATAAAATATCAACTTACACTGCATTCTACGCTCCTCAATTTCAACTTATACCGCATGAAGATTATTGAAGCACACCCACGAGTATGCCTGTCTTACATCTAGATCCATCGTTGTTGAGAAAACTAGACAGACCAAAGAGTTCACGTTATCACAACGAGATGGATTGGAGAGAACAAAGTGTTCAACAAAAATGCTCATTCTGTGGTCAACTTGGTCACAACCGACAGCAGTGTACTTTGTTAAGGAGACTAGCACCTGATAACTAGAGATCTTTGTGTACTCAATTTTTTTTTGTTATAAATGTTCACATTTTAAAATGTTTGTTACACTAGATTGTAAATAATTTATATTTAATTAAAATTGACTTCTATTTACTTTTTCTTTTTGTTGTTCTTAATGCTAAACATAAATTATTTTTATGTAGATAATGACAATAAACCCAGGACCAATCGGTCCAGACGTTTTATATGATTAGAACATTCACCGATCAGAAACTGTATGGAATGATCGAATTACATCCGAGATAAACTGTAGACGACGTGAGACAGTTGTTTATCGTACTGTCCCACTAAACTGTAACATACTTCCACTCCTATGTGCTTCGGGATTTTATGGGATTGCCAGATTTCATCTAGTTAAATTGGCATCTCATCACTGCACTTGTTCAGAGATGGAGACCAGAGACGCATACATTTCACATGTCGGTTGGAGAATGCACAATTACGTTGCAAGATGTGGAAGTTTTGGTGGGATTACCGGTCAGAGTCATGATGATTGGTTGCATCTTTGCCAAGTGTTACTCGGTGTGACCGAACCTCCTGAACAAATTAGGGGTTCAAGATTGAGTTTAACATGGTTAGGGGAAGAGTTTCCTAGATTGGCTGACGATGTCGACGAGGAAACTATCATAAGATATGCACGGGCATATATCTTGAAGTTGATGGGTGGGAGTATGTTTGCAAATAAATCAACTCGTTATGTGCACCTAATGTTCCTACCATTCTTAGCTAATCTGCAACACACCCGACGATATTCTTGGGGTGGAGCCTGTTTGGCATGGTTGTATAGACAGTTATGCAAAGCATCCAAACAAGGTATTCGTGAAATTGCTGGACCACTAATACTGTTACAAATATGAGCTTGGGAACGATTCCCAATAGTGGTTCCACAACTCCTACATGTCAATGCCCATCAATTACATGATCGAGCTTATGGTTCAAGGTATGTTATTTCAACTTAACTTAAATTAACAACTTTTTATATGTAATAGATTTAAAATCTACAATATTACTTGAACAATACAGATGGAGAGATCAATTTTGTGTAACCCGATCGGCTACACATGTAGTCTCTTAGTGTAGGTATATGTCTGATCTTCTTCAACCTGATCAGGTACGTCGTGCTAAACTTGAATTTTAAGTTTTATATTATTTGTTTCATACAATATGTTGTGTTTTAGATTATCTAGGAGTCGTACAAAGTCATCATAATTTGCCACATTTCTGTACCAACGGTCAAGACATATGGATGACGGTTAGTCCTCTCATATGTTTCTACATTGGTGAGTGGCATCAACCTGACAGAACACTTAGACAATTTGGTATTCAACAAGGTGTTCCACGTGGCTGTAATACTGAACCACTTTTGCACGACATTGACCTAAGAACTGCTGATTGGTCAAATAGAGTTGCTCATTTAGTGATGCAATGGCTAAATCGCATAAGGTTTATTGCTGAGGGACCTCCAATTGGGCAATTTCATATGGATGTAACTCCAGAATACATCCATTGGTACAAAAACATCACCAGGCTCTATATCACCTGACCAGAAGCTGTTATGGGTCATCTGGTACACATTTAAATACTGTCTAATTATTTTAGTATAAATTTATTTTCAATGCTTTCTAATTTATTTTAATATTTAACAGACATCGTCGAACAATAGTAGACTTCAAGATGTTTCACATGATCCACAACAGGTCCTAAATATATGTAGTGATAACGAGCAGTACATGGAGAACATTCACTATATGTACGATGTCCCTATTGTACCTGATCCAGTTCAAATGAGACGTGCTCGCGGGCAAGAGTCTGATCAATTGGAAGAAGTTAACCAACACATGGAAGAAGTGCCTCCCGTGACACAGACACAGAGCAAGCATGGTTACGTTAGTCCAATAATGATGATGCCAGCATTTGGAACAACATATTATGATTCAGGATTCGGTCAATTGTTAAACTTTGGAACATGATATTATAATTCAGAGGCAAGTCCATCATCATCAAACTTTGGGCAACAATACTATGATTTAGGGAGTGATCCATCATCTTCATACATGCATGGTCACAGATGCGGTCATGGAGAACATTATGAATATTTGTACTACGAAATGCCTGCAACAGTACCTGAGCAACTAGATGAGCAACAATAATAAGAGAATCAGGAGAAAATACAACAACAAAGAGTTTAGAGTCCACGACGACAACCAACTAGAAATCGTCGATGTCCAGGTTGTGAAACACATTGATCTTTTTTTTCATTGACTGAAAACAACTATATTTTCGTAATTATTTTAAAAGATTGCATTATTCACATAATTTTCCCAACCTAAAAGGTTCTGAAATGGAGTGGGCCTATGACCTAAAGAAAGGATAGAGGTGGAAAATGGGCTTTGAAGGAGCCCAAAATGAGACACACAAAGTGATTAGTAGCAGCATTAGTAGAACGCAGACTGTGCGTATGAAATCTAAGCAAAATGCACAGAGTAACGGTGGCCCAAATTTGGAGAACTATGAGACAAAGCCACTTTATTCTCTTTTCCCGCTTTATTCTCTCTTCCTGCTTTATTCTCTCTTCCCACTTTATTCTCTCTTCCTGCTTTATTTTCTCTTCCTGTTGAGAACACAAAGAAGAACCGAACAACAACAACCAAAACCATCATTGCCAAATTCCTTACTCCTTTCCTCCAAAATAAACTCTATTAACAAACATCTCCATCTCCTACAAGATCCAAAAATGGAGAATACTGTGTTCTTCTTCAGTACCAGGTACCTCTTTTTACGATAGGTTTTTGCCTTTTCTTTTCTATTACGTTCTTATTTTTCTGCTAGATTGTCTTTTCTTTTTTTTTGTCAATTCACATGGAAATGGAAATGGAGTTTCCAAAGCTAATGCATTGCCTTGTTCTTCTCTCTTCAAATGCTTTTCTCGTTAATTGCATTTATTTCTTCTCTTTCGTTTTTTTTACTTTACCATTTCGTTCTGCTTAATTTTCAAAGATTGAGGCATAATCATTTTAGAAATCTTTTCTTTTTTGTCTCTCCTTGTTGAACTATTACATTGGGGACTAATCTTTTATCTTCAAGGATTTTTTTATTATTTTATATTCGATTTACTAAAGTTGTGCTTGATCTTCCCATTTGGGAGCTTTGTTTCTCGTAATTGAAGTTAAACGTGCAAATTTCTGAGGTAGAAGTTGGAGTACGAGCCAACCTGAGCTGACCTTATGGTTGCGCATTTGTTACTCCAGTCGAGCCTCGTCCTCCCTTATGTTTTTCTGAATTTTAATATTTAGAAATAGAGGTGGAGTACAAAAGTATGTTGATAGGATTTCTTATGTTGATACGTGCGTTCTGTTTCTCAGTTATAGACCCAAGTTTAATAAAAAAATTGGGTTTTGGAGTTATTAATATATATTACCATAATTAGGGTAATTTGGCTATATTTTTGGAGAATATTATTGATTTTTTTTCAGAATAAGATTTAAACTGGACAAATTTTATAAAATAAGGTACATGTTCTTGAACAAAGTGATAAAAGATCACTTAACTACATCTTCTGCACTCGATTCTAATTCAAGCAAGACGACAGTAGCGGTCCTTTGCAGAAGAATGCTAGCATGATGTAAAGGACGACCGTGAAAATGAGCAGCAACGAACATGTGAGTTTAAAGTTTTTCCACCACAAGGTGTTTCTATAGTGTCGTGATTGGCTTCTAAATCGAACTGCATTTCCTTGAATGTTTGTGGTTTTCTCGACCAGCAAAGCCAACCGGTCACCTCTCTCCAACACTTTCTCTATATTATCCATCATCACATTTCTCACCCTATAGTTTATTATTGAGTAATTGTTTATTTGCTTGATAATTTCCAATAATACAAGTGTAATATACACAAAACAATGCAATATAAGAAAATAATAAATACAATAATATTCTAAAAAAATATAGCTAAATTACACTAATTACGGTAATTATACACAATAATTTTCAATGTGCGACTCACTCCTTTTGATGGTGTTCCTCTTGACGATCCTACTTTGTATTGACAACTTGTTGGTAGCTTGATTTACTTAAATGTGACTCTTCCAGATATTGCATTTGCAGTCCACATTGTTAGTCAATTAATGCATGCTCCTCGAACTATTCACTTCACTGTTGTCCTTCGTATTCTTAGTATATTAAAGACACTTTGGGTCATGGTCTACAGTTCTCCTCACAGTCCTCTCTGGTTCTCTCTAGATAATTCTTTGATGCTGATTGGATGGGTGATCCTACTGATATAAGGTCCACCACTAGTTATTGCTTCTATTTAGGTGATGCTTTTATCTCCTGGTGTAGCAAGAAACAATCTGTTGTTTTTCGTTCTAGCACAGAGTCTGAATATCGTGCTTTGGCTTATACCACTTCATAATTTCTATGGCTTCGTTGGCTTCTTACTGATATGGAAGCTCCACAGACATCATCCACTATTCTTCAATGCGATAATCGCAGTGCTATTTAAATTGCACACAATGATGTATTTCATGAACGAAAAAAGCACATTGAGAATGATTGTCATTTTGTTCGCCATCATTTTCAGAGCAACACTCTCCATCTCCAATCCATCTCCACCATTGACCAACTTGGAAATATCTTCACCAAAACTCTCAATTCTCCTCGTTTCACTCCATTACTTCACAAACTCAAGTTGGTTTCTACTCTACCATCTTGAGTTTGAGGGAGGGTATTACCATAATTAGGGTAATTTGGCTATATTTTTGGAGAATATTATTGTATTTATTCTTTCCTTATGTTTCACTATTTTGTGTATAATTACACTTGTATTATTGGAAATTATCAAGCAAATAAACAATTACTCAATAATAAACTACAAAATATATATAGCCTCACCCAGCTTTAAGCAAGCCATAAAGCCATCATCTTCTTCCCTGGGTTCTTTGCCCCCCAACCCTCACGAAATTTCCTCCCTTTTTCACCTTCCTTAAGCCGCTAACCACCAGCAGTCCTTACTACATTCGAATTGATCATGTTAGCCATTGATGGATGTTCAACCACCGCCAATTGTTGGTACTCAACCTCTCTCTTTCCAATCACTCTCTAGATTCCTCATAGTTCTCTCTTTAGGATTTATGTCGGGTCTTCGCTCACCATCGCTAGTCCACTAGTTGTCAAAGGCATCGTTGTTGTTGCCGCTTGAAAACCACTGCCTTTGCTTCTGTAGGTTCCCATCGAAGTTTTGGTTGAGTTTGGAAAATTGAAACTAAAGTGTTTGGTTTTATTTTTTCGGGGTTCGGAATCATCTTATTTTTGTTAATTATGTATTTGAAAAATTATCATTTTACATTAATTTGGTTGACTAATTTTTATTTTAAAATTGTATGAACAACCGCAATGACCCAATTAGAGATCTCAAAAATTGGGTTCTCACAGTTCGTACCAGAGCATAACCTCTCCTAGTAGGCTATGGTTCGAGGATGAACCAAGTAGAAGCCAGTGGACATGTAACGACTTAATTTTAGGAGAAAGACGACGTGAAGGAGTGGCGTCACATTCAAAGGAGATGGTTTCTGAGGATACAAAAGTATGGTTATGAAAGGCTTAAAAGAATTGAAAGTTACTACCAATATCAACTAGGTGCATCTCCCTTTTTGGGGGCTCAATCATAGGAACTTCATAGTTAATAAGCATGTTTAGCTTGGAGCAATCTTATGTTAGGTGACTCTTGGGAATTTTTCTGAGAAGCATGTGAGTGAAAATAAAATATGCTGAAAGAACTCGTCTTGGTTTGTGGGGACAAATTTTTACTACTACACGCATTCAAGACAGGCAAGGATGACATTACCAAGTCACAGGGATGTAGGAGAATGTCGGGACCATTAGTTGCTGAATCCGAATTCTGAATCCTTATTCAAATCCTAGGCCTAGGGTGCTAAATAGGATAGCATTGATGACCTTGTTGATTTAGTTAGAGTCAGTGCAAAAAGTTAGTTAAGTATCGAGAATTTTATAAAACGTCAAAAGACCTTGGTGGAATCATGTGGGGTCAATGAAGAGGTTGATGATCTGAGAAAAATCAATTGGGGTGGGTAGAAAATGTTGGTGGCCTTGGATATAGGGTTGATAAAGAGTGTCGATGGCCCTAGATGAAGTCAATGGAGTTGATAGAAAGTGTTGACAGCCTTGAATAAAGTCAATTAGGGCCTACATGGGATGTAGGTGACCTTGGACACAATTAAGGTCAACGTGTCATGAAGGACTTAGTCCCAAAAAGTCTTATGAAAGGACTCAGTCTCAAAAAGTCTTGTGAAAGTTAAGTGTTAAAAAGTCTTGTGAAAGTTGAGTGTTGAGTGAGCTCAAGGGACTTCAATAAGAAGTGTCCATTACATGATGTGTCGATTCATTGACCTAGCATGTTGTAATTGTTAGTTACCTTCCACGTTTATTGAGCATAGTTGTTACCTAATTTGCAATAGTTACTTATATGTTGTTTAGTGGCCCTTTAGGTGTGGGTTACTTACTAGTACGTGTTGTGTTCTGACCACCAAGATCGTAGTCCATGGTGATATGAAACCCCTGGGTATTGGATCTAAGAACTATGTTAAATAACAAGACTCAAAAGAGCACAACCTCAACAGCTCTAAAACCAATTTGATTTGAACCCCTAAAATACGCTAGATTCAGATTGCTTAAATGATCTAACAAACAGAGGATCAGAAAAAGTTAGAAACTCCCATCTACCACTACAAGAAATATCAATTACGATAGCATTAAAAAAATGTTATTGTTGATTTTCGATAGCGTTTTCAAAAAGCTGTCGTAGTCGATGTTAATGAAAGTCCATGACTTTTTATAGCATTTTTACAATGCTGTGCAAAATGTTATAATATGTCTCTATTGATAGCACATATATGATGCTATCAATGCTTTTTATAACGTGAAAAAAATGCTTTTGAAAATTACATAGCGTTTTTTATTGCGTTGGAGAAATTGTTATCAAAATGTTTCAATAGTGTTTTCAATAACATTGGAAAAATGTTATAAAAGACATTTTATAGCGTTTTTATTGCGTTTGAAAAGCGTTATCAACACGTCTCAATAGCTATTTTAATAATGTTGAAAAAGCGCTATCAAAATGTTTCAATAACGTTCTAGTAACATTCAAAAAATGTTATAAAAGACTTTTTGAAGCATTTTTATTACATTTGGAAAAGCATTATCAAAACCATTAAAAGCATTCTTTGTCACGAGTAATATCGAAGTGTAAGCAAAGTTTTGAAACTCAATACTAGTTTTAAAACTCGTTTTTGTTATCGAAATTTAATGATGGAAAATTGTTATAAAAATTGTTTTAAGAAATATAGATATATGAAAACAATGGAAACAAGAACATCACTCAACAAAATTTACTTTGAATAAGCTAAAACAACACCGCTTTATGCTAATGGCCAAAACCAGAAACTAAGAAACAATTCAACTCCATAAGTTTAGTATCCAAAATTTAGAAACACATTGAGAAAATTGTACTATTCATGCAATTCAAATATCAAACAAAAATAAGACTGACAACACAAGGCAAAAGTTCAAAGAGGAGAAAATTCTAATAGCCACCCTTGAGATCATTAACCACATCGTATGGAATGGGAGACACAATCTCCATTAAAGCACCTTCAACCATGAACCCTGGTTTGGGGCCTTTCGGTTGCCTCTTAGTTCAGATGGTTGTGCCTTTGGCCTTGGCTTCGGCCTTCAGCTCGTCATTCTTCACCTTCCTCAAGCAAAATTCCTCGGTGCATCGAGAAGGTTGCACGTGCTCGACTCTGACATGAATTATTTTCTTAATAATTCTGCTCCCAACCTGCAAAATCCATTATGAACATCACAAGTTTAATAAGAAAAAAGTCCAAATCATAATGGAACTTTCTCTCATCAAATTCCAAAACCCATCAAACTTTGTTAATAATACATAACTCATACAATTCCAAAACCAACACAACAACTAATGAAAACATCTTTAAATGTTTCCTACTCGACAACTCAACAAGTTAAGTATTTGATATTCCCCCAACTATTTAATATTTAGCACATATCACTAATGTAGTTTTTGTTGTTTCAACTTCCTAAACTTTGTTAATAATACACAACTCATACATTTCTAAAGCCAACACAACAACTAATGAAAACATCTTTAAATGTTTCCTTTTCCACAACTCCCAAATCATAAAGTAACACATACTCAACAAATGGTTTTAGTCATTCCAAGAACACAAAGCATACTAACCTTTTTTACTACAACTTTATAGCCAACAACTTTCAACCAAACCTACAAAAGAGAGAGGGAGTAGCACAAGATCAATAAGAACTTGTTTAAAGGAATAGGGACTAAAGTAAAGATTTGTCCATTTTAAAATTAATCAAATTAACTATAAAACATGAAGAAAAGAACGAAAGATTTATCCATTCTAAAATTAGTCAACTTTGGAAACCTAACTATAAAACATGAATCTAACTATACAAATGTTTTACATGAAGTACATATGTATCAAATGCCCCCACAGTCATCTCGTTAGAAGCACACACATAAGAATTGAGCATTACAAGTACGGATTAAGTTCAAGGAATAACCTTGAAGACTTCTTTAAAATTTTCTTTTCTACCTACAACCTCTTGTCATAAACCACAGTTAATATAAACAATATCCAAACTCAACTTCAAATAAATTCAGCCAAGAAACTAAATAAACAAAAACTCAACTTCAAACTAGAAATCTTGAAAACCACTCACCATAGAAATCAAAAGCTGAAATCTAAGAGGCATATATACAAAGACCAGAGCACATTAAGCAACAAACATCCAAAACCATAATCTCATCATTAGGATTTTGAAAAGGTTCTTTGTACCATTTGTTAAGAACTACACATAGCATCTTCAAGAACTTTCAATCTCATATATTAAACTATTTTTCTTACCTGACACGTCATATTAGTGGTTTAAGGAATATAGGTTCAGGTTCAAATCTCCATTCCTCTCATTTGTGGTACTAAGAAAAGGAACCGTTTATGAATGTTTCATTCAAAGGTTTAGCTTGTTGCCTAGAGAAAGTAGGATTTTGAGTTGCATTAAAAGTTAAAGCTTTTTAGAGGCCATTTTTGGCAAGTAGAGATTTCCAAATTTTAGAAATAAAGCAATTGGCTATAAAATGAGAAAATTGTTATAAGGCAACATGTCAGATTCCAGAAAATTAAATGTCAACAACTAAAGTTGAAATATTGCTGACAAAACATGATTTTCGAAACTCCCTCTTTGCTAGATATTCAAGAATTTATACATCATAATGCAATGAAGACATAAATGGAGTTTACCTTCTTAGTTTTTGCCGAACCGGCAATGTTCGCAGCAGTACCAATAATTTTGGGGATCCTTTTACTTGAGTGCTTCCCTGGAGGATGGTTTTCCTCAGACTTATGAAAAGAATAATTAGCTGATTTTCCAGATGTTTTCTTCAGTGCTTTCCTTTTATGGCGCCTGAAGTGCGCCAACTCCATAACAATGTCTTCTCTCCTATCCTGTTTGAATGATCAACACATTATACAATCAATAAAAAAAATTATCAAAAAATGAGGCTGGAAAATCATACTAGTATGTATTTTTTAATTGAAGGAGAAACACCTAAGAAGTTGCATAACCAGAGAAAGTTCCAACTAAAGCCGTTTGTGCATCTAGGAAGGTGAAAAACTTGTGACTGGAGCTCAATAATTTTTAGCTTAGTCGTCAAAATTTCAATGGAGTTAATCAAAGCCAGTACAAGAATCTGTAAAAGGCTATCATACCTCCCCAGGATGTCGGGCATTCAGAGAATGAACATCAAGCTTGTAATTATGTTGTGGAATTAACTGAGATGCATATGAAGAATGTGCCTCAATGTTCTGAAACATGAAGATAAAATAATTAGTAAGAAGTGAATAGCATCTACAAAAAATAATCAATTGCATTAATTGAAATGACACTTGTATTTTTTGTTTTGAAGCTCAATAAACCAGTAATAAAATCAAGCACAAAATAAATTTGGAGGAAAAACAAAACTGTTACCTTTCCTTCAAGTAATTTTCCTTGGTTTTTTTGTCATAGCGTGTTGCAAGAGGCTGTCTATCACCCTTAAGTTATGCTATGACACTTATCATTTCGTGTGAAAATTATGAATTTTTACTACATATCTGAATAAGTAAAGCAACTATTTCCTATGACTACACAAGAGCTATAAACCCTAAACCCTAAACCCTAAATCCTAAACCACCTTCATTGAGGAAAAAAAAAGAGAATACTTCTAAAAAAGTAAATGAAATATCGATATAAACACGATGAATTAACTGCAAGTAGAGATAGAGCATAAGTGCAAACAGATGGCAGGAAAAAAAAACTTACAAAATCTATGTTGGAACCAAAGTACCTATGCACAATGATATTTGCCACTGCATGGAGAGCAACACAATTTACAACCATTCAGGTTGTTACATAGCATTCCTAGTCTAAGAAAATGTCCATCATCAAGATTGAAGAAGAAAATAAATTTTTTTATGCTCTACGTCATAAATTGAAAAAGATCTTGAAGAATCAAATTTCTCAACAAGATAAGTAGTTGAAATTAAAATAACATTGTTATTTTCAAAATTAAGCGGAGACTTTATTTAGTCTACATACAATGAGGGCGTTAGAGTATTTAACATTGATGTAATGGACTCTATACAGCTATGGTAGAAATATTCAAGTTGAAGGTAAAATGGTTGATTCACGTTTCTGTCCATAAACATTATAGAAAGAGTACATATTAGTACATAAAAAGAAACACTTCATTAAACTAACAACGATGTATAAGTAACTATAATTATTTTGGGACATCTTTAAAATTGACAAAGAATTAGGATGTTACCTCATAAGTCTCTTAAGCAACCAATGTGAATCTCCTGCACATCACAAAAATGCTCCATAAGTTAGAAAACCATTCAAGTGCTGCACATTTTCCAAAATTACAAACAGTGAAGGATACACCCATTGAACTTGTCTTAAAAAGGTATCTACTGTGGGAGAAAGCTAGCTTATGGTTAACAAGTCATGGCAACCTGCAGCTTAGTGACTTGTATACAGTAATCATAGAGCAAGCAACTGAATTTTTTTTGCTGCAAAATAAATGTTTTACTGATTAGTTTTTTTACTCCATGCACATGATATTTGTTTTAGTTCAGGTTTTTAAATGTTGGAATGAAATTCTTTGAGTCATACTTCAAATTTAGAACAAAAAAGAGTAGATTAAACCTACTAAAAAGTGAAAGGAAGAGAAAAGGAAGAAAAGAAATTTAGAACAAATTTTGTACCTTTGTATTATTTTTCATCTCCAAACCATCAACAAAACCTGTAAATATAAAAAAAAAAATTAAATGATGTTCTCATGTTGGAATGAAATTCTTTATGAGTCATACTTTAAATTTAGTACAAAAAAGAGTAGACTAAACCTACTAAAAAGTGAAAGGAAGAGAAAAGGAAGAAAAGAAATTTAGAACTAATTTTGTACCGCTTTGTGTTATTTCTTATCTCTAAACAATCAACAAAACCTGTAAATATATAAAAAACATTAAATGATGTTCTCAATAAACAGAAAAAGTCTCTAAACTTCACCTAAAAACCATTTAAGTTCTTGTAAATATTCTAACCTCAAACAATAATCTGAAATTCAATCACAATTGCCGTGAACTGTACAAAGTCACAAAAATAATTTAAACAATTGTACGTGTCTACAAAATTCTAACATTTATTTCTTTCTATATTAGCCACATAGCAGCCTTTGTGGTCTAAACAAAGAAGATAAATATACTCAAACTAAGAATCAGTCACTTCTTCCAAAAGTTCTCTATTTTCTTCCATGGCCAAACAGACATCCTTGATTAATCTATTTTTAACGTGCATTTTTGTTAAACACCAACAACCCCTTAAAGATAAAGTTCATAACCTAAATTATATTAATACAAATTGGAACCAACTTTTCTAGGTGCCTGATTAATTAACATGCCAGTCTTCCTAAAACATGGTCACTATCACCTAGTTTAAAACTAACGTTTTTCCAAAAGAAATCTGAGGTTCTAGCTATCACCTTCCAAGGACTAAACAAATACAAACCTCTCAAATTTATGTTAAGAGATATTGAAGATTTATCAAAAGAAATGGATCAACTAAAGAATCAATTGGAGTAAATGTATTTGATATTTCAATATGTGTGAGACACAATGGTGCAAAGTTTTGGAGAAATAAAAAAGAAGAATACACAATTAAAAAGAGAGAGAGATTAGGTTGGCAAAGACAAAGAGGCAGAGCTCCATGACAAAATCAAGTGTGCCATATGACAAGAAAGACAATACAAGGAACGTTGATCAGGATGGTGCAACGACAACAACAAAGGAAAAATTCCCATATAAGAGACAACATAGAGAGATCAGTATTGGTATAAAAGAAATTGGAAAGTATAAATGCCAACAAAAAATATCAGCACAGAAATTTTGATTTATGAGTGGGGAGAATGACTTGTAATCCACCTGCGTTTAAAGAAAACAGGGTAAATAACTCTTCAACAAATATTGATGGCAGAATTTCAGCACAATATGAAACATTGCCATAGTTTACATCAGACACAAGTTGATTTTTAAGAAAAAAAAGAATAGATGAGAAAAGCCAAATAGAGAGAGAAAAAAAAAGAGAAATTCAACTTTACAGACCACTACAATTGGGCAGCACTAACATTTCTTTTTCTTTGTCTTCATATCTTTTAACATAGAACGTCCTTCCGCTTGTTCGCAACAAAAATAATCTATTAAAATAACATTCACAACAGTTATAGAATGCAAAAAGCACCACAACAACTTAAATAAGCTAAAAATAATAGAAACATGAGACATCAAAGGAGAGTAACAAACATTAGTTCTTGATTAATCGATAAATTAAGAGATAGAGAGAAAGAGAATACCTGAGATTACAATTAGCGTAAGTTCCGTCGGAGTGAGCAAGACTCTATTTGAGCAACCCATCCCAGTTGGGACTGTCTTTCACGATAGCGATTAAGGAATTGAAGGAAGCCCTAAGTAAATGAATCTCATAGATAATGAGAAGTGAAGTAACTTGCACCACAATTGGTAATACATCCAAACGCCGTGGAATACCTACCGTCGTTCGCCATCGTCACTGACTGTCGTTCGTCGTGGGTCACCAATAGTCGGTGTTCAAGTTGCTGTGTGTCGGCATTCGCGTGGGTTACTAAAGAACTCCTGAGGGTCGACTAAAACATTATGGCCGGCCGTCAAGTTTCGTGGGTCGCCGTTAGTCGATGAGAAAATAAAGGGGTCTTATGTGATCGGTCGAAACGAGTAGATGGAGAGAAAATGGGGGTTTTGGAATTTCGTTTTCGAGGATATAGAGAGAAAGGGGAGGGGTTTGTGGAAGCGTAATGCGCAACTTTTTTTAAAAAAATTCTTTCACGCTTTTTAGTATTTTTGTTTCCCCTTTTTTTTCCTTGTATTTTTTTATAGCGTAATACAAAACATGTTATGGTTGGATGCTATTAAAAGCCACATTTGTTGTAGTGAACCCTCGATCTTCAAAGGACTCCACAAGTAAGAGGTAGATCAATTATAACTTGAATGCTCCAAATATTCGTGCATTCTATCACCAGAGCACACAAAAACAAAATTCTACATTTTCAAATTTTCAAATTTCACTCATCCAAATTAAATAACACATAATTTGTTAAACATTTAATTTTATGACTTTTGGGTTATCCAAATAACGTCTCAACTTTCAAACATTCCATCTTTTCAACTTCTTCTTGGTTCTTATCATTCTCCTCATCTTCAAGAAAATTTGTAATAACTTGTAGAAATACAAGTTACATGGCCTTTTACATAGAATAGTGAAGCCAAAATGCATAAGAAAAGTGTCAAAACACGTCACTTATGTTGTAAATGCATAAATATTTAGAAATACACTTTACATAAGCATCCATGTCTGTTTCACTATGTTTTTAGTGTCATAACGCAAACTAAAGAAGTTAGCGAATCGTAGAGAAACTCGCACAAAGACTAGGCGAGAAGACCTCATCAGAACACGAGAAAAGGTTCGCTAAAAAACAAAATTCGTAGATGGAGTTGATGTGACATGACAACAAAAGAAGCTTTCGGCGTTGACATACTTAGAAGATTAGATTTCCCGCCTAAAACTGTTTATAAAAAAGAACTTCATCCTTACCAAGAGAGAGAGTGATGTCTGAATGAACCGTCATTCGTACACCTGAAGAGGTGGGTAGAGTCCTAGAGAGTTAATGGTGAGGAATAGTCTTCCCACCGTCTATAAAGCACTTCTTCATCTTCTCCGGTCAGTCTATAGAGTAAAAGCTTGTTGTCTAAGTGAATAAGATCTCATCCCCATTTCCCCCTAACTTGTAATGGCATCTCTTTCTTTCCATTTTTGTATTTCTTTACATTGTATGTATTCATATTGTACCGTGGCTGAAGGTCTATATACTTTAATACGATGTATATTTATACACTTTTCAATTCATCCATGTCTCTACTGTTCATTTGTCTTTGTGTTATTTGTAGTTTAGGATTTATGATAGATTCTTGTCTTTGTGTTATCTCTACTGTTCACTTGTCCTTGTTTCAATTCATTCATGTCTCTACTGCTCATAAGTCTTATCGCGTTAGCTGAGCTATTTTCATCACTTGGCCAATGTATATAGCCAACTATCCGAGAGGGCAAGTAGACAGAATATGGTTAATGCACACAAGGAGGAGTAATTGAAGATAAACTTCACCTTGGGGAGATAACTTCCATCATTTGTGTCCCAACAGGAGAACAAGTGTGGGTATTATCCGCCGAGAGGTTGTCACCCTTAAATGTAAAGCTCTATAACTCTTATAAGCAAACTCTTCTAGATATACCTTGTTTTGCTAGGTTTAGTCATTTGGATCCTGAAATGAGACCAAGTGTGGCATTTAAAGACTCCAAGAGGAGTTCGCCTTAATCATAAGCTAGTAAAGTAAGTCATATCACATCAAGGTTTTCATCCACCTTAATCGTCTGGTAGCACTAGACATTCCTTCACCCCCTTCTTTTAATACAAGTTAGTTCATTCTTATACACGTTTCTTACAACCACCCTCATTAAATTACCTTTACAGCGTTCTCTAGTGTACATAAGTAGATATTTGTTAAACATGCACTCTTCCATACTGTATAGTTATTCTTTTATATCGTCTGATGGATAAGTAAACTCTAGAACTAAGTTTTGATATTAATTTCATGTGTTCGTCCCTGGATCATCTAGGAAAACCTATTGTTTCGCTTACACTTGGACAAGTAATAAGAAAACTTGCACACAACAAGAACTTGGAAATACATGATGAAGAGATCTCTTTACCGAGCATTTTGCATGCAATGACCTTGATCAATGACGCATCATGTAGAATGAGACACCAACATAGGCAACAACACTATTTCTCAAGTCCCTAAATATTTGTTGCTTAAAAGTAGATATGCATGCACATCGCATTTTACCTTCTCCCTAAGTCCGTGGAGTTAACCAACCAACTGTTGAGTGGGTTGACTTCACAATGACAGTAGCAATTTGTCCTCAAATCTAAAGGATCCCTTTCGAATGTAGCTTCTGTTAGTCATCTTCTTTGCTCTTGAATTCACGAACAAGAAAGTTCAACATGAAATCACTCAAATTACAACAATTTTTTTTAACAGATTTTCAAAATGACGACATTTAACATTGAAGGAAATTGAATTAGAAGACCTTGAAGAAAACAAATTTGTAGATCGGGCCTAGATCTAAAACATTGAAGAAGACGAAATTGTAAAATTAGGACTGGAAGTGATTTTTTTTTTTGAAATTTTATATAGTGGATAGAATGTGACTAGATAATCAGAAAAAAAAATGGAAATCAAGAAAATAAGAGAAGAACACGTTGTAATAATGGAAAGATATACTCGATCTAGAGCCAAAAGCTTTGATACTAAATGATATGAAACCCCTGGGCATTGAATCTAGAACCATGTTAAACAACAAGACTTAAAAGAGCACAACCCCAACAGCCACAAACCAATTTGATTTCAACCTCTAAAATAGGATAGATTCAAATTGCTTAGATGGTCTAACAAACCGAGGATCAGATAAAATTAGAAAATTCCATCAACCCTCGATCTTCGAAGCACTCCATAAGTAAGGTAGATCAATTCTCACTTGAATGCTCCAAATATTTGTGCATTCTATCAAAAGAACACACAAGAACAAATTCTACATTTTAGAATTTTCAGATTCCATTCATCCAAATTCTTCTTTTAAATGTGTAAATTACAACCATATTTATACTAATTAAAATATCAAATGAAAGGTCACAACATTTAATTTTATGTCATTTCAACTACTATAATAAATGAAAACACATTACATTAAATAAACACATAATTTATTAAACATTTAATTTTATGACTTTTGGGTTGTCCAAATAACTTTTCAACATCCAAGCATTCCATCTATTCAACTTCTTCATTTGATTCAATTATGATTTCTTAGTTCGTATCATATGGAGAGTGCTACAACTTTGCTAATGCTGAAGAGGGAGCTTAAAAACGATTGACTATTAGGCGTGTCTTTTAAATCTACTTTGTTAAAGAACATACAGGGAGCTGAAATCCTATTTTAGTTTTAAATCTTGTTGTTTGTTGTGGTTTTCCCTGAGCACAAGGATCTGATTGAGCTGGGTGGTTATAATAGCCTAATTGACTTTGTTTATTTATTTATTTTGTTTTGAGGATTGGTTTGAGTTTAACTTTAGTTTGAATTGATTAGTCATATTATATGTTAGATTTTGTAAAAGTCTTGCTCTACTTTATTAGAAAGAGTTTTGAATGTTAGTATTATTGAATATATAGTTAAAATTACTTCTCATGTGATTTGTAATGGTTACATCATAATGCTGTTAAAATTTCTAAAACATCATATATAGTAGAGTTAGTCAAATGATAAATTTTGGTAATGTTTTTTGGTTCAGTGTTGAAATTTTAAGCCTTTCCTAGTTATAGGGAGGTAATACACACGAGCAGTAAAAATGAGTAACACAACATTTATTCGAGACTAACTTGATTTTCCCTATAAAAATGATAATGGAATTTTAGTGTTTACTTGGGTTGGGACACTCAAATTTCTACTTTTGTATTACATTAGTGCTTTGCTTTGAAAATAGAAGAATAATAAACATTCATTGAAATCTTGTAGTTGACTTTTTGTTGTCATTAGAAGAATAATAAACATTCGTTGAAATCTTGTAGTTGACTTTTTGTTGTCATCTTGCAATAGAGCCCCAATTCCTCTTGTGAAGGGAATTCATTAACTTGTTGAAGAGGCTAACTTTTGCTTCATTTACTCAACTTCTTCTCACAAATGAACATTGCATTATCAGCAGGCAAGGATTCAGATATGGTGGAGGTAAGTTGACATCTAATACTAAGACTTGGTTTTTGGGGCGAAAGAAATGGTTGGCTTTTTAGTGACTCTTTTCATCTTATGATAGGTTTTTAGAATCGGTTCTTTTTATTGCTTTATCTTGGTGCAAAATTAAGCACTATTTTAAACATTGTAGCTTATTTTTCTTCGTTATCAACTGAAAATCTTTATTGTTTGTAATCACCTATAGGTGATTTGGGGTTTATTTTTTTTATTTATTTATCAATGAAATTTTTCTTTATCCAAAGAAAATATTTAAGACATGGTTTTTGGATTCTTGTTCAAATGTTACATGAACCTTCTTATCCATAAAAAAAAATCTATCTTCTTAGTTCATGTATTTACTTGATCAAATCTTTTGGATTACAAAGATTTTAGATTAGACTGATAGGTAGAAGTACGAGTATGACTATAAAGATTTTGGTCGGCGGGCTTCTGTCCTCATTGTGATGATTCAAGAATCAAAATTGATTGTCAAACCACCATGGATTGAACAATGTTTTAAAAAATGTTTGTGGCGGCCCAGGCTTACATATTTATCAATAAAGGGAAAATATTTACGATCTTGCAATTTTAACACTTTAACATATGTTTTACTCATTGGATTATAAAAGGTTGTAGGCGACAAAAAAAGTTAAGAGTAAACAAAAAGAAGAAGTTGGCTTCCATCTTTCTTGTTCTTTCCTTTGGCTATTGTATTTTAATTTCTCTTTTTTTTAGGGTGTCTAGGAGTGATTATAAAATAGTTAAAATCACTTTTTATTTTCAAATCTTTTATACATACGCTTTTAATCATTGGAACCAATTTTGATGATATGGGTATTTCATTAAAAAATGTAAAATTAAGTATTAAGTTAATTTAGAACTATTAAAATAATTTTTCGAAGTGATTTTAACAATTTTAAAACCACCCTAAACATGCATTTAGTTTATTATTATAGCTAGTATAAAATTGGTTTTCGTCTTTTCTCTCTTTTTTCTCCAAATGTTTTGTGGTGCTGTCACTACCTCTAATTTATTAGCTATTAGTTTATAATCGTACAGTTTTTCAACAAATGTGTTGATGTAATCGATATTTTCAACTTTACCCCAACACTTACGATCATTCCTAACATAATGATCCCTTTTGAGGTTCCGTAATCCTTGGAAAGTTATTTATCTCTTTCTTCCCACATTTTCCCATTTTGGTTCAGCCTCGTGCGAAAAGGCAAGAACGTCTTTGTTTGGGGAGGACCACCTGTGGATAGACCCCTCTGTTTAGCATTTCCTAGGTTATACCATTTGTCTTCTTTGAAAAATTGCTCCGTTGTAGGATGTTTTGGTGTGGTATAGGAACAGTCTCTTTCTATTTTGGTTTTTTGTCAGGCGATGTCCAATAGCGAGTTGACAGAAAGGGCTTCTCTTCGTTCTTTGATTCAGGGTTTTGATTTTAGATTGGGCAGAAGGATGGTTTTCCTGTAAGTCTTTCTTTAGGATTTTAGTTGACCCTTCTCCTATCCTTGAGTTTGTCTTCGATGCTTGATGGAGCATTAAGATTCCAAAGAAAGTCAGGTTCTTTGTTTGACAAGTTTTGATTGGCTGCATGAATTCAATGGATAAGGTATCGAGAAAGTTGCCTTTGTTAATGGGTCCTGTTTGCTGCATTCTTTGTTGGAAGGCGGAGCGAAGCCTGGATCACTTTATCTAGGATTGTCTGTATGTGAGATCCATTTGGATCCTTTTCTTGCAGGAGTTTGATGTTTTGTTGGCTTGCCAGAGAGAGACGCTCATCTGATGATTGAGAAATTCCTTCTTTATACACCTTTTAGAGAGAAAGGATGTTTCCTTTGGTGTGTTGGGGTGTGTGCAGTGATTTGTAATCTGTGGGGTAAGAGAAAGAATAGAGTGTTTGGGGGGGCGGAGGGACCCGTGTGAGTTTTGGTTCTTTGTGAGGTTTCATGTTCTCTTTAGGCTTTGGTTTTGAAGGTCCCGTATCCTTTCATTTTTTTTCTCAAGGAAAGCTGTTGCTTTTATCCAAATATAATAATAGTAACAATGATTACAACAATAATAAAATAAATGGTATGGTATATAGGGTTTCTTAGGGGGTGGAGGGATAAGCTTCTTGTTTTTTCATGTACTGTGTTTTCAACTCTTTCCCTAGATTTATCTTTTTGTCCTAATATTTATGTATTTGTATATGTATTATATATTTCTTCTAGTATTTGTTTTTATTTCCCCAATTTTGTCGGTATTGTTACAGTCCTAGTAAAAACAAAATTGATGTGGCTTTACAGTATTAAGACTATAGGATTAGCCAGGCTAAGTGGCTTACAGTTTATTTTTATTCTGGTTAAATGAGATTTATGCTTTTATTCTGTCTCAAGGCTCATGCTTTGACTCTCTATGACCAAATCCCTCAAAGTTGCAGTGAGCTTTTTAAACATTGTTTTGGAATTGATTGGCCAATATTTTTCTCAGCTTCTTCACAAAGACTGTAGAGTTGTACATTCTGCCAGGCCTTTTTTTGTTAGACTATGAATTTAAGTAATGAAAGAAAGCTGTTGTTATTTGAATCAGTATCTCGTCTTGTTTCTGATCAACCATATTTGTACTTGTAGCATTGCAAATTTCATTCTTTCATTCATCATCGCAAGATAAAGTGGTGGAAATATGTTCTCAAGAGCAAGAAGTTGTGATTGCTTTAGGCAGCAACGTGGGTGATAGACTGCAGAATTTCAATGATGCTTTGCGGTTAATGAAAAAAGCAGGGATACACATTACAAGACATGCTTGTTTGTATGAACGGCACCAGCTGATGTCACTGATCAACCTCAATTTCTTAACTCTGCTGTTCGAGCTGTCACAAAGCTTGGGCCACATGAACTGCTGAGTGCAGTTAAGAACATAGAGAAGCAGCTGGGACGTACTGCTGGTATACGCTATGGCCCAAGGCCGATTGACTTGGATATTTTGTTGTATGGAAGATATAAAGTACACTCCGATATTCTCACCATACCTCATGAAAGAATCTGGGAAAGGCCATTCGTGCTTGCTCCTTTGATCGATTTGCTGGGTTCAGATGTTGATACAGATGATGCTGCTTCCTGGCATTCTTTGGCTGCTGATCATGGTGGACTTTTTGAGTCTTGGGAAAAAGCTGAGGGTGAATATCTTGTTGGTAAAGGAATGAGAAGGGTTTTGTCCATTGGAAACAGTTTATGGGACTGGTCTTCCAAGACTTCTGTCTTGGGGATTCTTAATTTGACACCTGACAGTTTTTGTGATGGTGGAAAATTTCAATCTATTGAAGCTGCAGTTTCTCACGTACGTTCAATGGTTTCGGATGGTGCGGATATGATTGAAATTGGTGCTCAGTCGACACGACCTATGGCACCTAGGATTTCTGTTGAAGAAGAATTGGATAGATTGATTCCAGTTTTGGAAGCTGTAACAAGAATGCCAGATATGGGTGGAAAGCTCCTATCTATAGATACGTTTTATTCGAAAGTTGCATTGGAAGCTGTCAAGAGAGGGGCTCATATTGTAAATGATATATCAGCAGGGAATTTGGATCCTGAAATGCACAAGGTCGTTGCTGATCTTAACGTGCCATATATTGCAATGCACATGAGAGGAGACCCATTGACAATGCAAAACAATGAGAATTTGCAGTATGATGATGTTTGTAATCAGATTGCCTTGGAGCTACACTCTAAGATTAGAGATGCAGAATCACCAGGCATCCCGGCTTGGAGGATAATCATTGATCCCGGTGTTGGACTTTCAAAAACCACAAAGCAAAATTTGGAAATCCTAACAGGTGTACCAAAGATCCGAGCAGCAATTGCAAAGAGAAGTTTGGGCTTGTCTCATGCTCCCATGTTGATTGGACCTTCGAGAAAGAAATTTCTCGGTGAAGTGTGTTCTCGATCAGTTGCAACGGAGCAAGATCCTGCTACGGTTGCTGCAGTTACTGTAGGGGTTCTTGGCGGCGCAAACATTGTCAGAGTGCATAATGTGGCTGCACTGAGATTATGTGATGCAATGCAAAAAGAGAAAAAGAGCTGAAGCATTATTTTGAAAATGTTTGCTTTTGTTTTTGTCGATTTACTTTTAAACTAAGAAGCACGAACACTTAAGTTTGGATAGCGTGACCATGTTCGTGTCAGACACTTGAACACCCCGACATTTGGTGGACAGTCCAACAAATGTTTCAGACATGCATATAACACTTATTGAACAAACTAAGAAGACATATATTACAATAATAATAACTTTTGAGTATGAAATACATCAAGTTAAGTCTTTTAAGCATATAAATACATCAATTCATTTACTATGAATTTTCTTTTACTCTAAAATCATATATATTCTGACATAGACCAATTTTCTTCCTTTTTTTTTTTTTTTTTTTCACATATACCCATTTTTCTTGTCAAACTTAATTTGAAATATAACCATTATATAGGAATATTATTTTATTTATACAATGTAACATCACTAGAAATGTATTTTTTTTTTAAAAAAAAAGAAACATATATACAGAAGTGTATTCGTATTTAATCTTTAACAATTGTATACTGCGACATAAAACACTCCAAATTTTGAATGAATATGCAATTGAAAAGTATAAATGCCAAAAAGAATTCAAAATTAAAAAATGTGATGATTTATGTAGATTGAATTGCTAAATTAATGTTTGGAAATATATATGCAAATAGATTTGGGAAGATTTCTGCAAATTCAGTGTAGTGATTTCTTTTCTTCATCTGAACTGATATTTTAATTAATCTGCCCAGGGTTATTTTAAAAATATATATATTTTTTTAATAATGACAAAAATAGGATAGTTTGTGAAGAAATGATAAGAATAGGGTGGTTTGACAATGGGTTGTTTTGGAAAATGAAGGAAGTCGTGTGTACCGGATACATGACCTATCTTAAAAAAACAAAAAAAAAGTTATTGGTTAATTTATGAAAAACATAATTCATCAAAATATAATTTAAAAAAACTTAAAATTCAAACCTTAATTATGATTATTATATTTTAATTTCTTAAAAAAAACTATAATATTTTTAAAAAACTTACCCATTTAATTAATGGATCAATCAAGCTCTTATTGAGGGTGTTCGGCCCCTTGGCTTGGCATCAGGTGGGTTTGGCATTTGTCAGACCCATGTTTCGCCCATGGTTGTAAAACCATGGGGGCTTAACATGTGGGGATAAGGGGTGGTTTTTTTAGTTCTCAAATTTTAATAGTACTTTCATTTTCATTTTAAAATTATTACTATGTTGAAATAATTTAAGTTGATTTAACTAAAAAGATTAAAAATTTGTTTATAATTTTATATATTAAATAATATTTTTTTAGTCAAAATAGTTAGTGTAATTTCTCATTGTTTTAAGCGAATAAATATAGATTTTCTTATATATATATATATAAATAAAAAGAATTTTTTTATTACTCAAATAAAAAATAGAAAATGGTACATTTTGATTCAAAGAATAAAAATAAATGAACACATTAAAACTTTCTTTTTCATCTTTGTTTTATCATTTTTTGTATATGAAAAATATGTATCTCCTTACCCAATAAAACTTGAAGAAAATAAATGGCAAAAACATAAAAATTTGAATATATTTGACACATAATTAAATTTTAAAACACACGATTATACATAACTTTAAAATTTAAGAGTATGTTATATCTAACGTACAAAATTTAGAATTTAAATATAAATTTTTTATTTTTTTCTTTGGTCACTTTAACTGGAAAACTTTGGACTTATTTGGATTTTTAAACACTTTTGATAAAAGCAGTTTAAGTTTAAATATTACATTGCATGTGCATCATAGGAAGGCAACCATAACTATCACTGAATTCTACTTCACTTTCGCTTTTGCATTACCCTTTTGTTATGCTTATTTTGAAACCTAGCTATTAGATGTTTTTTAATGTTTTACTTTACCTGAAACTTTTGTAAACTCTATCCGATTACAAAACTTGTTATATTTTGTGAATAGTTTATAATATTCCTAATTAGATCATTCATGTTAATGCAACTGTAATCAAAATTATTGTTATTGAATGTTAAACTTTTTTGTTTTTACATTATTGTCATGAAAATCAATAAATCGAGAAATTGAATTATATTTACAAAATATTAAAAAATCAATTAAATATTTTGAACATGATAAATTTAGATTGTACAATTGACAAAAAAAAAAATTAGCTAAGCTTAAGAATTCAAAACCGGCATCCCAAGCACAAACATTAGAAATTAAGATTACCAATTCCTGCACTCAATTCCTGCACCCCAAACACAGGCATATGTAATTCCCCAACATCATAACCCTATCGAATAAGCCCACCGTCATTTAATTTCCAAGTATTTGATTCCAAACGTGCGCCCCAAACACCCCCAAAGCATCAGAACCCCGTTATGATTATTACGGTTTAATTTATTAAACATTAATTAATCAATCCCTTAATTAATCAAATCATACTTTAATTTTTTTTAAAAAACGTAATTAATGAAATATATAAATAAAAAAAACTTAATATTCAAACCGGTATTATGATTATTATGTTTTAATTTCTTATTAAAAAACTAGACTATTTTTTTAAAACTTATATTTTAATTAATTAATCAATCAAGCCCTTTATATGATTTGGTTTAAATTACTAAAAGTTCTATTAATCAATTCCTTATTTTTGTCCTAATCCAACCAAAATTATTATGATTATTATGATCATTTACAACGAATTTTAATTTCTATGTTTAGAGTGCATTAGAAATTTCTCCACACATTTTTCTTTTTAACACAAACATTTAAAATTCTCTATCCACCTAATTCACTTGCTTTTGAAACCAGACAATTTAAAGTAATTAATTAGAAAAAATTTAATGGTCTAAATTTGGAAACCATAGTGAATTATATGAGACTTTTTATAAAAATTTTAAGTTTAAAAAAATTGTATTGTTTTAGGTAAGCTTTTTCTTAAGCTTTTAAGGATTATTTTTTCACTTAAGTGTGTAGTATGACCATGGTTTTTGTGCAAATAAAAAATGTATTTTCATTATAATTATACATTTAAAATTGTAATTTATAAGAATTAAAAGTTTGATTACAAACTAAGGATTTTCTTCATCTTCCTCTACGATATCATCGTCTTGTCGTCATTGTCTACATTGAATGCGACTACGATCTGTGTGGCAACATTGAGTTGTCAAGTTTGCGGAATAATTTGTTCCATATTTTTCATGGTTTGGTCACACATGAAGCTCAAATCTTATAAATTGCTTTCCATGGAGTAAACATTTACGTCTTAAACAAAATTATTCTGAACGATTGCAAATAATATAATTAAAAAAATGTGCATGCTTGTATAAAATTTGTCAAATAAATAATATTAAAATTCTTACCATGCAATAATAATAAGTGCCATCAGGTGTGATGAAGCGTCTGGTAATCGACGAGTACCAGGGAAAATAGTTATCTGATAATACTATCGGCTAATGTGTTGCTACAGCTTCTGCACAAAAATTATTTCACGAATGCCACATTGCTATAGGCTCTGCACGAATCCTACGCCAATCTTGATCGTGCTTGCCTCTTAAATAAATTTGGTCTAGGGTCGGGTCAGTGAAGCTAATGTCTGGTGTCATTTGCAGCATACCGAACTGTCGCAACACATAGTTTGGCTGATGGTTTGCTCAATGATATGAAAGCAAATCATAAGACCCACGTAAGTCCACACCAATTGACCTTTATGACATCAATCAAAGCAATGCCATAATTTGTTAAAAAAACAAACATAATTAAGTAGGCAACAAAAAACATATACCTAAACAACATTCATATAATATTTTACTACCTGAGAGTGTACCAGCCGATCAAATATCATTTGGTATGTCAACAACATATTTGCTGACTGGTCTTCTCATTCGAGTTCCTCTACGATTCGCCAACTTCTTCTTTTGTTGATAATTCTGTGTTTAGACACTAAAAATGGGGTAAAGCAGGCATATCGCTTGTGTAAAGTTTATTTCTAAATATTTATACATTTACAACATAAGCTATGCATTTTGACACTCTTATCATGCATTTTGGTCTCATTATTCTTCCTAAAAGGAAATAATAACTTGTATTTATACAAGTTATCAGTTGTTCCCTTAAGAACTGAATCCAAGTCTTGAACAAGGGACATCACCATCTCATTGACTCGATAGAGATTCGATTTTTAGGTTGGACCTTAAACCAATTGTTCAATAGTGGATTAGTTGGACTTAAGGAGTAACATGTAGTCTCGGGCATAAAATAGTGTTTTGACCCAACCAAGGTTATGAACAACATGTGAATGATTAACTTAGTGATCATGGTTATGTCAGATGGACAAAAATATATTTATGGTGAGATGAGAGCAACTACGGGACTTTAGTGAAATGACCAGTTAGTTAACGAATGTTGATTAGCTAGGTCTAAAAGGGTCTAGCTAGTTAGTCTCGGATCGTTGGAGCCCATAATCTATAGGTTGATTAGGTTGTCTTGCTAGCTCATATGGAATTAACTTAGAACAATATGCGTTGGATTAATTCGAAATCTTCAAATTAGGTAAAGAGAGAGAAACCAACGAATATATGTGATACAATTGTTGGTTATCAGTTTGATATAGAGCTTTATTTTTAAATGTGATTTAAATATTAAAAACATGAATGCAGATTCATATTATGAAGCTCGAAATTGATGGAAATGATTGAAGTTCTAAAAAGTCAAAATGTTGACTTTTAACTTTTAAAAGTCAAACTTTGATAGGCTTTATATTCAAATATGATTTGAATTTCAAAAAAATGAATGCCAATTCGCACTCGGAAGATCGAAATTAGTTAAGACGAACAAAATGGTAAAAAGTCAAAATTTGATTTTGACTTGAATGGTCAAATGACCATATTGCCATTGAACACAAGTTAGTGGAAAAATCCAACATTTTGTTGGATAATTCCACTAACACATAGTGGGATAGTGGCTACCATGGCTGATGCAATTTCAACCACGTACAAAGTTTTTAGTGCTTCAAGCTTGAGATATTTTGTGATTCATTGAGGTGTTTTTTCTTTCTCTTCCTCCTCCCAATTCTTTCTTCTTCCTTTTATTTGGATTTTGTTATTCATTGTGGAAAAAATTAACTATAATTTTGTAGGTTGATTTTATACATGTATTGTACTTCTTTTATTGTTTTTTTTTTTTTGTGTATTTTACCTTATTATCAATGTTAACACCAACATGTTAGTTCTATTTTATTTTTTTTACTCTACTCAATGTTTTTCTGATTTGTTTCAAGATTCTAAATTGAAAAAAAAATAAATAAATAAAGGGTAAGGGAGCTGAGAGGAGATGTGAGAGATTTTAGTTTTAAAGAGAAAAACGAATAAAATTAGTTTTTAATTTGGGTTGATTGTGTTCATGTATTTTCGTAAAAGATTTATATAATAAATTACCAAGATTTCTTGGTTATTTATAATTTAATTAATATGATGAAGAGCCTACTCATCTAAATATAAAATTCTTATTATCATTCCGTTAAAGAGTTGACGAAATTCTAATGGTATGAAAAGTAAGGTTTTGTTAAAGTTTAGGTACCAATTTAGAACCATAAACCAAACATAGGATCTAAACCTACACAAGAAAAATAAAAATGATTAAAGTCAAATTTTACTACAAGAAAATGGGGATCTTCCGACGCACAAAAGGGTAGATAGATATACAAAAATGCTTCAGAAAAGGATCTCCAGACACATAAATTCTCGTCGGGATTGAGGTCGGGGCAAATATATCGGGAGAGGATCTCCCGATGCATAACATTATAGTGTTAGGAGATCTTTATTTTTTTTTTAAAAAAATACCTTCCATTTTTAAATGAAAGGTATATATATCCACCTCAGACTTTACACAAAAATATATATATCAATACTAAACTGTAATTGAGCCAACTACCAATAAACATTGAACAAGAAAGAAAATAGCCGTTTACTTACTTAAATTACATACATAACCATAGAATTAATTGGTAGAGTTGAAAGGAAAAGGTCATTTAGAGTTCGTGAATTCTCATTTAAACAAAACATACCTTTGTGGTCTTCTAGATTAAAGATGACGTAAAACTCATTGTCTTGCCCCTGAAAAATAATGAATAGAAAACCAATTACTAATTCAAATTAAGTATCTATGATATAAAGCAAGTATCAATAATGCAAGAAAACATGAACGAAAGAAGCTCACAAAAAGGAAACCGCATATGATTTAAAACAATGGAACATGGACCGTAGCCACATATAGGTACCGCCACACATAATTTTTTATGTTCTTATATTGTTACTACATATAAAAGAAAAAATATACAAAATTTAGAACCATAGAGGAACTTCAAGGTGGTAGTTCCAAACTTCAAATTTTTTAGAGAGAATTTTTGTTTTGATAAAGTTTTGCCAGAGTTTTTTCAAAAGCTCTTTGTATCTTGTACCTTACCTCCCTCTTCTTCACCCTAAAGAAGAGGGAGTTAGAGAGATTCTGGAATATGTGGGAAAATCACCCACATTCTCTAAATAACTCCCTTACTAAAGGGAGTTATTAATTTTATTTAATTAAATAATTAAATCATATTTAATTAATATTTCATTTAAATCATATTTAAATGAATATCACTCACATGGCCTATAGTTTTAATTTAATTAAATCAAATTTAATTAAACAAATTTAAATAAACTATTAATTAATTCTCTAATTAATTAATTTCTAAATTAAATATCTTATATTTAATTTAATCCAAATTTGAATCATATTCAAATATAAATTTCTTTCATAACCTATAGTTTTAATATGTATCATATACATATTAAATTTTAATCTATAGTTTTAATATCAATCAAATTCACAATTGATATTTGAACTCATTCAAATATTTTATTCTCTCATAAATTAATTTTGAATCATATCCAAAATTAAATTTATATAATAAAGTTTAATTAAAATATAAACTTTATATTATAATGTATCACCATACATTATATTAATTCCTAAAATAAATTTGAACATTTCAAATTACAACTAATACAATTAAATCTCACTACTCTTTACGAGTTAGAAAGGGGACCTAATGGACCTACAGATCAGAAGCTATAACGATATGAGATTAATTGGTTAAACTTCTTAACCGCATTAATTAATATTCGTTAACTGTGTATACACTCCACTTATAAAGATGTACAACTGAACTCTTCTCACTATAGATATATTTTTGTGTCCACGGATATAGATCAATATATAATAGTAAGCTAGTCCTTCTCAAGTTGGGTCAAATTACCCTTTTACCTCTAGGTTACTTCTAGTCCTTAAATATCAGTGCTCCTCTAATGAACAACTTGTTTAGGGTTCAACCACTAAACAGAAATCCTCTTCTCCCATAGAGAGGACATGACCATTTATTCAAGTTTCGAAGACACCATTTAAGGGAACACTCATCTACTTACCCTAAAGTCAGAAATGAGTGAATTCTATCTTGTGTGATTATGTTTCCAACTCTTTACTTAGTATTGTCCCCAAAATGTCGACAATCAGGTCACTCTCACCCGTACAAATAAAAGGACAATCCCTTGTGAGCAGAAGTTCATAATACACCCGTACAATTACCTAGGTCATCCTAATGAAATACAAATCTAACTAGTTAACAGAGTTACAACTAGTGGTTACTATTTCGTGGTCCAGTCTTATGGAAACTCATAACATAGGATACTCTCACTCATATGTCACCTACACGAACGCGTTGGATCATTGCATTTGTATCAAATACAAAATGAGTTGTATCCATAGTGTTACCAAAATAAGGTACCCAGAGTTATCCTTATACTATAGGCCATTTAAGTTGATCTCGAACATTGATCTTTGTATGTCTCTACATATTGTTCAAGACTCATCAAACAGCTTAGGATTTTAGTTTATTGAATTTAGGTTATTAAGACAAAACTAATAATAAAATCAATAACACTTCTTAAAATTATAATAATAACACTTTATTAATAATGGTCAATGAATTATATTTACTATCAACAAGTTTTAGGACATAAAACCCAACAAACTCCCACTTGGACTAAAACTCTAGTCTCTATGGGATGTACATAATAAAGTAATCCTCAAACATTGGAAATGTTAAAATGTACAAGTATATTACATAAAACATATATATACAAATACAATAAACTAAGGCATCCTCATACCCATTTCACATCACCCACTTGCCCTAGATTACCTAATGTACATATCTCGCAGACCTAGACTTTCTAGATGATCATCGAACACTCTAGCCTTGAGAGTCTTTATAAATGGATTGACAATGTTGTGCTCCGAAGCGATCTTGGTGACGATCACATCCCCTCGTTGCACAATCTCCCGTATCATATGATACTTCCTCTCTATGTGTTTTCCTCATTTATGGCTGGTAAGTTCTTTAGAATTGGCTACTACCCCAATGTTATTGGTTGTGCTCAACCTAGTGCTAGGACTTGAGAATTTTGATTGTAATTAACGCAATTCCAATACATCATCGAGTCAGGTCATTGTGTGTAATGTGCTCATTGTAACTCTCTGTATCGCATGCTTCCATTGTAGGTGATGGTTCATAGGGTATGATCATAGCATATGCGGAGCTCACAATGTACCTCTTCATCGCATGCTTCTTAAGTCCTCGTTGAGTACAAGTTTTCCTACTGTTTGCCCAATGCAAGCCAAATAGTAGGTTTACCTAGGTGATCCACGGTCGAACACAGAAAACTGTTTAGACATTAGTTCCAGGGAATTACTCATTAGTTGGGCATTATGAGAATCAACTACAAAGGTATAAAAGAATCTGTAAAGGAGAGAAAATGGCTGCGAAATGAAATTATATGGAACTAACTTGTAAGCAAGAAAGAGTGACGAAAGGTCTACGTGCCATTAGGTGATTAGCAATGAAAGGGCTTGATGCAATTTAACTTACTCAATCAGCTTATGATTAAGACGTGCTTCTCTCGAAGTCATTGAACGCCACACATAGTCTCCTTTCGGAATCTACATGACTAAGTCTAATTAGGTGAAATATATCTAGAAGTATTCACTTATAACGTTTATAGAACTTCGCGATTAAGAACAACTTATGTTACAGAGAAGTGCAAAAATGGGAAGAGAAGAGAGTGGAAAAATATTACAAGTTAAGGGAAAATGGAACTATGGATTATTTCCTTCTTAGTTGTCACGCTTTCACTTTTACAACTAATCGGAGAAGAAGAAGAAAGATTACAGATGGTGGAAAGGTTATTCCTTTCTGCCTTTCTCTCTAGGATCTCTGACTAGTTTAAGCCTCTTACACCCATTCAGGCTCTCCTTTCATAGGTTGATGGAGATGACTTTATATAGGCAACATTTTAGAGGAAAATTTTTATCTTCTGAACCTGTTAGCACCGTCCGCCCAAAAAGTGTATGTCGCACATCACATCATCTCCAACTACTGCTCTTGTCTTCTAGTGACCCTTCTTCACGTGATAACTTTGTTGCTTGACTGGAGATGTTAATCACCAAATGAGTTCCTGACTGTAGTCCTTGCGTGAATTGCTTCCTGTGATTCACTAGTTTTTTCTTTATTCAATATCTTGCGTTTAGACATTAAAATCGCATGAAACATGCATAACTCTCATGTGAGGTGTATTTCCAAGTACTTATGCGTTTACAACACAAGTTACACATTCTGATTATCTTCTTGTGTGTTTTAACCTTTTAACCTCATTATTCTAATACAAGGAGCTATAATAACGGGTATATATACACACTATTAGTTATCACAATATAAGTGATGGGCATGTTCATGTTAGGAACAACTTCTAAATATGCAAGAACTTCCTAAGCCAAACTTCTTTTTTTGCTGCTTCACAAGCAACGATGTACTCAGCCCTCATAGTAGAGTCTGCAATGTATCCTTGCTTGATGCTATGCCATACCACAGCTTCCCTGTTCAGGGTGAACACTATCTCTATGTGGATTTCTTAGAATCCTTATTGATTTGGAAATCAGAGTCGGTGTATCCTATAAGGATCAAATCCTTAGCTCTATACACAAGCATGTAGTCTCTCGTTCTTCTAAGATACTTGAGAATAATTTTAATCATTGTTCAGTGGTCTAACCCTGGACTAGATTGATACCTACTGATTATTCCCACTGCAGACCAAATGTCTACCCTAGTGCAGAGCATAACATACATTAAGCTACCCACAGTTGAGGCATAGGGAATACGTCTCATATCATTAACTTCTTGAGGTGTTTTAGGACACTATTCCTTAGACAAGTGAACCCCATGCCTGAAAGGTAATAAACCCTTCTTAGAATTCTGCATCGAATATCAAACCAACATTTTGTCGATATAGGTTGCCTGAGACAGTGCTAGCCTTTTGTTCCTACAATCCCTTATAATTTAGATCCTAAGAACATATTGTGCCTTTTCCTAATCTTTCATTTGAAATTGAGCTGCCAGCCAAGTTTTAATGTCATTTAGGTAACCCACACCATTTTCAATGATATCGTCCTCATAAAGTACTAAGTTAGGGAATCAATGACAAATGATCTTTTTGTTCTTCCTAGTCGCATATTCTCTAGGTAGCTTTCTCAAGCTCTCTCTCTCTCTAGATAGACTTTCTTCGACCTATTTTGGCCATCTCGCCTATTCGAACCCCCTTCTCTTGGTGAAGATGAAGTGCTTGTATAGACTGCTTTTCGATAAAAAATTCTATTCATCTAAGTGTGTCAGCGTTGTCATCTGACCCTGTGACGTCACATCATTCCTCGCTAGATATTTTTGTTCCTCACCTGGGGTTGTTAATCGCCAAGCGAGATCCATCGCATTGCCCTTATGCGAGATGTTATGTATGAGCTGCTCCTCTCTTCTTTTCCCACTTATCCTGCGTTTATACATGTTAACCGCGTAAAATAGGAATAACATTTATGTAAGTTGTATTTCTAAATATTTATGTGTTTACAACATAAGTCATGCATTTTGATCATCTCCTTATGCATATTAACCTCATTATTATAATAAAAGGGCTATAATAACGGTCATTTCTTTACGTTATTAGAAAACAGAAAAAAGGGAAAGAGAAGAGAAGGAAAGAAAGGAAAGAGCGAGAGGAGAAAGAAAGAAGAGAAAAAGAACAAAAAGAAAAGGAGGAGAAAGAACAATGGATGGAGATAATGGAGAAACAAGATGAAAGAGATCGTGAAGGATCCTCCACTCCTATCAAAAAAACTGAATTTGAGAGGGTCGCGAAGAAGGCCTAAGAAAAAAAAAGGAAAAGGTGGCATTTGACCTCCTTAAGCTCAAGGTCATGACACATGGCTTTAAGGCCTCGGGCAAGAAAAGAAAGAGATGAGGTTGAAGGAGCAAGAAGAACTCAACAAAGTGGACAAAGTAACCCTCCCTGCGGAAAAAGGCAAGGCAAAGAGAACTCCAAGCGAGGAGATTTGTGAAGAGCTTGAGAAAGAACTAGAAGATTTAGGCCCTTTGGGGGATGAAGTGGTGAAACCTTCAAAGAAGAAAAGGAAGATCACCATAAAAAAGTAGGTTTTGAAATAACAGTTTGCCAAGAGGAGAGATGAAAAAGGAATTAAGAAAGGTCATGTGAGAGAAGTGGCCGTAAAAGAAGAAGAAGATGAGGACCTAGGCTGGGAGATGAAAATGTGCCCCTCTCCGCCGAGTATGTGAGCAAGAATTTCAAGATAGAAAATGGGCTCTTCCCCTTCAAAGGTGGTTTACTAACCTTCCTAAGGGCCCTCACTCGCGCTTTCATGTGGGAAAAGTTTTTCGAAGGGGTATTCGAAGTTAGAGCAAACGTAGTCAACATGTTCTACAAGTGTTTCATCAATGATGAAGAAGACTACGAGGTGGTGAAGGATAGAAGGTGTATTTTCGGGTAGAGCACATTAACACGTTCTTTGGATTGGATGAAAACTCAATTAGGCAAGTTATTCTAGAAAACCCAACAAGGGAGGACATCAAGGACACGTTGGAGACAATCACGTGGAAAGAGATAAATTGGGATGTAACACCAACCAAGAAATATCAACTCTTCCCCCACAACCTCAACGCAGAAGCCAACATCATTTGGCTATTCTTTGTGAAAAAGAAGTTGATGCCAACTCGACATGATTGCACAATCTCTTTGGACAAAGCAATGCTACTCTACTGCATAATGTAAGAGATCTCAGTAAATGTTGGTGAAATCATTTGCAAACACATCCATGTGTAGGTAAAGCATCCACATAGTGCAAGATCGTTTCCACGCTTGATTGAAGAATTGTATTTGCAAGTTGTTCTCGAGTTGAAGAAGCTCCCAAAGACAAGGGTAAAAGATGGAATTTGTACCATGACAAGTCTCAACCTTATAGTCAACCTCCATAAAAACAAAGTTGAAGAGAAAAGCCTCAAAACTCAAAATAAGGAAACCTCTCCTGAAGGCAAAGAGATGGAGGTTGAAGATGAAATTGAAGAAGAAGAAGATGTTGAGAAACAAAGTCCCCTTGTTTGCAAGAGAAAAGGCGAGGGAGAGGCCTTTGGGTTAAGGAAGTAAGAGAAAAGATCTAAGGCCAAGGAGTCTAAGGACCCTCTCCCTCTTGTGGTAATCATCATGCCTACTGCCCAAATTACTCCAACCACCAAGAAAACCACATTCATCATCCCGCCATCGCCTGATAAAACACCCAAAATCTAAAAGCAAACTCTTTATAAATCAAAATCCAAAATGCCATGCCCTTCCTGCCAAATGCAAACCATTACCACTACTTCCTCCTTGCGGCAAGAGGAAAATCCTCAAACCCTTGTCGCGTCTATTCTTGATCAAACCTATCAAACACCTAACCTATGATCCCTCTCTTACCATGGGGATAATAAATTCCAAGACCATTTTGAAGATTCCCTCTGTGATCCACTACCCTTGCTTGATCATGTATTTAAGGATCCAGTTGACGCAACCCTAGCCCCTGTTGGGTCGCCTAGAAATGAAGTCTTGGAAAAGCTTGTTGATGACCCACTCCACAAGGGTAAGTCAATTGCCTCTGAGGAAGCAGGTTGAGACACACCTACCTTTGTTGCTAAAGCAAACAAGCAAACAGACTAAGCAATAAGAAGCGACGAAGGACGGTGATGACGATGATGACGATGATAAATACTTCAAATTTATAAAGGACAACTTTGGAAAAGCAGTGCGAGATGGATTTGAAGACATGTTCCAATGTCAAACCAATTTGCAAGAAAATAAATTGAGAAGTTAGAAAAAAAATTCAAGATTAAGACCTCAAGCTAGACAATTCAGATCTTCATCATCAGGCTTGATTTGACAAAATAGAGTCGGAGATTTCCATGTTTAAAACACAAAAAGAAGTAATCTGACCCAGATTCAGGCGTTAAACAGTTTAATCAAGTGAGCATCACTACGAACTGATAGGTAGCGCAAGGCCTTATTGAGCTACATCCACGCAACAATTGTTAGCCTTGTGCCCGTGCCTCACTATCCTCTAGAACTTAAGGAGCTCCTCATTGAGTTTGACGCAGAACATAGTGCCACTGTAGAACCTTCTCAACCGCACCAAGGATAAATTTGGGGGTGTATATGTTTTTCTTCTTTTATAATTTTAGCTTTGTACTTATATAATTTCTATTCCATTGTACTTTATATCCTTCCCAATGTAAGTACAAATTTTGATGCATTCATTCTGCGTTTTACTTTTCTTGTCACAAGTCTTAGCTTTCTATATTTGAGTATTTTAATTTTTCTTTGCAAGGATACCTTCAATTATATAATTATGCAAGTTAAGTGTTATTTTTCATTTAGTCGGATAACTTGTTAAGAAAACATACTTAGAAAAAATTTCTAGAAAGTTCACTAGGTGAGCAAGCTTTACCCTCAAACCTCTTTTGTAAAATTTTTCTACGATAAATCTTATCATTCACTTTTTAGAAACGACCTTGCTGCATTCTAAATTTGGGGGTGTACTAGGTCCGAACTAAAGCTTTCAAAAATTTTAGAAAGATCGTATCAGGGTGTTTCAAATAAGGCGTTTTAACAAGAGTTAAAACAAAGTAAGTTTAAAAAGTTCATTTATTCTTTTATTTAATTAAAATAAGAACTCCAATTTTGCTGCCTCTCACAAAAAATAAGAAGCAAAGCATCAACAAAATCTAAGAGTGAAAAGTAAAAAGTAAAAGAGTTATAGACGAGGAGATGAAAAGCCTCATAGAGTACCTAGATTTCTAACTCAATGCCAGATCCCAAATAAATAAATAAAAGTTATTCTCCAAAAAGGACCCAAAATTCTTCAAAAGTTTTAGTCATTTCATTTCTAAAATTTGAAAACAAGATTTTCTTGGAATGAACAAGGGTATTTTAAGACTTAAGTTTGGCTTGTTCTGAATCTGGAAATATTTTCATAGTGGGGAGTACACGACAAGAGTAAATTAAACCCTAATGGCGAGTAAGGCTAACTTGCATTATGAGAAGTTTAGTCAATGCGAAGAGGAATGTAAGTCTTGAAGGTGGAATTGTGCTTGGGGACAAGCCTTGATATGGAGCATGCTTGACGACAAACACTGTTTTAAATTTTGGGGTGTGATATCTTGTAGAAATACAAGTTATTATAGCTTTTTAGGTAAAATAATGGAGTCAGAATGTGGAATATAGTTAAACAACTCATAGCTTTCATTGCAAATTTATAAAGATAAGAGAATATAACTTACACAAGTCTCCATGCCTGATTTACCATGCTTTTTAGTATTTTTATTGCAGGATAATGAAGGAAAGAAGAAATATAATGAATCGCAAGAGGAACGTGTGAAAAAACTTAAGCGATAAGAAGATTGCCTAGCGATTAACATCACTAGGCGAGATGCCATATCATCACGAGAAGAGATTCACTAGAAGACAATAATGGTATCCCATGATGCCACATCATCACGAGAAGAGATTCACTAAAAGATAAGAAGATTGCCTAACAATTATCACAAAATGTGACTTGACAAGACTGCATTTGATGCTGACAAGTGCGGAAGAATAGAAGCTTTCCGCTAAAGTTGCCTATAAAAAGGCTCTATCTCTACCAAGAAAGAGAAGGTCTCTGAATGGACCAAAACCTAGAGAAGCTCCAGGAAGCTTGTCTTCATGAGATCAAGTGGAAATAAATAGCCTTTCTCCTTTTGTAGAAGTTCTTCCCATCTTTACCTCTGTTTCGGTCAACTTCTAAGTAAGAGCTTTTAAAGAGATTAGAGAGAGAAACCACCATCCCTTCCCCTAACTTGTAAAAGAGCAAAGGAATGCATTGTTATGCATTCTGCGACTCAGCTCCCTTCTTTACTTTTCACTTTTGTACTTTTAATGTAATGTGTTGGCTATTTATATTAATTCCATGGCTGAAAAGCTTGCATCTATCAATACATTGCATCTTTATTCACTGTCAATCTGTCATTTCTTTACTGTTCATCTCGTTGGAGTGTTATAAGTAGTTTAAGTTTGTGATAAGTGTTTGATAAGAGATCTTTACTTATAAGGTCATTGCGTTTAGCTGAGCTTTACTGAATTCGCTTGGCCAGCGTTCGTCACCAACTACTCGAGAGAGTAAGTAATAAAGACATAGCTAAACGTGCGTAGGAAGGAGTTTGAAAATAAACTCCATTCTGGTGATTAACCTCCATCATTTGTGTCTCAAAACGAGAACAAGTGTTGTATCTTCGCGCGGAGAAGTTGTCCACCTTAAAAGAGAGGTCATGTGACTCTTATAAGTAAGGAAATAAAGATAGCTATCGCCTAACCTATCTTTATCATTTGTATCTCGAGAGGCCAAAAAGTGTGCCATTTAGGCATTCGAGAGGTGGATTGCCTTAATTAAAAGATGGTTAGGTGGTGTCCATTGCATCAGGAACTACCACATGGCATAAATCGCCTACAACACAGAGACCTTCCTTTACATTTCTTTAACACATGTTAGTTCACCATCCTAATCATGCCATTCCATGCCACCTTCTACAGAACCTCTAGTATAAATAATAGGATTAATACATACATACATACTTCATACTATATATATATTGTATACTATGAGAAGTAGACATTATAGCTAAGATTGAGAGGAATTTCCTGTGTTCGACTCTAGCTTACCCAGGAAACCTCTCGCTTCGCTTACACTTGAGCAAGCGTGAGGAAAACTTGTACTCAACGCAAATTTAGTAGTTACGCAAGGAAACGATCGTGTACCTTTTATTGCACGATCCTAACTTAGAGACATAGTGAGCATATCACATGTGATGACCATGTCTTACCGCGTAGCTTACTTACATGCTTAGAACCTCAATGACACACCATTGAATCCATTGATTCTGTGAAAAAAGGTTTGGGATGGGATTAGTAAAATGATAAATCCACCACACCTATACATTGCAGCATTGAATTTACAACAAGCATATAGCAAGATAGGGTGCTACTGACGCTTAGAGTTTTGTCTTGTATGTAATGTATCGAGAGATAGGGCTTCCACGCCTACAGTTTCGCTCCGTTGATACAAAGAGTTCAAGATATAGCAAGAAAGAAAGAAAAGAGAAAGTTAAAAGAAAAGTTTGAAAAGAAAATTGATTTGCTAAGTTTATGTATATTTTGCTAATTAAAGTTTTCATTATCATGCTTTGTTTTAAAAGTTGTCACTCACGGGGCTTTATAGCTCATCCTTTCAATGTTTAATTCTCTTTAAGGTAGAGATCGTGGTTTCAACACCTGTTAAAGCTTAGCCTACTTTGTTAGAAGTTTGACTAGATTTTTATACGGCTCATTCCATGCATGCATGATAAATTATAATTAAGCTAGTAAAGGACTTAGTTGTTGTTGTCTATAATAGACTAGTATGAGATTTTTGTTTTAAGTTTGTAATACTGTTGTCTACTTGAGACTCTAAACTTCATTTTGTCTATATGAGACTGTTGAACAGGTTGTCCATTGGTTGGCTAAACATTATGATGTTTTGCAAAGAATTTAATTTATTAATTTCAAGTTTAGACATTTCTTTTCGCACTATGTCTAAGTTTAATTTAAATGAGATACTTAAAAGTTATAAGTTAAGCAGAATTGACGGATGTCATTAGAAGAAGAGCGATGTCGGTTGACTTCACAATCACACCACATCTCAAGCCTAGTGAAGAGGTGCTCCGAGATGGGGTGTGACAAAATTGTATGTATATATATGTAATTAAATTATGGAAGGGTGAAGAATAATTATATTATTGGTAAAAATATAATTATGGTGAAAAAATATTTATATTTTGGACAAAGAGAAAAGTTTGTTGTGATATGAGAATTAATTGAGGAAAGAAAAAATGGAAAAGACAATGAGAAAAGATTATATTTAGTTATGTGAAAATGGAAAAAGAAATAAAAATAATAATAGTATTTATTATTGTTGTTGTTGTGTTATCATTATTATATATATAAAGAAGACCCTTGTTATGGATTCATCTTCTCCATCTCACCATCTTCCTCCTCACTCGAACCCTAGCCCGCCACTATCAAGAAGCGTCATCACCTTGTCCAGAGTCTGTCAAAGCCCCTCACGTCTATCAATCTCTGGTCAAAGTGTCCCCTTATGTCGTAGTCATATATCTCTTTCCATTCCAAGCTTTCTCAAGCTGCCAAGCCAAGCCTTGCGTTAGACGAGCATCATCTAGTCTTTCACGCACAAGTTATCTCTATCCAAGTTCTCTGTCAAGCCATGTTCCCAAGTTAAGTCCCCTTCTATTCGAGCCACACGAACCACAACCCTACAATTCCAAGTCGTTTAGCCGTGTGCCCTTACCCTTCTAAATGCGTTCTGTTTCAAGGTAATATTTTTTTATGAGTCTTTTGTTGGATTTTGATGGGTTTTAGATATACCTGATAACTTGTAGAAATACATTTTACTGTGCCATTTTATCTAAAATAATGAAACCTTATCGCATAAGAACAAAAGAAAACATGGAAAAAAGTAGAGAATTTGACTAACTTGTGTATCGCTAATTACATAACTTTATCCTTGTTTTATCGCATTTTACATATTTTTATTGAACGTTGTGTGGGGAGACACATACAACCAACCAAGCAATCAAGCTAGGCAATCTAATGCACTAGCAGCCAAATTTGGTTGGTTCGAATGTTAGAAAAGTGACAAAAGGCGTTTGTGCGGTGTGTTACAACTTTAATTAGACGCATTAATGAGGCATAGGTCAACTTCACTCCCCAATTATAAATAGAAGACTCTACTTCAGTGAATCTTTGGGCTGAAGAGCAAGTTGATTGTCTTCCATTCTTTCTTTTTGAGTTATAGGTGAGAGCTTGTAACAACAAAAGAGAAAGTGTTTCCTTAACCATTTTCCCCTCACAATAAGGCAAAAATCAGAACCAAAGAGTATGATAGGCCTGATTTTATTGTATTACATTGTAATATGTACTCCATGGCCGAGAGGCCTAAAGATATGTTTATAATAATAATGCATTTCTTCTATCATTCTCCCATTTCTCTGTTGATATTCATGTTCAATCTGTTTAATTAGTTCATGAGCAATGAAATGCGTTATTAATACTAGAGAATTCGAATGTATGTCTTATAAGTTTTGTTTAGCTAAACTCAGATGTCAAACATTGTGTATTCAAGAGAAATACAATGGTATTGATAGTAATTGTCGAACAAGTAAAAGCACATATTTAACTAAGCAAGTGGCGAGGAGATTGTAGCAATACAATTTTATCGCCAAATTCACCCTAGGCATAAGTTGCAGGAAATGTTAACGTGTGCGGCAAAAGCACAGAGAGGCGAGCAAAAATGTAATTAAGGATAAGTTACTTGTAATACAAACAAATTGATTAGATACAAATCATAGCTTAACTTTATGTATTTGGATCCCGAGAGGTGAGCAAGTATGGCAAAGGCACCGAAAGGTCGCTCGCTGACAAGATCGGAATTGATATGCAAAAAGTAAAGAATTATGCAAAGTATATAGGCAAGGTCGTTATCAACACATGTATGTTCGAAAATTAAAATGGTCGCGAAGGGTACTTACCTAAACCGCCTTGACAAAAAATTATTTGTAGTTTACCCTTGACTTTTACAGTAGATAGGTGCAAGCATGGGTGTCAAACCCAAGAGAATGTAGGGTAGACGTTTTCTTGAATGTAATACTAAAAAAGAATGAGATTAGTAACAAAAGAAAAGAAAATCATTCAAACAATTTGAGGGAAATCATAAGGGAGAATGAGAATGGGAAATTTGACTTGTAATACAATTCACAAAAAGAGAAATTAAAGATTAAATTCCAAGAAGAGAAGTGAGGAATGGGCTTAGACATTGATCTAATCTTATCATTGAATCAAAGAAAGCAAAGGAAGTTGAATCATGCTTAATTAAGAGGGGATTTTTTATTCAAGATTTCTCACAAGATCAAATTGCTTGATCTTGGAGGAATTTTGAATCAAAATTCAAGAAAAGAGATGAATTTCATGGAAATTAGTTTAATGCTTGCAATCTTAAATAAACCCTTAATTGTTCTCCAAAGAAAATTACTAGATAGAATTCATAATTTAAGTAATTAAATGGGAATTAATTTGTGCACTAAAAAAGTATGCAATTTAATTCCAAGAATTGATTAAGAACAATTGAAATTCATAAAGCATCAAACAATTTCAAGAATGGAAGAGATACAATTAAGAATCAAGAGAATTTTTGTGTAGAAACAAGTAATTCAATTAATCTTGCACTAATTGATATACTTAGGGTAAAATGCTTACAAAGATTGAACCAAAAAATCAAAGATCAAGAATCAAAATTACAAGAATTAATAAACTTGAATAAAAGATCTAATTCTTGATACAAATAATTGATGATTCCAACAAAAATTACACCAAGATTAGAGAAGGATCATACCTTAATTGCAATAAAAAATCAAAGTAATGAAATTCTCAAATATTTGAATCACCTAAGCCCAAATTACCTCACGAAATTAGTGTGGCATCTTCAATAATTCTGGAAATTCGTTGAAGATCCAAAAATGGCAGAATGAGGGTAAAGAATTTGGAATTTGAGAGAAATTGGAAGTAATTTAAGAGGGAATAGTGAACTAAATTCAATTATATGAAATTATGAGTTATTGTGGGTATTGTAGAAAAAATTGGGGGATTATAGTAAATGGGCCCAAAATTACACTCTCAAGACTCATTCCCACTTAAAAATCACCAAAAATGGAGAAATTTCATAAATTTGGTAAACAATTACGAATTTGCAATTGAAATCTGAAGAAGAAAATGAAAATATGTTGGCTAGGATTCGAACTCGGGTGTCTGAAGGGCGCGCGTGAGGAATTTATGCCACGTGGAGCACTGAGAAAGGTGGATCGACTGAAGACACTGATGGATAAGGAGCAAAACAATGACGTTTTGGCCTTAAGAAATTTGGATTAAAAATGCGTCTAGTGAGGTTCGAACTCGCAACTTCAAAGCTGGGCGGGAGCGATTGAGGGGCTGCCACGTTTCAATCTTCTTCAATATTTAATAAAATGGCCCCTTATGTTTAATTTGTCCGTTGTTCTTCATTTGAACTTCAAATTAGGTGATTTTCATGTCGTTGTGTTCGTATAGGAGTCTACTTCATATTCTGTATAAAAATATAAAAATAATAAATATATGCATGATAAGGATTGAGAATAGGCTATCTTTAAACAAGTCAATATTTGCCCCAACTCTCGCCTTTATTTTGAAGTTAATAAATGATTTGTATTGTCTTGAACTATTAATGCACAATACATTGCAATTAGTTAATTAAGCATTCCTTCCTACCATGCCTGCAATATGAGTTCTTTCTCCATTTCACTTCATCTTCATGTCCACCTTACACCGCCAAAGGCACCTTAGTGTAGATAATTAGGATAATTATACTATTCATATATATACTGTATAGGTTATACCATATGGTTTAGTTGCGCGGTAAGATCATTAGGAACATTAATTCCTTGTGTTCAACCCTAGACTTACCAAGAAACCTCTCTTTGCTTACACTTGGACGATATAGAGGAAACCTTGTATTACAAGCATATCATTAGAAGTTTAGCAACACATGAATAAGAACTGCACCTTTTATTGCATGGCCTATTCTAGCCGTCTAATAAGTCGCTCAATTAGAGCCATAACATGGCCTATCTACGAACAACTGCATATGCACATAATGAAACAAGCAATACCCAACAAATAATAGTTTTGGCTCAAAGAATAGTTTACTTTTTGTTCTAATTGGAGTTTTTCTTTGAAGGATAAATTGGCAAACTTTGAAAACTTATTATGTAGAAATTTTCTCATCAAAATTAAATTTGTTTCAACCCCAAATTTTGTAATTTAATTTGGGATAATTTTTTTAATGATAGAAAATTGTAAATTTTTATTAAATAAGGTATTGAAATCTTTCCCTTTGTGATTAGGATCAAATTAATTGGAAAAAATTGCTATAAGTTAGAGAGTAATTTTTTTAGCTAATCTCTCAGGTAAGAGGTTCTACTACTCGATCTCAAATATGAATTTAAGAGCTTGCATGTATTTACTATTATGCATTGAGGTAGCTAAAATACATAATGTGATGTTGTAGTTAATGGCTAATATTTGATGATGATTATGCATGTTATATGGATTACATGATTATGGACTTCGTGATTGATATTTCATGCCATATTTGTGATGTTTGCTACATGCTTTGGACTGTGGTGTCCCTATTAACTTTGGCTATTAGAGTGTGTACCTACATGTATAGTATCCCTCGAAAACACAATAGTGCATAGATTTATGATTGTGTGCGTTCTACAGGACCACCGTGCATAGAAGTTCGTCGTGTAGGAGAGTCTTGGTGTAAGGAAATGATTTGGTTCTCTGGGAGAGAAGGGAAATCTTCTTGTGGTGGCGAGGACGAATGAGAAGGTGTGGAGATGGAGTGGGTAATGAGGTGGGGATGGTGGTTTTGCAGTTCACAGTCAAGCGAGGTCTTCACTGACTAGTGAGATAGGTGATTTGGGTGGAGGTGGTGGTAGAGTACTGTGAGGTGGGAGGGTAGGAAGTGTTTGCTTTGGTGGGGAAGGAGGATGAGGTGTATCTTCTTTGAGAGGGGGAATAGAGTTCTTATTTTGAAGTAGCGGGGGAGTGTCGTCTGATGCAATTGAGGAAAAAATGCTTCCAACAAGGTGTACCTTCTTAGATATCACCCACTTATGGCGAAGGGGTTTGCTCGTAAAGGCCTTTCTTGTGGCTGTATCAGTCTTTAACTTCTTAGCAGGTAGAGTTTGGGTTGATTTGACCTTCCTTTTTAGCGACATTAGCGATTGAGATTCTTTTTCATTTTCTTCTTCGTCGTCTGCCTTTTCCTTTCTCAAAGTCTTGAGGCAATGCTCTTCCTCTTTGTTTTAATGGAAGGTGATGACTCTGTTAAGCACTGCCTGGCTACATCGCCCACTAGGCATGTTTATTTGTGGGAATTGGGCTAGAGTTTCCATTGTGTATGGGAATGGTTTGTCGCCTTTGGGGTTCTCCATCCAGGCAAGGAAGACCTCTTGGATGATCGTTCCCAGGTCAAATGCTTGCTTGGTGAGTATATAATGGAGTAACATGGCTTATTCAAAAGGCATCATACTATCATGCAGTGTATGAAGGATCTTTTTTTTCACAAAGAATAACCACACATTCGCTTTGATATGTGTATAAGTAAAGCCTTCATGTTCGTGTCTTTTCCCAGTCCACGCCTGGCCATGCGATAGTTCTCAGAACTTTTCTGGCGATTCGTGTGGTTGGATGGTTTATCAATTCATGGCTAGGGTACAATTTCGCCTCGTTGAAGAGTCCATATAACTCATTCATGACCTCCGCAGGGAAGGATATCTTCTCCCCATCTACCGTCACATACAGGTCAGTTGGGTGAAATTTTCCATCGTAAAAAAAATCCACCATGTCCAATCTAACTTTGGTATCCTCCTCAAAGATTTTTTTCCCATCTAAACATTTTGATGGGTCTGCATAGGAATTCTAGTAATGCACCCTTAAATGGTAATAATCTCTTTTTCAATTTTTATCAATTTGTCAAATTCCTGGGAACTATCTCCCTACCTTCCTAGCATTCTCTAGTCTAGATGTTCCAGCCTTTTCTTTTCTTCATTTTCTTGGTTGTAGCGGCTAGTGAAAGCCTTGGCTCTAAGGGACTCATACTTTCAAATTCTTCTTCGAATTCTACCCCCAAAACCTCAAGGTGGTCTACCTTCTATTTTTCGGCGACCTTGTTTTTTGCTGCAATATCCTCAATTTGCTCACTTAGTTTTACAAGCTCCTCCTGTTTCATTTCCTCTTTCCTCTTCTTAGCAGCTTAGACCTCCATTAACTTTTCTTTCAGACCCCGCTAGGTAGCCCTGGGTCTGTTCTTGATTTTCTTTGCAGAGCCCTCAAGTCTGGGTTTCTGTGAAGAAAACTCTTGAGTGTTGGCAGAATTTCTAGTGACAGGTTGTTTCGATGCAGATGGTTTGGAGGATTCCTCCTTCTTTTACAAAGGTTTGGCGAGGATAGAAGTTTATGGGTTGGTCGTTTGCTTATCGACCATGAGTCTGGTTAGAAAGTATGAAGATTTGGATGAGGCGTTTGGTGAGGGTGATGAGTTTTACAACGAGGGTTTAAGATAATTTCGGTCGTCTGAGAGGCGTAAAGAGAGTAAATAAAGGTTTACAAAGGGTTTCTCTTCGCTATTTATAAGTGAAAAGCTGCAGTCGTGTCATCATTAGGTCTTATAGAATTAATTGCAATTTCAATACTAAGGCGGCACATCCCTGCATAGGCCGAAGTGACCATTGCAATTAATGCGATGCTTCGAGTTCCACCACATGTGCACAATTCCCTAGGCAATATTAAATTATAAGCAGAAAACTATCTTTCCAATCACCTAAAATTGCATCGCGCACCTTTCTCAAGTTACCCTCACTACTTGCATACAACTTTCTCTTGTTTCCCTTCAGTCACAAAATAACTATTCTATCTTAACTAAAGAGCAATAAAGAAAGAGGTCAAGGGAAGCGATAAAGAAATAAAGAATAGAAAAAGAAATAAAAGAAATAACAAAGTGAAAAGAAAGAAAGAAAAATAAAGCAGGTGATGCACAAAACAAGATACATTTGCATTACAAATGTTTTCGTGAAGGCGTACAAACACATGAATGCATTTAAGGTAAAATTAATACATAAAGGCTTTTTACGCAAAATCCATGGAGATTTTAATGAGATCTTCATTTTCATAGTATGCCTTGAGTGTTTGCCTGTTTACCTTAAACACATTCTTCTCATTTAGTGATGCAATCTCCACAGCACCATGTGGAAAGATCTTTTTTACCTCAAATGGTTCAGACCATGGCAAACGAAGTTTTTTCGAAAAAAAACTTATATGGAAATTAAAAAGTAATACCTTTTATCTAATGTGCAACTCTCGTTTATGGATTTGGTAGTCGTTCCACACCTTCATTTTATCTTTATAAATTTTGGCATTCTCATAGGCTTGAGAACGCCATTCTTGAAGCTCATTCTACTAAAGTAACCTTGCCTTTCCTGCAACATGATTATCGAAGTTCAACATTTTGAAAGCCCATAAAGCCTTCTCGAAGACTAACGCGTAGGGGTACATTCTAGTAGTCATCTTGTACACAGTGCGGTAAGCCTATACCGCTGAGTCTAGGTGATCGGCTTAGTCCTTGCAGGATGAATTTACCACTTTTTCCAGTATTTTCTTGATTTCTCGATTGGAGACTTCCGCCTGATAATTTGTTTGAGGATGGTATGTGGTGGGAACTTTATTGTTGATATTATACTTTGTTAACAGCTTGGTAATGATGCAATTGATAAAGTGAGAACCTTCATCGCTAATAAGGCTCTAGGTGCCCAAATAGTGAGAAGCTATTCTTTTTTAAGAATATGCTTACTGTCATCACATTCTTTTTTGCATAGGAGATGGCCTCAACCCACTTCAAAATATAGTCTACAATCATCGAGATGTATAAATGGCAAACAGATTGAGGAAATGACCCTATAAAATCAATTCCCCAAACATCAAAGAGTTTAATCTCCAAGATTGGTTGTTGAGGCATTTTGTCGCGATGTGACATGTTTCCCATCCTTTGCCACTGGTTACAATTTACCACAAAATTCCTTGCATCTTGACATAGAGTGGGCCAGAAATATCCACTCTGCAAAACCTTCGCAGTCGTGTTTTGTCTGTCAAAGTGTCTTCTATAGGGGGTTTCACGACACTTGGCGATTATCTCTTTTGTTTCATATTCGGGAACACACCTTCTTAATATGTGGTCTGACTCTAATTTGTAAAACAAGGGTTCATCCTCCCATCTATAGAATCTGCATTCATGAAACAATGCTTGTTGTTTTATATGCATATGTTTCTATCATGGATTTGCCATGTTAAGCTCTAAGTGAGTGACTACTAGGCGACTGAATTGGGTAATGTGATAAAAGATACATTCATATTTATGTGTTGCAATTTTCTAAAAATATGCATGTCGTACAAGTTTTTCTCTATATTGCCAAAGAGCAAGCGAAGAGAGGTTTTCTGGTAAGTCCAGAGTCGAACACAAGAAATCTAAAGCTCCTAATTGTCTTTTTGTGCAACTAAATCACGTGGTATAAGCTATACAGTATTGTTATGCACAATATACAATTATCTTAATTATTTACACTAAGGTGCTTGGTGATGCAAGCTGAGCATGGCGAGAAAATGAAAGTGGAAAATGAACTCATTTCTAGGCATGATGAGGAAGGAAAGTTTAATTATCTAATTACAAGGATTTCTGCTTTAATAATTCAAGGCGGTACAAATCATGTATTAACTTCGAATTAGGGCGAGTGACCTATCAATGTCTAAGCCATACTTGCTGGCCTCTCGGGATCCAAATACACAAAGTTAAACTATGATTTATATATAATCATCTTGGATACATTATCAGTAATTTATCCTTGATTAAGGCAGGCAACCTCTCAATGTTTTGCCACTCACATTGGCATCTATGCAACGTATGTGAAGGACAAACTTGACAACAAGATTGTATCTCTACAATATCTTCTCGTCACTTGCTTAGCTAAATGTGTGTTCTCACTTGTCGGGTGATTACAATCAACATCATTGTTCTTCTCTCGAATATACAATGCTTTGACATCCATGTTTAACTCAATAAAACTTATAACGCAAACACTATGATTCTCTAGTTATTAAAAACACATTTCTTTGCTCACAATCTAATCAAACTGATTGAACATGGAGAGTAAAAGAAATATGGGAGAATGAAATAAGAAATGCATTGCTTTCATAAATATAATTTTAGGCCTCTCGACAAGATGTACATCTTACAAAACAATACAGGTGTTATGCCTCAAAGTATGATTTCTCATACTCCTTGGCTCTGATCTTTGCCTACTTGTGAGGGGAAAACAAGAGGGGATGAACTCTCTCTCTTTTGTTCTAAGCTCTCACCTAAGACTCAAGGGAAGGGAGAAGATGGATGGTGTTTAAGCTTGCTCTCTGGCCAAATGTGCACACCAAGTTCTTAAGTGAACAACTCTATTTATAGACGAGGAGTGATGTTGACAGGATATCCCACGCGTCATTAATGCCTCTAAAAAGCTACATCAGCGCCGCACAAACGTACTTTTGTCCTCTTTTTTTTAAAATTTTACGTTAACCAAATTTGTCTGCTAGAGCATCAGATTGTCTAGCCTTCTTACTTGTCGCCACGTTGGCTGGATGCGTCTCCTTGCATAATCATTATATTGTCGAGTTACACTTCTTTTGCCTATAATCTTGTAATAAAAGCACTAGAACGTAATAAAACAGAGATGAGGTTCTTTTACGCCATGTTATTCACAAGTTAATCAAATCGCCTACTTTTCCCTTTGTTTTCTTCCATTCTTATGCAATTGGACTTCATTATTTTACATAAAAGGCTATAATTTTATTTCTATAAGTTATAAAACAACCTATTTCTTTGCTGGCTGTTGAAGTCATATGGCCATGTCTTATATACTAAGTAGTTGACTATGTCTGCATACCAGGGTTTCGTTTTCTCAACACGGAAGAGCTGCTGATCTGGAAAACAATCTTAAATTTCTTTCTTCTCGCGATGTAAAGGTTCATTGCTTCAACTCGATAAGTGATCTGCTACTTGGTTCTCGATACCATTGTAGTCTACAATCTCTAAATCAAACTCTTGGAGCAATAAAACCCATCTAGTTAACCGCGGCTTGGCATCTTTTTTCGCCATTAAATATTTGATTGCAGAATGATCAGAGTGTATCGTAACTTTAGAACCAACAATGTAGCTCATATACTTTTCTATCGTGAATACTACTACGAGCAGTTCCTTCTTTGTGGTTGTGTAATTCTCTTAAGCTTCATTTAAAGTCTTGATCGCATAGTATATGGGGTGGATCACTTTGTCTTTCTTTTGAACCAGCATAGCCCCTACTGCCACATCACTTGCGTCACACATGAATTTAAATGGTTGCGACCAATTAGAAGTGATGAGGATAGGCGCTGAGGTCAATGTGTCTTTCAGAGTTTGGAACGCTTGGTGGCATTTTTCATCAGAGTTGAAAGGATGATCGACGCATAACAGGTTACTCAAGGGTTTAGCAATTTGTGATAATCCTTTAATAAATCTGCGGTGGAATCCATCATGTTCTGAAAAGTTCCTCAAAGGCTTAATATTCCAAAGCAATGGCAATTTACTCACAACATCAATATTCGCAGGATCCAACTCTAATCCGCATGGAAGATCTTGTGCTCAAGCTCAATTCCCTCTATTACCATGAAGTGACACTTCTCCTAGTTGAGCACAAGTCATGTCTCTTTGCATCTCTTTAATACATCTTCCAAACTTCCCAGATATTCTTTGAATGAGTTCCCAAAAATAGAGAAGTTATGGTTCATAAATATCTCAACTAATCTCTCCAGGAAATCTGAGAATATAGTCATCATGTACCTCTGGAATATCCCTGACGCATTGCATAAGCCAAATGGTATACAACAAAATGCAAATGTACCATAGGAACATGTAAACGTGGTCTTGTGCTGATCTTTCAGTGTAATTGTAATCTGATTGTAACCAGAATAGTCATCCAGAAAGCAGTAGAATTTTTTCCTTAAAAGCATGTCCAACATTTGGTCAATGAAAGGTAAGAGAAAGTGGTCCTTCTTTGTTGTCGCATTTAGCTTGCAATAGTCTATACAAATCTGCCACCCAGTGACTGTTCGCATTATGATCAATTTTAAGGAAAACAAGACATGCACAACGGAATTATGGATCAATTCTACTCTAATTACATCTCAACAATTTAGAGATTAACATGCATATAAAACCTTTATTAAACAAAGATAGGGTTTATAGGAAACATGCCTTTGAAGATTTTCTGATCCTCGTAATCTCCTCATGAACATGAACTCGGGACCACCACTAAAGTTTATCTATTATTCTTTAGACTTAGAACCAGGTTATAGGACCCGATTAGGGGAAGGAATTAACAGAGAGATATGAAAATTTGATGTATAATTTTAGGGTTGAGATAGACAAAAAAATAATTTGGTATAATTTTGAAAATAATAAAACTTGTCAAAATTTCAAAAGTTTTCAAATATTTGAAAAATGGCATTTAAATAACCTAATTACATGTAAAAATGCATGTAATTAGTACACCGAATCTCAACACCTAACATTCCACTAACCATTAGTGAAACTTAGTGGGCTAGGTGTGTACATTTCATGTAGCCACTTATCCCACTAAGTGTTAGTGGAATTATCCAACAAAATGTTGGATTTTCCCATTAACTTTAGTAGAAGGGCAATATGATCATTTGCCCATTTAAGTCAAAGTCAACATTTTGAATTCTTACCATTTTTTTTATCTTGACTAATTTTGACCTCTCGAGCATGAATCCATATTCATTTTTCTGAAATTCAAATCACATTTGAATATAAAGTCAGTCAAAGTTTGACTTTTGAAAGTCAAAAGTCAACATTTTGACTTTTTACAACTTTGACCATTTCCATTAATTTGGAGCTTCCGAATATGAATCCATATTCATATTTTTAATATTCAAATCATATTTAAACATAAAGCTCTATCTTATAACCAACGGTTATATCACATATATTTGTCAGTTTCTCTCTCTTTATCTAATTCAAACAATTCGAATTATTTCAACATATTGTTCTAAGTTAATTCCATATGAGCTAGCAAGGGAACCTAATGGACCTATAGATCATGGGCCTTAATGATTCGAGATTAACTAGCCAACCCTTTTAGACATAGCTATTCAACATTCGTTAACTAACGGGTCATTCCACTAAAGTCCTGTAGTTGCACTCCCCTCACTATAGATATATTTGTATCCATTTGATATAACCATGATCAGTAAGTTAATTCTTCACAGGTTGTTCGTAACCTCAACTGGGTAAAAATATCAGTTTAATCCAGAGACTACATCTTGCTCCTTCAGTCTCACTATCCACTATTGAACAATTGGTTGAAGGTCCAACCTAGAAACTAAATCCTTCTCGGGCCAATGAGAGGGTGGGACCCCTTGTTCAAGACTTGGATTCAACCCTTAAGGGAACAACTTATCTACTAACCCTAAAGCTTATAAAAGTGAATTTTTTCTTACACCCTATATCCCTAGTCATACATTAGGTCTTACCCCTGAAATAGGAGGCTTATTGAGCCAGCGCTATTAAGTTGCCCTCACATATTGACTTGTTTGTTTTGTGTTTGTGTACCTTTGATCATGGGTATGTCAAGTTCAGCTCTAAGCGATTGACTTAGTAGGCGATTAGGATAGAATTATGCAATAAAAGGTGCTATCGATGTGTTGCTTATTTTCAAATGATAAACATGCAGTACAAGTTTTCCTATCGCTTGCCTAAGTGTAAGCAAAACGATAGGTTTCTGGAAAGTCCAAGGTCAAACATAGGATATTTCTATCAACCCTTAGTCATAAAGTTTACTTGTTATCTAGGCGATATGCAAACTCTATACAGTATAAAGTAAAAGAATGTCTAAGAACTAAATCTAATATTTACACTAGAGATTTTGTAAAAAGGTGGCAAAGAAAGGTGAGAAGGCGAGGAATAAACTAACTTGTGTTAAGAAAAGGTGAAGGAAGGTCTCCATGTTATTAGGTGATTACGCTACGCGGCAACCCTTGATGCGATAGAGATCAGTTAACTATCTTCTAATTAAGGGAAACACCTTTCAATGTTTTAAATGCACACTTGCTTGCCTCTCGGGATGCAAATGATAGAGTTTAGTTAAGTGATAGCTATCTAAAAGTGTATCTTATAAAACTCATATTACCTCCCTTTTCAGGTGGCAACCTCTCGGTGCCAAACACCACACTTGTTCTCCTTTTGGGACACAAATGATCGAGGTTTAATCGCCAAGATGGAGTTTGTCTCCAAACTCTTTCTTGTGCGCGTCAGTTATGTCCTTGCTACTTACTTTCTCGAGTAGTTGGCGATAGACGCTAGCCAAGTGATGAAATAAAGCTCAACTAACGCAATGAACCTTATAAGTTAAACTTCGTATCACGAACTTATCACAGACCTAAACTACTTATAACACTTTGACAAATGAACAGTAAAGAAATGATAGACTAAAAAGGGATAAACTTGCAATGTATTAAAGAATGTAGACCTTTGACCATTGTACAATATAAACATCATACATTTCAATGAAATACAAAAATGGAAAGTAAAGAGATGAAAGTCAAGCCATAGAATGCCTAATCATTCTTTGGCTCTTTTAAAACTTAGGGGGAAGAAAATGGTGTTTCTCTCTCTAGCTATCTCTAAGCTCTCACTTACTGTTGACTGGAGAAGAGCATGATCTTTTACAGAAGGTAGAAAGGTTGGTCCTGTCTACCGGCTCCAGTGGAGCTCTCTAGGTTTTGGTTCATTTGGACCAGACAATGTACATGGTGGGGAACGAGGCTTCATATAGACTACTTTCGAGGGGCAACTTCTATTCTTCTTATCATGATCGATCAATCACATCAACTCCAACTACCATGTCTGCTAGCAAATCTTCATCACGTGATGATGTGGTTCCTCGCCTAGGAATGTTATTCACCGGGCAAGGCTCCTATCATGTAGCTTTTGCACGCGTTCCTCTGTGATTCATTGTCTCTTGTTTTCTCTATAATCCTGTGATAAAACACTGAAAAAGAGGTTAAAACAAGCTTGGAGACTTGTGCAAGTTTTATTCTCTTATATTTATAAATTTTTTATAGAAGCTACGCATTTTGAAACATTATCATCTGTTTTGGTTCCATTGTTCTACCTAAAATGCCATAATAACTTGTATTTATAGTTAGCTTAGGATTAAGATTAAGTTACCTAGGTCCTCAATAATGGAAATAGCCAGTTTTATATAGTCAATGGTGTTATAACTTAAAAATCACTATTCCATGGTTTCAGTCTTATGTAAACTCCTTACATAAGATGCCCCCACTTTCATGTCTCTACATGAACGATTCAAGATCACGTCGTTTGTACTAACTACAAAGCGAGCCGCATGCATAGTGTTTCCAAAATAAGACACCCAACCTTATTCATATACTATAGACCATTCAGGCTATATACTCAAACTTTATCAACATTTATGTCTCTACATAAAGTTCAACTCTACACTAGATAACCTCGGGACCTTGGTTTATTGGATTCAAGATTATAGTATTCTATTTTCGCTAATAAGTCTTCAATAACCCCTTTATCAAATAGATTATAATTTAAAATACAATCTACGAATTTTAGGACAAAAATTCCAACACATTTCATTAGTTTTGTTCTTCACTACAGTCATCCCCCTTTCTTTTGAACACATTGGACGAGGCGAACCCATTCATTGTCTGCAATTGGATAGATGATCTCCGCATCAAGCCATTTAATAATTTCTTTCTTTACAACTTTTTTCATCGCGGGGTTCAATCGCCTTTGAAACTTAATGGTTCATCTTGCTCTTCCTCCAGCCTGACTTTATGTATGCAATAGGATGGGTTTGTTCCTTGAATGTCCGTCAGGGTCCATCTTATCGCCTTCTTGTTGCGTTTCAGCATATTCAATAATGCCTTCACTTCTATGACATTCTATTGGGCAGAGATGATGACGGGTAGAGTGTCATTCTCTCGCATGCCTATTTTTGGTGGTTAGGTAACGGCTTGAGCACTAGTTCTGGTAGCTCTTCAATTGATGGTTTATTCTTTCTATCGCCTTTGGTTTACAGATCCAAAGGTTCAAACTTCCTTGCGCCAAACATGGCGTTCGCTTCTTCCAAAATGTAATCAGGGTCCTCTTCTTCAAAGACTTATTTAGGGCTAAACAGTTTGGTGAATACCTCTTCCTTGCAATAATCCCACCGAAGGGATTCTATTGTGTTGCAATTTTCAACATCAAAGGGGAACTTTATCGCGTTCACGACATTGAATTTGACTTATTGGTCATTAAGTCAAATGGTCAATTTGCCTTGGTGGACATCTATAAGGGCACGACCGATTGACAAAAAAGGCTACCCCAAAATGTTAGGTACATCCCGATTAGTTTCATAGTCCAAAATAACGAAGTATGCAGGGAACAAAAATTTATCCACCTTTACCAAAACATCTTCAATCTTCCCTCAAGATGAACGATGAATCTATCAGCAAATTGAACCACCATTTGAGTATGTTGAATCTTCCATATCCCTAATTTCTTGAAGATAGAAAGAGGCATCTGGTTAATGCTTGCTTCCAGATTACATAATGTGCAACCAAGATCCATCCAGCCTATAGAGAATTGTACCGTGAATCCTCTAGAGTCCATCATCTACTCTAGTACCCCATTCTTGAAGGCATCACTTGTTGCCTACATTAGAGCTACTATTTCAAAATAAGTCATCCTTCTCTTTTTTGCAAAGATATTTTTCAAGAACTTCACATAAGAAGACATTTGCTCTAACGCATCAACAAGTAGAATTTTGATGTGAAGCTCCTTAAGGATGTCTAAAAACTTGTGAAATTGTTTTTTGTCACATTTATTTTTTAGGCGACTAGGAAATGGAGGAGGCAGTACAGGACGTCTAGACGCTTCGCCGCGTTGTTCATCTTGCCTAAGGTTCTCCATGTTCTTGTTTTTCTATTTGTCATTATTCTGCAAGGAAGAAGTGTTTGTTAATATATATATATATATGTATGCAAAGTAGTCATGGATATGGCAATATGAGCTCTAATTGAGCAGTTGTTTGGCGACTAAATAGGACTATGCATTAAAAGATGCATTCCTAACCATGTGTTGCTAAATTGCTAAATATAAACATCATTGTGCAATTTTTCCTCTCATGTATCCAAGTGTAAGCGAAGAGAGTTTTCCTGATAAGTCCAGGGTCTAACACAGGGAATTTAAGACCCTAATTTATCCTATTGTTCGACTAAATCGTGTAGTATGATCTATAATATGGCATATGGATTGTATACTTTATATTCTACTATTTACACTATGGTGCTTTTAGAGGTGCAAAATGACATGGCGACATGAGGGAAAATGAATAGAGAACTCATTATAGACATGACAATGTAGGAATAGTCTAATTATCTAAACGCAATAAACTGTACTCAATGACATAAGGCGATACAAAGCATACTTGAACTTTAAATTAAGGTGAGCTGCCTCTCGTTGCCTTTGCCATACTTGCTCACCTTTCAGGATCCAAATATACAAAGTTAAGCTATGATTTATATCTAATCATTTTATAAGCATTTTATGTTGTTTTTCCTTGATTAAGGCAGACAACCTCTTGGTGCTTTTGCCACACACATTGTCATTGTTGCAATGTATGTCAAGGATGACTTGGCGATAAGAATGCATTGCTATAATCTTCTCATCAATCACGTAGTTAGGTATGTGTTCTCATTTGTCAGATGATTACAATCAAAACCATTTTCTTCTTTCGAATATACAATGTTCTTGACATCCACACTTAACTCAACAACGCTCAAAATACAAACATCATGATTCTCTAAGCATTAAAACACCAAGCTAATTAAACATATCAAAGAAAGGAGGAAGCAAGAATACGAGAGAATGAAATAAAAAGTGCAATGTATTGAATAAAATAACTTTAGGTCTTTCAGCCATGGAGTACATATTACAACAGAATACAATATAAAAATAAAATGGAAGATAGAAGAAGGAACTACTCATCAGAGTATGATTTCTCATTCTCCTTGGCTTTGATTTTTACCTATTGATGAGGAGGAGAGTGGAAGGGGGAAGAACTCTCTCTCTCTCTTTTGTTATGGGCTCTCATCTAGAAACTCAAGGAAAGGGAGGTTGAACGATGTTTGAGCTTGCTTTCAGGCCAAAATCATGCACACCTTGTTCTAAAGTGATAAGTTTCATTCACATGTGAGAGTTGATGTTACAGGAGGCCACGCACCATTAATGCTCTAAAAAGCTGCAACCGCGTCGCACAGACTGTTCTCTTGTCCTTTTTAGACTTTCGCGTCAATCAATTTTGTTTGCTAGTGCTCTAAATTCCTAGCTCGCTTCTTTGTTGAACGCCTTGGTTGAACGTGTCTTCTTATCTAGACGTTATTTCACCAAGCTTCACTTTTGTTGCCTAAAAATCATGCAATATAAGCACTAAAATGCACTAAAACAGGGATAAGACTCTTTCATTTTATGTTATTCACAAGTTAGCCAAATCCTCTTCTTTTTCCTTTGTTTTCTTCTATTCTTATGCGTTCAGACCTCATTATTTTGCATAAAAGTCTACAATAACTTGTATTTCTATAAGTTATCAAGAAGCATTATTAGTTAAAGAGAAATTTAAGGGATTAGAGTCATTACTTGGGTTGCCATTTTTGGAATTAGAATTAAAAGTGGAATTTCTACGTTCAGATTCTGGTTTGCAAATGGTTAAATTCCTTCCGCTTCTAAATATCACAACTTGACATTTGTCTTTCTCTGATCCCCCCACCTGGTTTGGCATTTTAGTATTATGCGGGAGGGATCCCTAAGGTCTTTCGAAGAAATCGCTAACTGAGTGACCTAACTTAACTCTAGATTTCTAATGGAAGTGGCTTGACTTTACAAAAGGGCATCATTCCTATGCATGTACTTGTGTAGGAGAGCCTTTATAGTTGAGGAGGGTAGAGTGGTAGTGGCGGTTTAATGAGGTTGAGAAGTTGAATGGTGTGGTCTATCAATGTGATGTCTTTGGTGATAGTTAGGTGCATCGCCACGATAGTTTCCTTGACCACCTTGTCGTCCTTGATTATTCTAAACCTATCCTTCCCAACTGAAGTTAGGATGATCTTTCCAACCTGCATTATAAGTGTTGGTGTATGGGTTATTCTTGACATAAGCGACCGTTTCTATACTGAGTAGGCATGCGCTGGTGGTGTGAGGACCATCACATCCCACACATCTCATTTCATCTACTTGCTTCACTACATGAACTAAACTACCTATGGCGTTTACTTGCGATAATGTCATATATTGAAGCAACTTGTTCATCTTAGTGACTTGTTCTTGTAATGCCACCATGGCGTTTCTAGCAATTCCATTATTAATTATTCTCCTTTGGCGAGAACCAAACCATTATCTTTCCATTCTTGGTTATTACTGGTCATCGAATCCAGCGTAGTCTTTATCTGGTTGTAGAAGCTTCTCAACATTCCTCTAGCGAATAAAGTGTCAACTGAATGTCGCGTGTCTATAGTTAGCCCAAAATAGAAAAACTTCATTAGGACACATTCTGTAATGCCATGATGAGGGCAAGCTTTTACCATCCTCTTAAACCTGCTTTATGCATCATGTAGGTTTTCTCTATCTCGTTGTTCAAAGATTATCAGGTTTTTTCTTCTCTAAGCGTTTTCGATGGGTGGAAAAAATTTCTTCACAAATTTCTCAATTAGCTTTTCCCAAGTAGAGACCTCCCCATGCTCCAAGGAGTTAGCCCATCTCTTTGCCTCATCTTTAAGTGTAAATGGGAAAAGAACAAATCACAACTCTTCCACGAATATGCCAGCATGTGAAAATAGGCATGGATAGAGTAGAAACTGCGAATATGATCGTATGGATCTTCCCTTGGATGACCGCCAAACTGTCCAACGTTCTGAATCATCTGGAGCATTACATGTTTGATCTCAAACCGTGCATTCTCACCAAACATCGAATAAGCAATCCCAGGGTTGAAGTCATATAAATTTGGTGAAGCTAGGACCTTACAGGCTTGTCCTGTTCATGAGCTAAATAAGTTGGTTCGACACCTTGGGCAACTTGGTTGGTAGAGTCTTCTTGGTTATTTTGGTTATTCATTTTGTTGATCTTTGCCTTCTCTGCCTCTATCTTTTATTCCTCCAAAAATTTCATTTTATCTTATGGTCAAGTATGAATTCGGGCTGTTCACCTTCACTCATAAACTTGGTCACACACTTTTCGGCTAAAGTGTATGATTTAGCTAAAACATAACTTATGCATAAGATTAGAGCACAAATTAAATTCAAAAAGTAAAATCATTAAGCTTCCCAGCAACGGAGCCAAAAACTTGGTTGTTATCGTGTCAGTTGTTTAGTTGGATATATCATGTTTAAGCTCTAATTGAGCGACTTATTAGGTGTCTAGACTAAGATGATGCGATAAAAGGGGTAAATTCTATCTATGCATTGCTTTTCTTCTCATGATATGCGTGTAACACAAGTTTTCCTATTGGTTGCCCAAGTGTAAGTGAAACGATAGGTTTTCTAGTGAGTCCAAGGTCGAACACAGGAAATTAATGTTTCTATTGAACTCGTGCACATCTAAACTTATGCGGTATTATCTATACAGTGTGAATATGAACAATATATTTCATCCTAATTACTTACACTAAGGTGCATTGGGTGGTGTAAGGTGATCATAGCGATGAAGTGAGATGAAAAATGAACTTAAGTTACAGGCATGGGATGCAGGAATATTTAATTAACTTATTAAAACGTATTGTGTACTAACATTTTGCGGCGATACAAAGCATCTATTGACTTCATAATTAAGGCGAGCGTCCTTTCGGTGCAACTAATTAGTTTTTTCAAACTAGCTCACCTCTCGAAATCCAAATTCTTGAAGTTAAGCTATGATTTGCATCTAATCAGTTTGTTTGCATTATAAGTAATTTATCTTAATTTAAGACAAGCAACCTTTCGTTGCTTTCGCCGCACACATTGACATCTCTACAACTTATGCGAAAGATGAATTCAACGAAGTGAGTGTGTTGCCACAATCCTTTTGCCACTTTTCTAACTAAATGTATGCTTTTGCTTGTTAGGCAATTGATATCTCTACGATTGCCTTTCCCTCGAGTAGAAAATGCTTTGAAATCTGCTTTTAGCTAAGCAAAACTTATAAGGCATATATTCAAATTCTCTAAAGTTAATAACACATTACCTTTGTTCTAAACTAACTAAATAGATTAAACATGGATATCAATAGAAAGATGGGAGAATGATAGAAGAAATGGATTACTATTATAAAAATAACTTTAAGCCTCTCGACCGTAGAGTACATGACATAATGTAATACAATAAAAGTAGAAAATGGTGTACATAGAAGTGTGTCAAGACTCAGAGTATGATTCCTCATACTCCTTGGCTTTGATTTTTGTCTGTTTGTGAGAGGAAATTGGTTGGGTAGAACTTTCTCTCTTCTGGTTCTTAAGCTCTCACCTAGAACTCAAGAAAGAAATAAAAGAAGACATGAGCTTGCTCTCCGATCCAAAGATTGCACACCTGATATTAAAGTAGAGGCTCCTATTGAAACACCCCAACCTTCTTAGAAGGTTGAGACCATTACTATTTAAATAAAATGTAGTTTTTTTTTTTTTTTTTTTTTTAAAAGGCAAATTAGTTTTATAAGTT